>LOEQ01001125.1:80760-93075 GCA_001685075.1 Bramus lutescens | reverse complement strand
AGAAAGGCAGCAGGCGGGGGGGGGCCCTGCTGGATGGCCAGAAAGTTTAGGGGGATGGGGGTGACTGAACTCCCCTTTCCGGGGCATCAGGCTAGCTGCTGGTCAAGCACTCACTCACCCCTCCGGAAGGAAGGATCTTCTGGTACAGGATCTGGGCCACTTCTGCAAATCCTTTTTCTATCTAGAAGCTTCTCAGGCCACAGGACAATGCTATCAAGGGCTAACAGTCTCTTTCACACATGGCAATACTGAGTCCAAGAGACACAAGTCCAAGAGCTGCATGGTAAGGCTGCCTGATAAGAAGCTGAAAGGGCTGAGGCAGCAAACTCCACAGGAGCAAGACTGAGCCAGGAACCTGGGCCAGAGGGGGCCTGTGATGGCGAACTCCATAGGAGTAGGACTGAGCCAGTGACCTAGACCAGAGCAGACCTGAGACAGCAGACTTCACAGGAGCAGGTACAGGGGAGCAACCACTGAGGGAATGGGCCAGAGCCAGAGACCTCTGTGGGTCCAGGAATGAGTCTGGGACCTATGAGGGTGTAGGCAGGAACTAACGACCTCTGCGGATCAGGGCATGAGTCTGTGACCTTCAAGGAAGTAGACCTGAGCCAGGACCCCTGCAGGTCCAGACATGAGTCTGGGACCTCTGAGGGAGTAGGCCTGAGCCAGGTCTTTTGCAGATCTAGGAGCACCCGAGTCTGGGAGTGGATCCAGGACAGTGACATTTACGGAAACAGGTCTGAGCCGGCAACCTAGGCCAGAGCTGGCCTGAGACAGTGAACTCCACAGGAGTGGAGCAAACCCCGGGAGCACTGAGCAACCTCCAGAAACATGGAGTGACAAATGAGGTGACTGGAACTGTGGCCCTGACTGCACCATGAGGAGCAACCATCTGAGCCTTGGATCCACTGGCACCTGGAANCCTACAACAGCAAGACTTGAACAACTAAATATAGATGAAGCAGAAGAAAATGACTTAAAAATAACTTCAGGAGAATGTTTGAGGCCCTTTAAGAGGAAATGAGAAATTCCCTCAAAGAAATGGAAAAAAACGATAAACAAAAAATTAGAAGACAACAAATCCCTTTAAGAAAACCAAGAAAAAACAATAAAACATATTAAAGAAGGTATTCAAGACTTGAAAACTGAAATAGAGACAATAAAGAAAACACAAGCTGAGGGGAGTATAGAAACAGAAATCATGAGAAAATGATCAGGAACCACAAATGCAGTATAAACAGCAGAATACAAGAGATGGAAGAGAGAATTTCACATGCTGAAGATTCAATAGAATAAATAGACTTACCAGTCACAGAAAACATCAAATCCAACAAAAGTTTAACCCAAAATATCCAAGAAATAAGGGACACCATGAAAAGACCAAACCTAAGAATAATAGGTATAGAAGAAGTTCAACTCAAAAGCACAGTAAATATATCTAACAAAATCATAGAAGAAAACTTTCCCACCCTAAAGAAAGATATCCCTATGAAGATACAAGAAGCTTACAGAACACAAAATAGACTGGATAAAAAGAAGTCCCCTCTCTACATGGTAATCAAAGCACTAAACATACAGAATAAAGAAAGAATATTAAGAGCTGAAAAGGTCAGCTGAGGTTTGCAGATGGGGATTGCTGTGGCTGCATGAATTTACTGAGTGTGACTAGAGGTTCAGCGTAGCTCTCGATGTTACCAGGGTCTATGCCACAAGTCTTGGGACACCAAATATTGCAATGACATTTCACCCATTTCAGAACAGTGATTCTAGGTCTTGGGTGACTACCACTGAACAATTAGACAGAACTCCTATTTCTGGGGTTGAAGCCCAACAGCAGGACAGTGATATAAACTTCTCCAAGGGATTCCTAGGGGCTGCGAAGGTGAGTAAGAGAAGTACTGCTTAAAGTGGGGTTCCCTGCCCTCAGACCAGCAGCATTGGAAACTGGGGCCGGCAAATTCTCTTGTCCCACTACAGACCTGAAAAATGCGTGTGCGCACGCGCACGCATACAGGCACACACACACACAGGCACGCACAAAGACACACACAAACACCTGAGGGTGAGAAGCAGAGACAGAGATAGATAGACAGAGAGAGAGAGAGAGAGAGAGAGAGAGAGAGAGAGAGAACACATATTTACATGCTAAAGAAATTTACGGAGCAGTATTGTCTAAGATTCTAAGGCACACAACTAGAGAGAAACTGAGATGAGTCCCAGGAGCTTCCAGCACACAATCACTTTCCAGGCAAGTTCAAAGACCACACACACTCACAGCAGCTTGTATTTCACACAAGCCCTCACCTATCAGGCCCTTTCCAAATGCCTGCTGGGAAGTACACATTACTGCCTCAATCCCTGAGTCATGTGACTCAGACTGTGGGCTCTGGTTTTCATTTGGAGAAAGAATAGCTAGAGTCCCAATCTCCCTCCCTCCAAAGCTTCAGGCCTGCCTCTCCTCTGACAAGAAGGTCAGACAGGGGTCACTCTGGATGTTCAGCTTCTGACAACCCAAAACCTAGAAGAAAAAAAAATGAGGGTGACATTGCTGAATGTCCCATGAAGCCTAAACGATGAATACCTATTGTCCATGGTTTCCTCACTGATGAAGGTTGGGCGATCTTGCAGCTCATTTCTTTGGCTGGTCATCAGCTGCAGCTCTGTGGTGAGCCTCTCCACTTCCTCATTCATCTGCTTTTTGGTGAGGAGTGCTGTGTGAGATTTTGGCTCCACAGCAGCATCTGTAGGTAGATAGAACACAAGTGAAATTGCAGAGGATAAGACATAGAGGACATACTTACCACCCAGAGGCCCAAACAGAAAGATCATGTCTGGAACCAAGGGAAAATCTAAATATTTTAGGCCAGGTTGAGATGTCCCCTCTGTCAGCTCTCCCATCACTCTGTACAGATGCGATTATGTCAGAATCCAGGGATTTCCTCTGCCTCCACACACATGCTTCAGGTGAACACAGAGACTACCTCTTCAGGCTTATTCACAGTGGCACAGGATGCAACATGGCCCAGAGAACTGAAGCTTGCCTCTGGTTTCAGAAGCCAGGAGAAAAATGGCAGAGAGCACAAGCACTCAGGTGTCTGAGGATCCCAAATCTGCTGCCTGGTCATTCCAGGCCGACGACTGTGGATCAAAAAGTCATGTATGGGCACAATATGGTCAGCAGACTCAACAAGTCACCTCACCACACTGACAGTCCAGAACCTGGAAGCTGGCATGAAAGAGCCAACCTCTGCCATGGTCCCACACCTTGGACAGTTGTTTGGCTACTCTAAAGAACTGCCTGCCATCCTCAACTGTTGATCAGTATCCTAAGGGGGCCTTTGTCACAGACAGGTGGTCAGAGGAATTCTGATGTACAGTCTGGGAACATAATGTCTTGGCCAGAAGCGCTTTTCTCCCCATGTGTCTAGTGTCAGCCACTGAACCTAAAGGAAACTACTGAGGTTGCAGTACAGTGAGGTCTGTCCTAAGCTGGGAACATATTTGTCCCTCCATGTCTCCTGCTGTTTTCCTCCTGTCCCCAAATTATATTTCCAAACCCCAATAAATGTAATAGCTAGATACTCCCAGCATAATGGCTTTGGCACGGGCCGCTCCTGATTTAGGGGATGGACAAACCAATGTTCTGGAATTCTTGACTTTCAGAAATTATGATAAGCCTAAAAGTTCATTTGCATCTCAGAGGCTTCAGCTTCTCTGCCCCATTATTGGAAGGACCAGCTCAAGACCACCTTTGTCCTGGAAACTCCCCGTCTAATGCCCAGGACTTACTGTTTCTATGCCAAAACCGTTTCTTTGATACTTTTTTACTTTGAGACTGAAGGCCATTTTCCTTTTGCATCTCTCTGCTCTCTGGACGTTCACCATTCTCTCTCCAAAGTACACTCCTCAGCCTTGACAACATCTTTAATGGCGTACCTTATAACTTAAGGAATGATGACCTATGTACAGTTGGTGCTGCTTCAACAGTAGTGATGTCACAGGATTCCAAGAGCTCTCCAGGATACAATGGAATACCCAGAGAAGGGACTGCTGATGTCACAGGGGAATAGCCATTGCCACCCTTCAAATTAGGTTTCCTGAACTGACCAGAAGCCTATGTTCCCTTTCCAGGATCCTCTCTTGGACCACAGGGGAAACCATTCAGCATCTCCTCCTTCCAAAGCTAGTGTTCCCTTGCTGAGAAATGAGCTATACTTTCCAAATAGTGCCCAGGAATTTCTTATTTCTTCCTCAAAATCACTCTACTCATCAATATGAGCAATTAAAGATTCTGGAGAAGCCATGTTAGATGAATGCAGATGAGGAAACATCACTTTTCTCAAGTACAAGTGTTGGAAACACATGCAGAACCTTCAGGGCTGGTTGCAGTGTGGTATGTGGTTTAAGGTTACAGTCACAGAAACCATATTCTTAGATTTAGAGAGCAGATGAAAGTGGGTATGACCATCGGAACTAAGGCATCATATCCACTGCTGCTAGCATAGTACAATGCCTATGACAAACTCATGTAACTAGTATAAATGAAAAAGAAAACAAAAACAAGCAGCTGAGAGATGGCGCAGCAGTTGAAAGCATTGGCTGCTCTTCTAGAGGCTCTGAGTTCAATTACCAGCAACCACAGGGTGACTTGAAGCCATCTTCACTGGGATCTGATGTCCTCTTCTAGAATAATGCCCTGTGCAGATATAGCACTCATATACATAAAATAAAGACATCTTGAAAAACGAAACAACTAACATAGATTCCATTTTGACCATATCCAGTTTTGACTTGAGCAACTTTCTAAAAGCCAATCACTGTTCAACATAGCAAGCCTGCCCTCTTAACACCAGACACTGCCCTATTAACAAAGCACAGGCATTTATGAGATGTACTTCTACCCTGTAAATATCTGTCACTTGTATTGCTTTAATAAAATGCTGATTGGCCAGTACCCAGGCAGGAATTATAGGCGGGGTGACCAGGCAGGAAGTATAGGTGGGGCAATAAGAACAGGAAAATTCTGGGAAGAGGAAAGGCCGAGTCTATAGTCATCATCCAGACACAGAGGAAGCAAGGTGAGAATGCCTCACTGATAAAAGGTACCAAGCCACAGATAACACAGACAAGAATTATGGGTTAATGTAGGATGTAAGAGTTAATAAGAAGCCTGAGCTAATAGCCAACCAGTTTATAATTAATATAAGCCTCTGTATGTTTCTTTAGGACCGAATGGCTGCAGGACTGGGTGTGACAGAAACCTCTGTCAACATATAGGGACCACTGGTCCTCAAGAAACAAGCCAAGTACCAGCTAGCTGATGGCCTTGGATGGTTTGATGATCTCTTTGATCTATGACACACCACAGTGATGTTCATGGAGGCTACCCCTGCAGAGTAGAACATCTTCAAGTTCATCTGGGTGCCTGGCTCACCAATGCTCTCTACACAGAGTGTACCCAGTGAACAGCCTAGCTCCATCTCTGCCCTAAAAGAAGAGGCCACAGAAGAGGATAGGATGCAACAGTGAAAAGGATAGCAAAATTGCTGGGTATAAGTTTCTGGTAAACGCCTCTCTTTACTGTTTTAATTGAGCTGTACATTTTTCTCCACTCCCCTCCCTTCCTGCCCTCTTTCCTTCTAGCCTCTTCTGTGACCCCCATGCTCCTAATTTACTCTGGAGGTCTTGTATTTTTCTCCTTCCTATGCAGATCCATGTATGTCTCTCTTAGGGTCCTCTTTGTTGTCTAGATTCTCTGTGGCTGTTTCTGTTTTTTTTTTTTCCTAGACAGAGTTTCTTTGTAAGTTTGGACCCTGTCCTGGAATTTGCTCTTGTAGACCAGTCTGGCCTTGAACTCACAAAGAGCCTCTGCCTCCCAAGAGCTTGGATTAAAGGTATGTGCTGCCACCACCAACTGCCTGGTTTTCCCTCTTAAAAGTAAATTATAGATTCTATTGGGTTTAGAATGGAAACAGCAACCAGTCAGGCAATGTTTGTGCCAGAGGAAGTGGCTTGCACAGACTAGGAATAAGTACCATTAGGCAATCAAGACAGTCAGAGGGACACATAATTTTACTAAATTTGGTGTGGTCAGCAAGTGACATATGGAGGTATGATTTCACTGTATGGCATAGTTATAAGTGGTCTGCTCTTTCTGGCTGTTAAGGTAGTCTGAGAGATGAACTATGACACACAGAACCTGAGTTTCATTATAGGCAAAAGACATTCAGGAAATACCTCTGTAAGTCCTTTCATGTTAAGGAGCATCCAGCCAATGGTTCCACTGGAGACCACAGATGCAAGGCACAAATCTGCCCCAATACTGTCAGTGATGCTTGGGCAGTGGGATTGTTAGTTTTTAGTATCAGTCTGACATCACCTGGGAAAAGGGACTCTCAATGAGTAATTGTTTAGATCAGGTTGACCTTGGCATGTCTGGGGGAGATTTTATAGATTGTCAATTGAGATGAGAAGACTCATTCTAACATGGGCAGAAATATTACATTGTCTGGGGCTTGAGCTGTGTAACAGGGGAGAAAGCTAGAGCATCTTCAAAGGCAAGTAGGCAGTATGGGCATGTCTGATTCTCTCCATTCTTGAATGTCAGTGTGATGTGACTAGATGAGTTCTTGCCTTCACTTCCCCCAAATAGACTATAATCTGGAACTGTGAGCTAAAAATCAATTCTTCCTCCCCTAAATTGCTTTTGGTCAGGGTATTTTACCATAGCAATAGAGATGAAACCAAGCTAGCAAGGAGGCTGAGCCCAGTGAGAATATCCCAGACACAGGAATCGTGCACGAAGGCCTGACAGACTAGGACAATTAGCATGCCTACCTCATGCGTTGTCTTCATGGGTCTCCAGAAACTGCTCTGTTTGGTTAAGGGTGATACAGTCCAACTGGTCCAGCACATGAGGACAGAAGGACAAAACCAAATGTACAGTCAAGACTAGCTGCATCTTGAAACAGTGTGTCCTGACATGTCTTGGAAGGCCGAATCTCTGTCGTGCCATTATCATTGATGCCATATTTATCTCAGGTTTTCTTGATCTTCTCAGACAACCCATTAATCAATGTTTTCATTTCCTTAAAAAATTATAGAACACATGTCCAACATATAATTCTCAATGATTTGGATAGCACAATCATTCTGTAACCACCAACAGTGGACACAGTGTACCATATCTTAGCAACTGCTAAAGACACAGCATCAAGGACGCAATGTGAGTATTTGTTCTCTTACACTGTGCTTGTAAGGAGCCTTCCACTCTGGGAAAAATGACTATCTGCTTAAGAGTGGTTGGGTCTCATTATCCAACCATTTCCCATGAGTTAACTTGGGTCTTTATCTCAGTCACATGGCTGTGGGAAGGAGCTCAGCATAGCTCTGTGAACTAGATGAGGCATATATTTTCTCACTCAGAATATGTATGACTCAACTGTCAAGGCAACTTTGGAAGCATCATCTATCACTCTGAACAACACTGTCTGTCCTATAATTGCAGCTTCTCTGAGAGGCTTTAGCCTCTCAGGGTTGTTCTATGTAACAGTTCTGGTTATTTAAACAAAAGGGGGAGGTGCTGTAGGAAGTCTTACAGCCAGTGTTTTCCCGCCCACTGGGGCGTGGTCTCTTATACTATATATGCTGATGTAGATCTTGAGTCCAGCCTCTTTTCCTGCTGCTCTTTCCGGTTGCTGGATTCAGTTTCTGATCTCTGTTCAAGCAGAGGATTCGATTTGTGAGTTTACCCCTAAATAAATAACCATATTTCTCAATTCTGAGCTAGTGTGGGATTTCTTTTAAGCATCCTTCCACATTGGACCTCACTTTATAGACCAGTCTGGTCTTGAACTCACAGAGATCCATCTTCCTCTGTCTCTCAATGCTGAGAATTAAGTTGTACACCACCATGCCTAGGTCAACTCTATTTATTCTGAGAAAGTATGAGACATGGAGGGTAATCCTGTTGTTCAGACATCTTTGCAGATAGAAATGATTTCATTTAAGAAAGAGTTTTATTAAAGTAAGAATTCAAGTCTCAGAAAGGGTTGGAGAGATGGCTGGGCAGGTAAGATCACTCATTTCACACACAGAGGATTCAGGTTCAATTCCCAGGACCCACATTGTCAAAAACAAAAGGTAAACCAATGAAACCCCAAGGCACAACATGCTGAAGGATACTAAGAGGAATGGGAAGACAATGGCATTTGTTTCTGATCCACAATGGAAAGATGCTACAATCTGGGACACATGGCAGTCACTAAACTAATGACAATTGTTCAGAATGGCTATTGAACAAATAAAAGAGTAGACATGGGCCTGGTGATAGGGCTCACACAGACCAGTTCTCTAGGATCTATCTCCCAACAGGAGGACAGGACATTAATTCTTCATGTTGGCTAGTGAGATACTGCCCAGGACACAACAAAAACCACACTAAGACCATGGTTTGCAGAATACAGTTAAAGGTACTTTGACAGACCACATTCTCAGCACCACTGTGCACAGCCTACCTGCAGGAAGCTGTCTTGGCAGCAGAGGAATGCGTTATTCTTCATGATGGCCTCAGTGGTCTTGGAGACCTTGTTTTACTGAGAGCAGGTTTGCTTGACATGGAGACACTGCCTGAGTATAGAAAGGACATGGTGTTACATATGCCTGGCAAGGGGTGAGAGAGTGTACTGGAGAGCTTTTAGCATCCTGTGACTCTCTTTGCTAACAAACTCTACACTCCACTTTTCATGTGATAATGATAAACGGATACTCAGTATTATGTTTGTTTGTCTGAGACAGTCATAGGAAGCTCAGGCTGACCTCCAGCTCATTATGCATTGGAAGGTGACCTTTAACACCAGATCCTCGCCCCTCTCAGGTGACAGGATTACATGTATGCATTATCATGCTAATTTAGGAATCCCACCTTATTTAAAGAATTCCACTACTAATTCATGGGTTTGGATCTATTACTTGCCAACTCTACTCCAACATGAATTCTTTTAAAAATATATAGTGTTATAGCCAGACCTCACGGCCCACCCTGTAGTCTCAGCTACTTGGAAGGACCAGGCACATAGATCACAGTTCAAAGAGCCTGGCTGCTAAGGTTTTTTTTAAGTTCTCCAGACCTTGGCATGGTCAGTCCATTCTTGTAAGCTCCCCTCTCTGGCATCTACAACNCCAGACAGCAAGACACAGTGTGCCATAGAAGGACCATCAAGGTTGCCCTCATTCGACAGAGCACTATTTAGTTTGTTCTTAGCACTGAGAGCAGGGCTTCCCTGTTGTGTGCACATCTAGACTTTTATCTCATGTGCTCTGAAGGCACTTTCTTGCGATTTTCTTTGGATTTTATACTCTACACAGGATTACACTATCCATACTGTCCAGAAGAGGGCGTGGAAAGCACGCTGTGGGGTCAATGCAAAGCAGGACTCTGGGTAGTGTGTGGCCATCTGATCTACAATAAGACATTGCCCAGTATGTTGTTCAGGTTCAAATGTAGTGCATAATCAGCTGCTGGAGGGGTTTCTGAACCTGCTTGCACCCTGTGTGAAGGAAACAAAACCACCTAGTAGGTGATAAGCTGGAGGATCACAACAGCTCTCCCAACTCCATTGTACAGAATAGGGTCGGCAGTCCTCCCAGTGACACTCAGAAAAGCTGGGCTCGTGCCTCTCACAGCAGCAGCACGAAGAACTGAGTATCTGGCAAGACATAGAACTCTTGACAGTGAACCAAAATGCCATTGTGCACTACCCCGACTGTGGAGCACTGCAGTCATCAAGTACCAGGCAGGGACAGGAAGGATCTAGGTGCAGTGATTGAACCAGGAGAGGATAGAAAATCATGACAGTGATGGTGATTTACACAACCTTGGGACTGCGCTCTAGTGTTTATAAAGCTCCTGAGGAAGTAAAATTATACTTGGCTCTGTAGCAATCAAATGGCTGCTCCTGGGTATCAGGGACAGAATGGAAACCAGGAGGCCACATGGGGTACTGGAGGGTCTGTTTTTCCTTTTTCCCTGTGCATGTGTGCATGTGCGTGTGTGTGTGTGTGTGTGTTTGTGTGTGTGTGTGTGTAGGCCTAAATTTGATGCTGGAAATCATCCATGATCACACTTTCACCGTATTCACTGAGGCAGGGTCTCTCAAGCAGAGGTCACTAATGGTCAGTACTAACTTGCCCTGGGAATCTTCTGTCTCTGCCAGGAACTACAACAGTTGGGCTGCTATGTTCTCTTGGCATTTATAGGAAACACAAATCTTCATGCTTATGTGACAAACATATTAACCGCTAAATCATTTTACCTGCTCTTCCTGGAGGGTTTCTCTTCATCTGCTCTAGGCCTGGTCCATCAGGAGATGAGCTGTCTCGTGTATGCACACCTGCTTTGAAGAAGCAATAAGATCAGGCTCTGGGACAGCTAATTTCTGGGTCCTGTTTAAGTCTTGATTCATCTAGAGAGGAAGATGATAGGTGGCCCCTGACACTTGTAAGCCTGGGTTGCAACATCAGATGGTTCCCAGTATGGGCATAGCCCTCTGGAGATCCCAGCCCTGGACTGTCAGCTCTGCCATTGGTCCAGTGACCACTTCACTTCAGGCAGAGCAGTTGGGAGCTGGCTCAGATCCAGGAACTGCTTTGAGTCAGACAGAGATAGAGGAAGATGAGAATCCAATCCGGTTTTATATCTTTTCTCTGGAGAGGAACAGTAGAAGATACCTCTCAGGCAGTTTTGCTGAAACAGGCAGAGTGGGTGCTGGTGCCTGCTGGAGGGAGGCCACAGATCAGAGGTTAGAAAGAGTCAAAAGCAACCAGCAAGGCAAAAGTGGCCACTTGGTGTATCATCAGACTGGGCCCTGCCTTCAGCTCTTAACCCTACAACCCCATCACATGCTCAGGCAGCCCTGAAGATGAGAACCCCCTGGGTATCTCCAGCAGCTTCCCCACTGTGTGTTAAGCACAGTCTCTGTCAGTGGCTATAACAGTGGATGGCCAGAGGCCACTTTTCAACACTATCTCTTCCCACTGTGTTGGTGGAGGCTGTTTGTTTGTTCCTGGCAGCTCAGACCTCAAAAAAATTGTGCAGAAGCTATATTTTTTTTGCAATATTGTTTGTCCAATAGCTTAAGTGTATTTCTGGCTAACACTTATATCTTATATTAACCCATTTTTGTTAATCTGTGTATCACCATTTGGCTGTGGCTTACCAGCAAGAGTCTGGTGCATCTGTCTCCTGTAGGCAGCTACATGGTGTTTCCTCACTCTGCCTACTTTCTCCCAGCATTCAGTTTAATTTTTCCACATAGCTCTATTCTACTAAGCCACTGGCCAAAACAGCTTTATTCATTAACTGATAAAAGAAACACATATACAGAAGGATTTCTCATACCATTTCCCTCTTTCTATCCAAATAAAAAGGAAGGTTTTAATTTTAATACAGTAAAATTACATATAACAAAACACGTATCAGATAAGAATTACAGTTACAATATTTATATCTACTTTATCTTTCATCATAACTAAGAAAAACTATAACTATAATTATTGAGTCTTCAACTCCATCAAAGACCCCAGAAGGATATAATACTACCTAAATAAACAGGAAGTACATTGTAAATAACTTCCAAAACTCTAAAATTGACAGAGACATCTTGCTACCTGGACAGTCACCCAAAATTCTTCTGTATCATTGGGACATCCAATTTTCAGCCCACAGGCCCATAGTATTTGGTAGACTTTCCCATGAAGCAGGATATTTGAAGATTTGTTCTGCCTTGTAATGGCAAAGTCCATTAGTTGCTTTCTTCTGTGCCCTTCAGGATGTCTGGCATGCTTTTTCATAAAGCAGAAACCCTGAAGGACTGTCTCACTTCTTTAGGCAACTTCAGCAGTCATTATTTGTGGGTCCTATGTATCCAGTTCATGCAGCATAACATCAAACAGTCCAGACAAGAGCAATTTCTTGTTCAAATGGCTAACAAACTTCATGAGAAGCCTCTCAATGCCCATAATTCTCTTGAAGTAGATTGGTGCTGCCAAGAGCAGATGTGTCTCTTTGTCATAAAAAGTCCTAAGTTCCTAAAACATTTTAAATGCCATAATTTGCAATCTTTGAAAGATCTGAAGAATATCTATCCATCTGAAATACATTTCTGTACATATAGAAAACCTAACCTGATTACAAACTTGACTATTATAGATGACTATCTATTAGTCTGTATTTTTAAATTATACATTATAGTTTTAGTTTATTTTTAAAAAATATTTATTTATTATGTATACAATATTTTGTCTGTGTGTATGTCT
>LOEQ01001125.1:59045-75008 GCA_001685075.1 Bramus lutescens | reverse complement strand
GGTACCTTTTTCAGCTGGCAGATCACATCCTGCTTCCTTGGTGGTCTGCGCAGGGCTGGGAGGAATCCACTTCCTCCTTCCTAGAATTCTTCTGTTCTCACTGCATCATTTCTACTTCCTGTCTGGTTTTCCCACCTATACTTCCTGTCTGGCCAATCAGCGTTTATTTAACACATGATTGACAGATTACAGACAATTCTCCCGCACCAGCATATGACACAGATGGTTCTTTAGGGCTCTCTCATTAGAGTCACCACCTATCTCCCTTCACTTCTGGTCATGTCACCAATTGACTATCCTCCCAAGTGGAGCAATAGCTACATGATCTAATCAGAGGCTATTGGACAAGTTGGGGTTTGGCTCAATGGTACAGCGCTTGCCCAACATGCTTTAAGCCCTGGGTTTAGTTACTGGCGCTGGTTTGGGGTGGGAAGTGGCTAGTGGGGGCTAATTCAGACTCTGCAAAGAATAGTAGATATGGAATGGTGTGCCCTTGCAGCTTGGGGCTGCAGGTGGAACAAAGGCTCATGGATATGGGGTGAAGTGATCCTGAAGCTCAGAGCTACAGATAGACATAGCAGAGCTTTAAACTCACAGCCAGATTGAGCCTAGGATACTGAGTCATGATGCAGTTATCCCTTGGGTATCTCTCTACCATCCCTCCAGAGCTCACTGGTCTCCAAAATGTAATCAAAGTGCTGGGCTCTCAAGTACTCTGCCTCTGTGAGGTCTCTCTTCCCAGAATTTCAGGGTGCATCTGAATTTTTACTGTACCACATCCAGCATCCGGCCTGGACTGTCCTAGAGTTTCACTGGTGTTGGGTCTGTGACCTTTCCTTCCATCTTTTCTTCTGCTTCAGAAATGAACTGACCTGGAGAACTGCAACCAGGAATCCCAGCAGAGTCTAAGGAGGTCATGTGGGTAAGAAAAGGGGGCAACATGACAGTGGGTTGAGTCTAAACCCAGACCTAGGTTGGATCCTGGCCAGAGTGTGGGCTGTGACCACAGGCAAGCTTTTTAACCTCTCTCTAGGCCTCAATCCTTCAGTTCAGCAGATACAGTGTGTTCTTTGCCTCTGAAGAGCCTCACAGCTCTTCCTGGGTGCAGCTTGATGCTGTGTGTGGAGCCCAAGTCACAGGCCTGCAGATCCCATGGACCCCATTTCACAGTGGTAAACAGGCTGGGAGTGGCTGTAGTTTTCCTGAGGTCCAGCCCTGGACTGGATTTTCCCCATTCAGGCCTCAGATACCTTACCATGAGGCTGGACCTCGAACTCATGCACAGAAGACACCCACTTCCCCAGCTCTCTTTAGTTTATGGGGACAGCAGCTGAATGACACTAGGCATCAGCTATCTGCTGAGGTCCCCTGTCCCCCCATGAACTGTAGGAAGGATGTTGATTTGTACACTTACATTCTCTGGGTTGACTTGGGGGCTTCTCTATGACTGGAGCCTCTTGCTCCATGGGGTTAATGTTCATGACCTAAAGTTCCTCTTGGTCCTCCATAGGTCTGAGGGAACCTATGAATATGAGCCCTGGAGAAATCAAGAGGTGCTTCTATATAAGGTCACCATGGTTTCCTAATGGCAAAACAGGCACAGCTTTGGTGCCTGTATAGTGTGGGTGGCAGGACAAAGGCAGAGAGCCAGACACCCACTGTGGCAGAGGCTATGACTCCTTCTCAGTCTCCAGCCATCTAGTATGTACACCTTGTGTTTATCCCCCATCCCACCTGCAACAATTCCTAAGATTTGGTGTCACCTAATGTGTTTCCTATTCTTGCCCTTCATGTTATCTGTCCTTCCTCAGGTGATGGATATCTTCTTTCCAGGACAAGAGTCTCAGCCCTTCCCACCATACACTCCCAATAGAATCCAACATGGGGTCATTTGGGTCTTAAACAGATGCTTTAAGTCTTCCTGCCTAATAGGCTCACACACAGGCTCACAGGCTCACACAGAGACTCACAGGGTCACACACAGGCTCACAGCCTCACACATAGACTCACAGGGTCATACACAGACTCACAGTCTCACACACAGACTCATAGACTAACACACTGACTTAGGGCAACACAGAAGACATGTCTACTGTTTGATATGGCCTCTTGCAGGAAAACTCTCAGGTCCCATATATCAAGTCACCGCATACTTGGGGTTTGGTTCAGAGCTCCCCAACAGTGAGTTCTTTTGCCTACTACATTGAACCAAAACATCATTGACACAAACATAGCAGATGCATGATTGATGTACACAAGTATCCTTCACAGTGGGGGCTGGGCATCTTTGCTCCCTTCTCTCCATATCAGTTGGGAAGCATCCACCATGCAGTGTAAGATAGCAAGCTGAAATAAGCCCCCATGGTTCCACAGTGACTCCCAGAGGACACCAACCACAGGTCAAGAGTCATGCAACCTCTGGTCATGCCAAGGAATCTGTGACAGGAAAAAGAGTTGAAGCCAAACTAAATCCTTTCTGAGCCTGGACCCCAGTTTATGCTCTTAAGCTACAGTTTGCAGGGCATACCTGTCCTGATATTTTGTGATCACTGAGGAGGGGAAGAGCCTGTACTTGGGCACACCCACTGGTTCATGAGGGGGCCTTGAGTCTCAGAACAGTGAAGCCCGAGGGCACTAGAGAAAATAACCCCAATGTCATGTGTCAGAGGGCCTGAGGACACTTGAGGGTGAGGTGTCTGCCGTAGGGTAGAGAAAGAGACAGAAGGCATATAAGGACCATCGTTGGTTTGGTTTTACTCTGCACACAGGGCTCCATGTATTCCTTGTTGGCCTTGAACTTACTATGTCAGGGGTTCTCTACATGGTAGTCACACCTAAGGCAACTGGAAAACACAGATATTTACATTACAAGTAATAACAATATGAAAAATATTTATGAAGTAGCAGTAAAATAATTTCATAGTTGGGGGTCACAACAAAATGAGGAACTATGTTAAGGGGTCGTAGCATTAGGAAGGTTGAAAACCACTGTACTATGTGGTAGAGACTCCTGCCTCTACCTCCAGAGAGCTGGGAAACAGCTGGTATGTATTTGCAGTGTGGGGGATCTAACCCAGGGATTTGTGTATGGTAGACAAGTGCTGAACCAACTGAGCAATGCCACTTCAGAGCCATTTCTGGAGGCAGGCCAGTGTCATCAGGCAGGGGAATAGTCTAGGATGCACCCATTTGACACTTGGGGACCCCTAGCCTTTCACAGCTAATGAAATTTACTGTTCCCCAGAGCAGTGTCTCAGGGCTGCTCTTTTTCAGGAAGGATGGGGGTTTTGTGGCAGACCCACAGGCCTGTGTCAGGGCCATCAGTATCAACACGTGTTAGCCCATATCCAATACTAAAGCCACTGTGGGATCCATGGTTCTGGTCATGTCAATGGCATGGTGACCCAGGAGGATGTAACAGAAGCCAGGCTGGGACCAGGTTTATAGAGCAATCTTACAGACTTTCTAAAACCTGTAGTAGCTTGTTTATTTGTTTGAGACAACTTCACATTATAGCACTAGGCTGGCCTGGAACTCATTGCTGTAGCTGGAGAGGACCTAAGAATTGTAACAGTCCTCCTACCTTGACCAGCCAAGTGTTGGAATTATGGGCATCAGCCACTGTTCCTGACTAGATACACAGCTTATAGTTTTGAAAGCCCAGGCTTCTATGACAAAGTGGTTGAAGAGCTCAGCAGCATCCACTGAGAAGACGAAGTGGAGCTGTGATGAAGTGAGCTCACCCTGGCAGATGATGCTCCAACAACAATTGTCTTTGCTATTTTGAGAGTTTTGGAGGTTGCTTACAATTCACTTCCTGTTAACTTGGGTAATATTTTATCCTTCTGGGGTCTTTGATGGAGTTTAAGACAGATAGTTATAGTTTTCCTTAGTTATGATAAAGCATAAAGTACATATAAATATTGTAACTGTAATTCTTACATGATACCTGTTTTGATATATGTAATTTTACTATGTTAAAGTTAAAACATTCCTTTTTATTTAGACAGAAAAGTGGGATTCCTCTATGTATGTAGGTAATAAAATATGAATATATTTTATTACTATTGGTTAATAAAGAAGGTGCCTTGGCCTATAGCAGGGCAGAATATAGCCAGGTTGGAAGAGATATATATAGATAAAGTAGGCAGAGTCATTGGGACGCCATGTAGCTGCTGAAGGAGACAGACACCAGCTGCCAGCCAGAACCTTACTGGTAGGCCACAACCATGTGGTTATTCACAGATTAATAGAAATGGGTTAATATAAGATTTAAGAATTAGCTAGAAATAGGCATAAGCTATTGGCCAAATAGTGTTATAATTAATATAGTTTCTGTGTGATTATTTGCATCCGGGCAGCTGGTAAATGAACAAGCAGTCTCCGTTTACAAACAATAGTGTCACTATTTTTAGAAATAGCTTAGAATTATTATGGTCATGCCAAATTTCTCATGTAGAAGTCTTATTACCTAACATCACAAAGCTCTGATGTTTGCCCTCTGGGATGTGATTGAATTGTACAGGCCTTCTAGATTGTATAGAATCTTCTAGTGGATCCATAGTGGATGAGGTTTTGTAGTGTAGTAGAAGCTTCAGGAAATGGAGGCTACTTGGAGGAAGGATACTACAGAAAGCATGACCCTGAAGGGCCTTTCCTTTGCTTTGTTTCCTGCCCTGCAGCAGTGAAGAGCTTTGCTCTGCCACACTTTCCCAGTTATCATTCTGCCTTGACAAAGGTCCAAAGCCATGGAACCGTCATGGATGGGAACCTTTGAGGCTGTCATCCAAACCTTCCTTTTGAAATTGATTTCTCTCATGTGTTTTGTCATGGCAATGAGACCTGACTAGTATAAATGTTCAGATGCCGAGGACAGGAAATATATGTACTCAAGTGTGACAGGCACGTGCTCCAAAATTATACATACATGTCAAGTGAACACAAAATTTCTTGGTTTTAAGTTAATGGGGAGAGAGTGCATAGAAGATGTAGAAACTAAACAAAAGCTCTGTCAACCTTACACTTCTAAGCTATTTCTAAAAATAGTGACACTATTGTTTGTAAACGGTGGTTCATCAATGTGATCCTTTGGGCCTGACTTACCATAGATGTAACCAGTTAAAATCAGGTCTCTGCTTCAATCACTTCCTTCATAGAAACGTGGGCCTAAAAATATCAATGGAAAATACATTTTAAGTATCAAAGGTCAGAATTAGAACAATGAGTTTTAAGTTCTTAACTGACTTTCTTATGACTTCTAGAATCAAGCACTTCATTGCATAAAATAGTGTAAAAGCATTCAAATGAACCAAATGGAGTAAAGATTTTCATTATAGGGGAAAAGGGCCTGAAGAAAGTAGAAACAAAACCCCAAAGGCAGTCTAGTCATTTCAAAGTTACTTTCCTTTGATCATGGGGGCACCAGGACAGATAACAGAGAAGTAGCTAACTGATGTCAGGTTACTTTTTGAATGTGACGACTAAGGCAGAAGAAACCTCAGTGTCATGCACCTGAAACTGGCCAGTGTGGGAAATGTGGGCGTTCTCCCTCTAATCCCGATTTCTCAGGTGGGCAGGGACATAGCTTGTTTAGATTGGGGAGCTTTGGTGTGAGTAAATCCATTTAGAGTTTGATCATAGGACTTGCTGTATGAGCTTTCTTCAAGCAAGCAGGCGTTTGTAAATGTTGTGTGTGTTCATGATGGAGGTGTGCCTGCGTGAGGATGGCAGAGGTCAGTGTTGGGTGTCTTCCACCATTGTTCTCTGTTTTCTCTTCTGAGAGGAGCTTTTAATGAGACTGAAGTTCACCCTTCCAGCTTAGACGGTCTGGTCAGCAAACCTCTGGACTTCTTGTGTTTCCACTTCCACACCAGTGGGATTACAAGGGTGTTGGGAATTCAAACTCAGGTCCTCAGGCTTGAGTGGGAAACATTTTATTGGATGAACCATCTCACCAGTCCCAATTTTTATTTCCTAAAAGTAACTCTTGATATGTTTTGTCTAAAAGGAGCATAACTTCATTCGACACAAAACAATATGAAACAACAAAAGGTTGTGAGACATGTGTTGCATTTTCCAACTGCTTGTTTTCAGGAGATGATTGGGTTCTCTGTTGTTTATTGAGATAGGGTCTCTCTTATCCCAGGCTCACCTGAGACTTACTATATAACATATGTTGTTATTGAACCCCTGCAATCCTTTCAGAAGTCATTTGTAGGAAGCTTCTAGTATGTGTCTTGGGATACTCATTAAAGTTTATCCTTTCAATGATAGTTTGTGAATTTCCAGCTAGACGTACTTAAGTAGTAAAGAAAGAAATCAAACTGGGGAAGTGGCCTCCTGTGTCTGTTCTTCCTTCAGTGTAGCTGTGCTCCAGGGTCCTGTCCTCTGCCCTGCCTCAGTTCATCTGGGTACTGTTGTACTGGGTACTGATGTACTGGGAACTGATGTGCTGGGAACTGATGTGCTGGGTACTGATGTACTGGGTACTGATGTGCTGGACACTGAAGTACTGGGTACTGATGTATTAGATACTGATGTGTTGGGTACTGATGCACCGGGTACTGATGTATTAGATACTGATGTACTTGGTACTGATGCGCTGGATACTGAAGTATTGGATACTGATGTGCTGGGTACTGATGACTGATGTCAGCCTGCAGCAAAGCATATGCTCTGGCTCATCAGAATTTCTCTGTCAAGACTCTCAGCTGTGCTTTCTGGCTCTGGCATATGTAATGGGACAGTAAAATCCTCCATGCCTGGAAGCTGACTAATTGTCTGCCCTGGCCACAGGTAAATGTAATGGCATAGACACAGTTCTGTAGAAGCTAAGATTTCAGAAAACCTGAAACCACTTTTCTCAGGCTGCATGCAGGTTTTCGCATGAGTTTCAAACTCTTACTGAGAAATTCAAAGGCCTTCCTTACTTTGCTTTTTTTTTGCCTAAGACAAAAGACAGAAGACCCTATCTGTTCTTGGGGTACCCACCAAGAGTCTCTGAATCCTCCAGAAGAACACCTTACAGCACTAGAAGCTCTCAACACTGGGGCATAGTCTTCAGAAACTCCCACCTGCGCAGGCTGGCCAATCAGAGCTTCCTTTTCTTCTTTCCATCCTTAGCTCTCACTCTCACGTTCCCAACCCTCCCTGTTGCCTCCACTCCAGTCCAGCTGTCTACTTACCATTTGCCCTGTGTTCTAACTCTGTAGGACAGTTTTTCTCACCTCCATTTTTTGCTTAGAATGCTATCCCATTCTTTTGCCCCCTCTACTGATGAATACTTACTTCCCTTTAAGGCTGGGCTCAAGTGTGACTTACTTAGAAAATCCCCTGGCCTTCCTCTATGCTTTGCAACATGAAGTCATGACTGATTTTTTTTTTAGAAAGATACAGATTCTATAATTTTATGTCAACTAGGGTCCTCAGACTACTAGGCATGTGTCAATAGGGAGGTAGAACATTGTTGGAGGTAAGTTTGGATCCCTGTTATCTAAAACAGGCCCTGACATGTAGGAAGCAGGCCATTCATAATGAATACTTAAATAAAGAATCTTTGAGACAGTGGAAAGCCTAGAGAGACCAATGACTAAAGGTCAGAGAGTTCAGATCTATTCTTGTTCTTTCAAACCTATTGACAAGAGGTTTGAATTAAGATGTGGCTACTAACAAAGATCTTGACCTAGGGTGTGGTTATTTGGTGTTTTAGGTGTATAAGGTGGCCCACAGAAGTAGGTCCATTCCACCTTGACTAAAGTTCAGAGTTCAAGCCTAGTTTTGCTCCTTCAAGGTTATTGGCAGGAGATTTGAGTTAAGATGTGGTTACTAACAGGGTATCTTGACCAAGGGTATGGTTATTTAGTGTTTTAGGTATTAAGATAGTAATCACTTTGTTCTTTGTATTATGATAAAAATAATGTGTTTTGCTTCCCCCCCTCTTGTGGATTGGGATATTTAAAGGTCATAAGAAATACACATGGGTGCATTCAGTATTTATTGGATTTCTTTTGTATCTCTGTTCCTTTTGCCAAACATTCCTATTCCTAATGCCCATACCCTGGAAAGTATGGTTCTGTTGAGTCTGGACCCTGGCAGATTTTGAACATGGATGTTGGTGGACAACAGATTGTCCTCTGACACTACACAGGCACACAGCCTCTCTCTCTCTCTCTCTCTCTCTCTCTCTCTCTCTCTCTCACACACACACANNCACACACACATACACACACACAATCTCTTACTGGTTTAAAACTTATCAAATAGGCTAGGCTGACTAGCCAGCAGGCCCCACAGATCTGCCTTTCTCTTTAACACTGGGATTACAAATGTGCACCTCAAAATTTATACAAGAATGCATAAGCACACTGGTATAGCTCCATCAAAACATATTCAACCTCTTTCAATTTTTCATCTCTATTTCTATTTTGACATTAGAAATTATCAAATATTCTGCCATTCATTCCAGTTTCTGTGATACTCTAAGCTATTTTCCTAACTCCTCATAGCTACATCCCAATAAAATATTCTTCCATTCATTCCAGTTTCTAAGGTAATCTAAGCTTCCTTCACAGTGAGAAGAGCGAGTGAACACACCCCAGTCATGTGGACAATGGAAGGGGAAACCTGTTCAGCCAGGATGGAGAAGAGAACGGAGGCCCACTCGAGCTGCTCCACGGCATCACATGCACAGCCAAGCTGCTAGTTTTAGGTTTAACTTCAAGATTCACTAGTTTTGCAGGGTGTGGTGGTGCATGCCTTTAGTCCCAGCACTCAAGAGGCAGAGGCAAATGGGTCTCTGTGAGTTTAAGGCCATCCTCCTCATACATACTGTGAGTTCTAGGACAGGCAGAGCTACAATAGAGACCCTATCTCAAACAAACAAACAAAACACTAGCATACTACAAGAACTAAAATGCAAGGTAAAGTGATATTCTCCCTTAATTTATTTCAATCCAATGTGCTTTTCAACTGCTTATTACCTGCATGGTTCAGAAAATAGTACTTTTCCTACAGCAGATATTTTTAAGGATCTCACAGTGTAGCCCCACCAGTGCCAGAACTGCCTGCCTTTGTCTCCTAAGTGCTGGAATTAAAGGTTTACAGCACTACACCTAGCGCAGACACCATCATGTAAACTTGACATATCATACATAAAACCATTGCCTGAATTAAGTGGTCATTCCATCCTTAGCCTTAATGAAATCATAAAAACCGGAAAATGTTCTCAGGGTTCAATACAACAAAGTTCTGACAAATTATAAAATTAGAACTGGGCCATAACTTCTTTAAAGCAGTATGCTAATTTTACATATGATCCTTTCATTTTTTCAATAAAAAGTTAATATCCCACATTGTAGGAAAGCAATAAAAAGAAGCTTCCTTTTACTATTTAAGCATCATTTTCTATAATTTGTTATGTAGATAATTTCACTCACATAAAGTAGGTAGCTAGCTCTTGACTCCCTTCAAAATGTGCTTCTAGTCCTTATAAGTTACCTACATTTTTACCCTATACAAAATCCTCTGGTATCATTTTCTAGTGTAAAAGAGTCTGTATTCTGTATTAAAGATCTGGGAAGAGGTCTAGGTTTTTTTTTTTTCATTTGCTTTTGTCTTTTGAGACAGGGCCCATGTAGTCCAAGCTGGCCTAGATCTCAGAAGATGAGCCTTCCTCATTCTAGTGCTGGGATTAAAAGCATGCCCATCAAATACAACAATGGATGAATTTTAAGTGTTAACTTGTATTTGCTGTTCCTATCTCAAAACAAGGTCAACTAATTGTTCCAAACAACTTAGAAATGGCCTTCACACTGGATAAAGAGATAATGTGAAGGAAACATAATTGTCAGCATCTATTCTTCAGACAGGAAGACTGATACCAGAGAATGTGGATGGGGAGAATGGTAGGGGGCCGGGGACATGGACGACAAGGGTAATAGTGCTGGCACACAATAGGTGGATCCCTGAGAGGCATACTGAAGCATATTTATGACCTACACATATTCATAGGAGTCTTGCTATTCGAATAAAAAGCGTGGTCTAGCCAGGCATGGTGAGTGAGTATGCCTTTAATTCCAGCATGCAGGAGGCAGAGGCAAGTGGATCTCTGTGAGTCTGAGGTCAGTCTGGTCTACAGAGAGAGTTCCAGAACAGTCAGGGCTACACGGAAAAACCCTGTTTTGGAAAAAAAAATGCAAATATAGTTCACCAATTTGACCACTGGGTCTTTGTCATGAATAATGTTGTGGCATCACAAGGGCAAGTCACAGAATAAAGGACAACTTTACAGTCTAACACCGGCGGTATCATAATTCCATACTCTCAGCACCATACAATCAATTTTTAAAAGATTTTTCATCTTTTAATTGTGTGTACACACAGGGGATGTACAGGAGTGCATTACCCATGCAGTACATTGAGGGGTATAGAGTCCCCTGGTGCTAGAGTTACAGGCAGTTGTGAACTGTAGTATGAGGGTAGGATGCTGGGAACCAAACTCAGGTGATCTGGAAGAGTATAGCACTTAAGTTCTCTTAACTGCTGGAAGAGTTCCCCGTCCAGCCATTTTAAAATGGACACAGCTAAGTCTGAAAGTTCCACAAATCCTTTGACAAAACAGGACTAAGACCTGAAACAAAGTCTTCATAAGAGCAACAAAAAGTGCATTTTGACTCCTCTCATTACTTCCAGAACTTTCTTCTCAATCCCAATCAGACTTAAAAACACAGGGCAATTTACTATAATTTAGTATTTTTTTTGAGAGTCAAGGTTTCATAATTTATTTGCTATCCTTAAAGGCTTAGTTTTGACTAGATTCAGAATTAGAAGGTCTCGGCAAGGACAGCCATGTCTCTCGGCAATCTGCTCCTGGTACTTTCCTTTAGCTTCTTTGATTCTCTTGGTCAAAAGTTTAGCATGTTCTGCAGCATCCTCATTGTTTTTCTTAGTATGCTGTTTCTTTGGAGCAATACATTGACATTTGTGCTGCAGGACACATGGAGTAACAAGATGCTGAATAGTAGACACATTGGTCATAGGCTTCTTACCTTCTTTTCAAAAGGGCTTTCTGACAAAGAATGGCAGACATCATCTTCTTTAGAGAAATTAGACAGCTTTCTGGTTCTGCTAGCTCTGTTAGATCCCAACCAATGAGGAACAGTAGCATCTGTCAGTTTAGGAATCTCTCTCTCTCTGAGAGAGAGAGAGAGAGAGAGAGAGAGAGAGAGTTTCTCTCTCTCTCTCTCCAATAACCAAGTCGAGAACACTCATATTGGCATCCACACTGCATCCACGAACAGATTTACCTCTTCTCTCCCATTTTCCTTGGTTTATAACAAAAACACCCCTTACTCAACAGCAGTCACACTCTGCCTTGCTTCCTGGGAAGACCTTGTTTGTCATGCTCACCACTAATTCAGGACACATGTTGATGTTAAAGGGATGTGCCCCCATAGGGGGCAGGAGAGTCTTACAGTTCTGTTCTGATACCCAGACCCAGAATGACATGTAGGCAGGCAGTGCTGCTGAGGGCCTTGTCTGGTGTAAACTGTGAATGCTCTTTCATTCCTGGCCACCCAGACCTGAATAATCACACAGAAACTGTATTGATTACAACATTGTTCAGCCAATAGCTTAAGCACATTTCTCTGAGCCCATTTCTATTAATCTGGGTATTGCCACGAGGCTGTGGCTTATCAGTAGATTCTGCCGTCTTTCTCCTTCAGCACCTATGTAGTGTCTCATTGACTCTGCCTTTGCTCTCTCTCTCTCTCTCTCTCTCTCTCTCTCTTCACAGTATATGAGAGGAAACTCACATCAGTCTGGGTCGATGTCTCTGCTTCAGTCACAATCTATAGTGATGTCTCATGCTCCTGTTGCCATCAAAGACAGGGCATATTTCTGGAATCGGGCTACATCCTAGGGACATGGTGCTCCTGGTTCTATGCCAATCTGAGTGACCTGCACTGTCAACAAGGCTCTGATGACATCCAGGCCTGGACTACAGCCCAGAACCATGTCTAGGTCCATGTTGCATACACAGCCAAGATCTGTGTTCATGTCCATGGCCTTACTGCCACCAAGGACCACACAGAAGTAGTCAGGGATCTGGGCCACAACTTAGGAACATGATAGTGTCCAAGGGCTGTGCTTCTGCTGGGACCATACAGATCTGAGTGTCCAGTCCTACCACCATGGCCCTTGGTGTCCTCCAAGCCTAGACTGCTGCCAAAGGCCATGTCTGGATCCCATATGCTGCCACAGCCCTAGTCTATGTTAATGTGAATGTCCCCTGTTACCACTGAAGCAAGAGAGGTTAACAAAGAGTTACTGGGAGCTGCCCCTCACCCACTGTGGCACTCGGGAGAGTGGGTCGTGCCTCTGGACTGAGCAGCACAATTGCAGGGTAGAGTGGTGGTGCAGGTGAGCTGGCCCTGAGGGTGTGAGAGCAGAACTGAGTCCACCCTACATCGTCCACCTTGTGTGGGCAAAGGTGAGGGAAAGATGTCTGCCCCACCTGAGCATATGCACCTGTAGCTGGTGGGCGAGTTGGCCTCTGGGCCATGAGAACAAAAGATCTCACCAAGAGCAGAAATTGGGATTGTGGATCCAGTACCTCCCCTGGGCAAAACGTTAGAGCTCTCCCCTGTGGACCGAGTGAAGGTAAGTGAGATGTGAGGGTGTGGGAGGAGAACTGATCTCTCTCCATTCTGCCTGCTGCATTGGGAGAACTAGCTGGGGCAGTGATGGAGAGCTGGCCTGGATGGTGAGATGAGAAAAGGTGGTGAGCTCTTCAAATTGCTACCACCTAAGCACAGAACCACCTTATCACCCTCTTCATCTAAGAACTGTTGTAGCATGTGAAGGACCCAGATCTGCAGATCCAAAACTACACGATCTCCTTAACACAAGGCATCAATAGGATATCCAAGAAGAGTATAAGTGAATGTTCATTATTTATAGTGTTGAGAAACTAGAGGTATGGAAGTCTTATCAGAAAAGATGTATGGACTAAAGTGTATACTGTGTGACTTATTGGGCCACACAACAGCTTTCTTGCCAAGATTTTTGTTTGTTTATTTGTTTTTAATTTTGAGAAATAGGTATTCTACTGAGAACAATCTAAAGATTCAATAACACCAATATCAAAATCCCAATACTTTATATAATTCACAGGGATATAAAAACATTAATAACATATGGACTCACAAAATACCCAGAATCGCCAAAGCTAATCCTAAGTAGAAATAGTAAGGTAGAAGATGTCACAATTTATGATATCTAATTATAGGACACCATCATGGGAAGAAAACAACATTTTACACTAATGAAAGAGACACACAAACTAATGGAATTATTCTTGAAGACTCATAAAGCAATATAACTACAGCACATGCAATGGTGAAAGACACCTTTAGTAAATGGTGATGGGGAAAATAGATATTTTTACGTAGTAGAAAAATAATACCTTTGTTACCTGGAGGAAAATTAATTGAAAATTGATCAAATAGCTGAACACAAGACCTTAAACACTAATAATGTTGGAGTAGGACGGTGAAACCACTTTACCAGGAATTTTATTGTGATTGCATCATATCTACATATTGCTTTTGGTAGAGTAGCCATTTTTACAACATTAATTCATGTGACCTATGAATAAAATGTCAAGACTTTTTCACATACATAGAAAGAAAAACAACTCACTTAAATGATATTTTTTATAAGTTGTCTTGGTCATGGTGTCTCTTCACAGCAATACAAAAATAACGGAGACCAGAAGTTAGGTTGAGCCATTCGTAACATGGACCAAAGAGAGGAATAAACTAAATATCTTGTGGACTGAGACTGAAACAGATGTTTAAAGACTGGGGTCTGTATTTGTCATGTGGACATAAATTTGCAGAGAAATAACAGAAGATTGCTGGAGAATATCAATCACTAAGTTTTGTAAGACATCTTGGTAGAGGTAAATCCTGTCAGAATTTTCCAGATGTTTTCTTTTTCTGTGAGAGGTCCTCCACTTAGGAAGAGACCAGTATTTCTTGGGATCAAAGCCCCAGTTGTCTCTGGTAATGACTTTTAAACTATCCTGTCAGAGTATTCACCAATTCCTAGTTTTCTAGGAATTTGACTGAAATTTGTTGCTGTATTTTAGGAGGCTGAGTAAACCCCACTTGGGGAAGGCACACAGCCCTCCTGCGTCCTTGGTTTGTGTGCAGCTTCCCCTGCAGTCTCCCTCCCTGTGTCTCTCAGAGCACAGTAGTACAGGGCAGAGTCCCACAGCTGCACTGAGGACTTCTGCAGGTGGAAGGAGCTGCTGCTCTTATGGAGAGTGTCATGGAAAACTTGCTGTTCTGTCCTCTTGTTGCCTGTGGAGCTCCTCAGCAGTAGCCAAGAGGCTTTGACATATTGCACGTACCAGAAAAGGAAAGGGGCTGAATCAGTAGTCTGATAGGTACAGTTCAGCTTCACAGACAACCCCTCTGTGACAGTAACCAGGCCTTCTGTCTGGGTCACTGAGTCTCCATTGCTCCTCCCTGAAAATAAATAGATGATAGATAGATACTATCTATCTATCTATCTATCTATCTATCTATCTATCTATCTATCTTGAATAAGGATAAATCACTTTTCTATGAGGAAGAAGATAAAGACATCCACACTTGTAAGAGAATGATGTCAGCATCACTTAGGGTAAATGTAATTTACTGAGCATTAACAGGAGCACCAGGACAGAGCAGGTGTCAGAAAGCATGTTCACAGAAAATAACACTTGCTTCTTGAGTTCACCAAACTCACAGGGCAAGTCTCCTCAGGACCTTATTGAAGCTTCTCACTCTCAAAAGAGAAAGTCTTTCTGCACAGTGGCTCTATCGTGTGAAATTACCACCTAGATAAGAAGTTAATCACATCTAAAGAGGCAGTGATTTCTGCTGATTTCCCTTCAAACTGCACACAGATGTCTGCACATCACATTGTGAATAAACTTGAAACCTCACCCAAAGATGGCAGGTCTTAATTCCACAGTGAATGTCTGCAATCACCAGTGTTACTGAACCATATGTATTCTATTATATTTAGTGTGATGAATATGCATAAAATAATATATATAAACACACATATATACACACATTGACATAGCTCCTATAATTTTTCTTTTTCTTTTTAGTAGTTCTTAGGAAACGTTAAGAAATGATTTTGATTATATTCACCTGCCCCCTACCCTCCTGCCAGATCCATCTACTCTTCCCTACCAACCCAGTTCCCCCAACACACACACTTTTAAAAGAAAATAACTCAATTTTTGCTTTACAAGCTGTATAGCACATATTCTCTTGGATGTGTGACCTTCAGTGGAGCGTAGTCAATACAATCAAGGCCTCACCAATAAAGAAACCTGAACCCTTCTCCCAGCAGCTACCAACTGCCCATAGCTCCTTAACTAAGGGTGGGAATGCTCATCATCCCTCTGCTTGCTGGAACTCTGTCTGCCCTGATTCTTGCAATTCTTCTCTGTGCTCTCAACCTGTGTGAGTTCATGTGTGCAGCTGCCCTGCTGTGTCCAGAAAACTCTGTCTCCTTGTAGTCACCCCATCTACGTCTCTGACATTCTTTCCACCCTTCCTTCCTCCTCTGTCCTTGGGAGGAAAGTGTGCAATGTAGATGTCTCATCTGCGGGTGAGTGTGCTAAATCTGTTCTTCTCTGCAGCTCAGTGTTTTCTAGTTCTCTGTGACAATTACCATGTGCTGAAACCACCGAAAGGGAATGATTAAATCGTATTTTAATTTTTAAAACCAGAATAAACTGTCCTAAATTGTTTTGAGTGACTTGAAGCTAACTTTATTATTTTGCGTTTTTAATGTCTCCACTATAGTTTTCACTTGCCAACAACTGGCATATGTGTAGTAATCAAGGGAGCGGGCCTGCTTTTCGTCCGGCCCAGCTCCCGCACGGCTAGCTTATAC
>LOEQ01001125.1:3547-36112 GCA_001685075.1 Bramus lutescens | reverse complement strand
TCTGGAAGAGCAGCCAGTGCTCTTAACCACTGAGCCATCTCTCCAGCCCCAATACACACTTTCTTGGGAAGATTTAGTGTAGATGGTGGTGTAAGGGATTAGAAGGTAGAAAAGATGGTACTGTGCCGCAGGCATGACCAGTGCTGATGTGGGATATCATTCTGTATTTGTGTTGCTTTTATTGGTTGATGAATAAAGCTGTTTTGGCCAATGGCTCAGCAGAGTAAAGCCAGGTGGAAATACAGAGATATAGACAGAGGGTAGGCAGACTCAAGGAGATGATATATAGCTGCTGAAGATCAAAGATGCCAGAATCTTACCAGTAGGCCACAGCCTTGTGGTGATACAAAGATTGATAGGAATGGATTGATTTCAAATATAAAAGCTAGCTAAGAATATGCCCAAGACATTGGCCAAACAATGTTGTAATTAATATATAATTAATATAGTTCTGTGTGATTATTAAAGTCTGGGTGGCCAGGAAACTAAAGTGCAGCCACTATCTGCAGCATGGATCCATGTAAGACCTAAAATAGCTTAAAACAGAGGGCTTCTAGACCCATAAAAACAGAAGCCAAGTGCAGCTTCTTGGTAGCCACATTTTTTTAGATAGACTCTATTTGCTGATGGAAAAAAGAGGTGAGACTCCTGTAAGAGAAGCTTCCTGACTCAGCATTAGCAGCAAAACCTGTGAAACTCCTTTAAGAGTCAGCTTCCTGGATTATGCTGGTGGTATGAATGGTTCTGACTCTATTGGGAGGTCCTGTATGGAGCACTTATGGGGTTTGAGAGCCGGATGCAGCAAATTGCTTAATGAAAGCAAGATAGACTGCTGCATCCCTGGAGCTGGGGCAGTGAACATAGCTCCCAGGGCTGGCAGAACCAGCTGCCATATTGAAAGGACAAGGAAGGTAGAGCCAGCATCCAGGGCTGCCTCGACCACACTGCTTATCATTATAAAATTCTCCTTGACAGAAAAGTTTTTTAGATACACAATAGGACAGATTAAGACATAAAAGACCTCTGAACAAGACACAGTGTATTTAAAAATATATGTAAGCTTGGGAGAGAGAAGACAGAATCATATATTAAAGGAGTAAGGATAATAAATATTAAAAAGTAATAGAAAGAAAAAGCTATATAAATATGGGAAATCCACAGGGAGTCTGGTTTATGTATATTAATGTGTTTTCTTTGAATTTCTTGACTATATAGAGATTCGATTCTGGGAGCTACTAAATTAAAGCAACATATATTTTAAAGGTATCTTGACTTCAACATTTGAGTCTAAGGATATGTTACTTTGGAAAAGAGGTTCTGCATTTGCTTCCACAGAAGATGAGAACCTGTGGATTCCTTCCAGGCTAATATGATTTGATAGAACAAGACCCCCTGTTAGTTCTCTATGATCCATAAAAATACTTCACCCAGCAAATAACAAGCAGTTTGGAGAAAACTATACCTAAATTCCCAAAATGTTTGTTTATAAATGTTTGTTTTCATTTACAGGGGATTGATTATAAATGATTAAATGCTCACAGTCAATATTTTTCTGAAAATAAAGGTTTTGATATAAAGATGAATACTTTGCTTTGTTAAGGATCTTGGTCTATTGATACAAATTTAAGGTTGATTTTATACACTGTGTATATGTATTTCTGCTCTTCTTTAAGGTATTATGTTTATATGGTTTATTTAAAAATACAATGTAAAATTAAAAATTTATGGATTGATAGATAGTCATCAAGTCAAACTTGTAGTCATGCTAGTTAGGTTTTCTAGATTACAGAGATATTGCAGATGGATAGGTAGTCTTCAATCCTTTCAAAGACCTACAGAATATGGCATTTAAAAGTTTTTTAAGAATTTAGACATTTCTCGACAGTGAGAGATTTCTGCTTTCGTCAGCTCTGATTACTTCAAAGAGGTTGATAGGCATCAAAGAAACTTGTTATGGAATATGCCTTCAATGTGACAAGGTTAGCCATTTGGGCAAGAAACTGCTCTTGCAGGGACTGCTTGATGGTATATTGTATGAACTAGACATGCAGGAGCCACAGAAAAGTGACTGACTTCTCAACTTTCCAAAAACCAGAATGCTCCTTCAGGATTCCTGCTTCACAGAGGGACCTGCCAGACATTCTGCAGGACACAGAAGAAAGTAACTGAAAAACTGCCAATATAGGCAAACCAGTCTCTAAGATTTCCTGCTTCACAGAAAAGTCTGCTAGATCCTATGGGCCTGTATACTGAAGATGGATGTCCCAATAGTACAAAAGAACTTTGGGTGGTTGTCCAGGCAGCGAGATGTCTCTGTCATTTCTAGATCTTTAAAAGTTGCTTACAATGCATTTCTTGTTTACTTAGGTAATATTATATCCTTTTAGGGTCTTTGATGGTGTTGAAGATAGATGTTATAGTTTTCCTTAATTATAATAAAAGATAAATTAGATATAAAACTTTTGACTCACAAAGATAAGATAGATGATAGAACATTTTCTTTAATTTCTGCCTAGTACAAATAGGCTAAATATTGTAACTGTAATTCTTGATTGTTACCTGTTTTGCTATTTGTAACTTTACTATGTTTAAGTTAAAACCTTCCATTTTATTTAGACAGAATAGAGGAGATGATGTGGGATGTCCTTATGTATATGTGTTGCTTTTATTGGTTGATAAATAAAGCTGTTTTGGCCAATGGTTTACTCTGTTGGTGTTAACAGAGTAAAACTAGGCAGCTAAATATGAACAGAGAGATATAGAGAGAGTAGGCGGAGTCAAGGAGACACCATGTAGCTGAAGGAGAAAGACACCAGGACCATACCTGTAGGCCACGTCCTCATGATGATAGATAGGTTAATAGAAATGAGTTAATTTGAGATATAAAAGCTAGCTTAAGAATGTGCCTAAGACATTGGTTAAACAGTGTTGTAATTAGTATAGATTTTTGTGTGAATATTCATGTCTTGACAGATAAGAAACTAAAACACAGTCTCCATTTACACACTACAGTTACCATTTCTATTAAACAATTCTCTACCAGTAGTTGTGTTTTTATGTTGGGAGACAGAAAGTACCTAATCATTTGTTTGCAACTTTGCTTCTTAATTCTGTAAGTATCATTAGGTTGCATATTATTTTCTATAAGTAGACCACATATACTTTGCAGGAAAAGTAGGGTAGAATGGAGATAATTTGATGTGTTCTGGGAGCAAACTTATTTTTTATGAATGATTCAAGAACATTTGAAATTGCCAATTTTGGGTCAAACTTTAAGAGAACCAACAGAGAACAGTGCACAGCCCCAGCTCACTGGAAGCCTTTTAGAGAAGAAATTGTTTTGGTCTTGTTCACAAAACAAAAAGTAAGCTTACGTGTAAGTACAAGTCATGTAAGCTTATGGAATAACACATCTGCACTTAATGAGTATGTTCCAGGCCACTAGAGTGGAGGAGTTTGGGATATACCAATAGAGGTAGAAACTTATTGTATAGTGATGATCTGGCCCTGGATTTGTGGTGTTTGAATTCTGAGGCACACTGGTAATTGATGAGGAATTGCACTGTGCCTGCAGCATGACTGGGGTTTGTTAGGCATGAGCTGACTAGAGAAGGAATGTTCTTGAAGCTATGCAGTGTGAACAAAGAGAAAACATCAGAAAGGTTGGTGTTAATAGAGAGGTGTGCTTGAGTTATTTAGTTTCGTTAGCATGTGGACAGAGAATTAGGCCACCAAGTCAAGCTTGGATAGTGTGTTTAGCACTTGTGTTAGAGAATTTAGTTCATCCTTCTGAACAAAAGGGAAGGTAGCTTATTTGGGAAGGATCATGGGTAAGGAAACTGGAGAAAATGAAGCACTGCCTCTGAGGGACATTCAAAGTCCATTGTATTTTTATTGGACAGAGGTTACCAGAGCCAGAATTCAGGAAGATGAAAGAGAATCAGAGCTACTGGGTACTTAGGGTCAAATGGTGAAACGTGGTGAGTAGATGGAGGGAAGTAAACAGATCATTGTCCACAGTGATTGGGAGAATCAGAGCTACTGGGTACTTAGGGTCAAATGGTGAAACGTGGTGAGTAGATGGAGGGAAGTAAACAGATCATTGTCCACAGTGATTGGGAGCTTCTAGGAGCAGTTTTCTGTTGAGCAGTAGCACACTGGGGCTAGTTCATTTTTAGCATGGGTTTGGCTCTGCTTATTGTAAAAGGAAACATTTGAGTTTCATTTAGACTGCTTCTTTCCGAGTAGTGCTTCATCTTTACTATCTAGAAAAACTCCCGCTTTTATATAACTAAGCTACCTGCTTAGTATCTTAGTTGGTATTTTAAAATAATTGAAAGAAATTTAGTTGTGGTAAAATACATACAGCATAAAATCAACTTGAACCATTTTTCTTTATTTAAAGACCTTTAAAATTATTTCTGTGTTTGTGTCTGTAAAAGTCATGTGTAGGTACCTGTGGAGACCACAAGAAGACATAAGGGCCATGAAGACAGAGTTACAGGTGACTGTGAGCCCCCTGTTGTGGGTGCTGGGAACTGTACTCTAGTCCTCTGAAAGAGCAGTAAGTGCCATCTCTTCAACCACATTTTTTTTTTGCCATTTTTAATTGTGGAGTTCAGTAGCATTTGTCACATTTATATCATACATCTGTAGCCACTGTCTATAAGTTGCCATCCTGCAGAACTAAAACTACCCTTTAAACTATAAATGCCTGTTTTTATCCCCCAGCTACTGGCAAATAACATTTTTTTGTTTCTGATAATTTTGCTACTATAGATGCTTCATATCTAGAATTTGCCTTTTGGAAGTGACTTAATTACCTTGCATGATGTCTTTAAAGTGCATTTATGTTGTATGTATGTGTCAGAGCTTACATCTTTTATAAGGCAGAATTATATCCCATTGTGCATATACACTAGGGTTGCTTCTACCTATTGGCTGTTGGGATTAAACTGTATAAACATGGACATAGAAAAGTTCTTTAAGCCCTTTCTCTCAATTCTTTGGGGGAATCTTCCCACAAAACTTTAGTTGTCATGGTATCCACAACAGTCATGTATGCTGTGGGAATAATAATGCCATTTAACACTAATGTCTTTTTAAAATCTTTATTTTATGTTAAATTATGTGTGCATATGTGTGTCTGTGTGCATGTATTAATACATGTACCTGTGGCATTCAGAAGAGGGCATCAGACCCTGGGGGCTGGAAGTATGGGCGGCTGTGGGCCACCTGATGTGGGTGCTGGGAACTGAACTCCATCTTCTGCAAGAAGAGTTTGTGCATGTAACAGCTGAGCCATCTCTTCAGTCCCACTAACACCCCCATAAAGGGATAAGTCTCAGATTTGAAGCACACATTTTAAAAGCATGACTAAAATGAGTTATGCTCAAAAGACTCTGTATGTGAAAATATTTTGATTGTGTTTTGGAAAAGCTGTTGTGTGATTTTCTTTCCAGATAATCTCACTTCTTTTCCACAACTCTCTTTATGGAACTCCATTTTGAGTTGAAGGGCAAGCTGGTAAACTGTTGTTTGTCATTTAGAAGGTGGTTATTTGCCGAGTGGTGGTGGTGTACGCCTTTAATCCCAGCTCTTGGGAGGCAGAGGCAGGAGGATCTCAGTGACTTCCAGGCTAGCCTGGTCTACAAAGTGAGTTCCAAGACAACCAGGACTGTCACACAGAGAAACCCTGTCTCAAGAAACAAAATGGTGGTTATATTAGAAATATTCTCCTCTTCTCCTATCCCTGTGACTTTTTCTTCTTTTTTGGTAGAGATGGAGATTGAACCCAAGGCCTCTTGCAAGTGTTGGGCAATGGAAAGGGAAAAAATAGCTATCTTAGACCCCAAAGTAAGGAAAGATGCATAATTCCTTTTTAAACATTATCATTAGAATTATCATTATTATTTTTATTGTCTCTCTTAATTTAAATTTTGTGCATAGATTTTTTTTGGTATTATTGTATGCAGTGACCTGAAAACCTAGTCAGTACTGTTGTGACTGTTGGATAATTAGTACTGATGGTTCTTATTTGTATTATGTAAATAGGCTTTGATTGGAGCAAATTTAAACTATTGTAAATTGCCTACTCATTTCTATAACTGTATTTTTGATAGACTTAAATTACAAACTGTGTAAAGGAGTTTTTAAAATGAGGGACAGAAATGGGAAAACTTCGAGTAGTTGTCTAGTAAAGTCCTTGAAGGGAGTATGATTGCTGTCTTTTATTTTTCTTCTCTAAAGCAGGCAGTGGCTTTTTCCTCCAGTGATGCCCTTTGTCTTGGTTAGGGTTTCTATTGCTGTGAAGGGACACCATGGCCACAGCAACTCTTATAAAGGAAAACATTTAATTGGGGCTGGATTAAAGTTTCAGAGGTTTAGTCTATTATTGTTATGGTGGGAAGTGTGATGACATACAGACAGACATGGAGCTGGAGAAGGAGCTGAGAGTTCCATATTTTGATCCCCAGGCATCAGGAAAAGGCTGGGTGCCACTGAGTTTGGACTTAAGCATCAGAACCCTCAAAGCCCAACCCCACATTGAAACTTCCTCCAACAAGACCACACCTACTTCAACAAGGCCACATGTCATAATAGTGCCACTCCCTATGTATGGGCCAAGCATTCAGACACATGAGTCTATCCAAGGAGGGCATTTCTACTCATCTCCCAGACCCTTAAAACTGTCTCTGGATGACTCAGAGGTTAAGAGCCCTGGATGCTCTTCCAGAGGTCCTGAGTTCATTTACCAGCAGCTACATGATTGCTCACAACAATCTATAATGTGTTCCAGTGCCCTCTTATTGCTTGCAGTGTAGGCATACGTGCAGGCAGAATGCTATACACATAAAAAGAAAATAAATCATTAAAAATGTTTCTGTGTAAATAGAAATGAATTCTGCAAGGTGGAAATGATGTATTGAATGATAATGGAGAAAAATCCTGTTACTACAATTGGATAGTTGTTTATTATTATTAGGAGTAGAATTGTCATTCTGTTTTCAAAAGTTGATTCTGCCTTTTGGGGAGTGGTGGGAAGGGTGGTGATGTCAGAGCCCAAACCCATTAACTTAGACATGCACTTTTACCTCTGAACCCTACTCTACCCCTAACCTTTTAATTAAAGTGGGTATTTTGTATTCCCTGCTGGCTTTCAAATCACCATGTAAAAAGATAACCTTTGAACTTTTGATCCTCCTATCTCTGCCTTCTGAGTTCTGGGACTAAAGGCATGGTCCTCTGTACCTGGTTTATGTAGTTGGTCCTTGGGATTTAGAAGTGAATCCAGGTCTTGTGCATGTTAGGCAAGCTTGCTTTCAGCTGGTCTTGAACTCTTTCTTCTCCTATTTCTGTGTCTTCAGGGCTAGGGACAATAGACATATGCCACCATGGGTTTCACACCTGTCCTGTTTTTGCTGCTTTATAATGTGGAAGGGAGCCTTCAGTGTACTCCAGAGCTACACATTTTGTGAGTTATTTTGGTTTGATTCTCTGGAGTTTTTTTTTTATTTAACTCTCAGATTTGGATTGGTAGACTAATTCTAGAATTGGATAGTTTTTTTCTTTAGTCTGAGGAATTTTGGCATGAAATGGTCTTTGTTTCATGTGAGTATATTTTTTATTAGATTTTAGATAATAGAATGTTGACAGAGGTAATGAATTCTCAACCATGTAGTTAAGTATGAGTAGGTTTTTTTTCTTGACCTTTGAGGTAAGAATAATTAAATGAAGTTTGTATGATAAATGTCACAGGGAAGATTTGAATAGTAGTAGTATGTGGGTACAGACAGCTGTAACTTCTTTGAGGAGTTGGAAGAACAGAGAAGGACCATTCTGTTTGTTTGAAAAGACTAATAGTGTGATAAGCCTGAGATTCACTCTTTAGACCAGGATGGCATAAAAACCACAGAGATCTGTGTGCTTCTGCCTCCCAACTGCAGGGAATAAAGGCATGAGCCTGAGAAGGGCCATTCTAAAACCTTGAGCATTAAGTCTAATGTGGAGTTGTTTTAAAAGCTCGGATTTCATTGACTGTGTATTTGCATAAGTGGACACATGAATTAGTCTAGGAACTAGAATGATGCTTCAGCAGTTTAGAGGTTTAGCTTCCCAGCAGGGGGCCAGGATTCGGGTTCCAGTTTACAACCATCTGTGATTCCAGTTTCAGGGTGTCAAACAATTTCTGTAGACCAGGCATGCACAGGGTGAACACACTGACATACATACACATAAAATAAGTAAATAAAAAATCCTAATTGTCCACATGCAAAATAATTAATCTAAACAACCATTTCATTGTGTAATTTACATTTAGCATTATGTATTAGGATTTGGGGGAAGGAGTTAATAAAACTCTTATTTATTTCATTCTGTTAATTTACTGTATCTTTCCCAGAATTAAGGAAACTCCTCATTCATCATTGTGAAGTCACACCTTGTACCTCTCTCCTGTAATAGCCTTGGACCTGATTGGTAACCATAGTAGTTTGGGGGTGTTTTGTGGTTATTGAGTGTGCCATAGGTATTTACTTTTTTTCCTTGACTGAGTAGGTTTTCGTGGGAAAAGCAAGTTAATTAATTTGCCTTTAGTTTTCTGAATGTGAGAGGTACTGAATCACATCCGTGAGGATTATAGGAAGTTTGGTGCACGTGTGAAAGCCAGAGTTTCAAGGTAATTCTCCTGGAAAGGAACCCATTTGATACCAGTGTGTCCATTATAATAGACCCTAAGTGAAACTCTGGCTTGTCATCATTTTTTCTCTTCTTCTTTACCCATGGAGCTTTTCTTTATTTCCTGAGTTTCAAAAGCAAAAATTCAGACATATTACATATACATGCTCCTTTAAAATTATACTATATCTTACAAGGTGCCTGCAGAAACTGTCTAAATCTCTGCAACTTGAGTTTCAGATGATGATAAGCAACCATATGAATGCTGAGGACAAAGGTCCTGTGCAAGAACAACCGGCGCTCTAAACCCTGAGGCAGATTTCTAGCCCCTAGTCTAATTCTTAAGTGTCTACCTATACAAATACATAGTCATAGCATTATCTACATACAATGGATTGCATATTTAAAAATTTTGTCTTCAAAATTAGTTCTTCCCCATGTATTGTACAGCCCAATTCAAATAAGCTGCATTCGAAGTGCCCAGAATCCTCATGAGCCCAGTGCTCATTCCATGGGATCTTGTGGTCCTAGTGTTTATGCACTGACCACAACTCCATTTTACTTCTTTTAAACTTGTAAGTTAGGAGCCAGCATTTCAACATCTGTTTTAATTGTTCCTTATTTAACATTATTTAAGCTTGTAACATTCTGTTAGCACTGCCACTGACTAGTAAAAACATTCATTAGTTAAGTGGCATAGTTGTTTGTGTAAATGTAGCTATTTGGTTACTTTCCAGTATTTACAAATTCAGCTCTTAAACATCTCCTAAAATAAAACAGACCAATACTATATAAAAGGTAATATAATTGTTCTTAGACTACATATTTTAAGAAATTTATAATTTTCCTTGGTAATGGAAATGACAAGGCTAAGACAAATTTTAGGTTGAAAGGAAAACAATGAGAATTGATCAGTCTGTAAGATAGCGAATTACATCTAAGAACTCATTTTAGTTCTGCTTATGTGCCAGGCATTGTTGACATGTTTAAACTAAGAAATGGACCTGGTACTACTCAACTCACCCTGAAGAGTTTAATTACAGGGGCCTCTTTTTTGTGGCATCTCTTAGGCAGTTGACTGCGTCAAGATGAAGCTGAATATCTTCTTCCCTGTGACAGGCCATTAGAAACTCTTGGAAGTGGACAGATGAATGCAAGCTTTGTATATTCTGTGAAAGGGCAGGGCCACCGTGTAGCTGCTGATGCTCTGGTGAAGAGTGGAAGAGTTATATGTTCTGAATCAGTGGTGGGAATGTCGTAAAAGTCTTCCCATGAAGCAAGGTGTTGTGACCCATGGCAGCATGCCCCTGCTTTTGAGTAAGGGCCATTTCTGTTATAGACCAAGGAGAACTGTAGAGAGGAAGTGCAAGACTGTTTGTAAATGCAGTGTGGATGCCAATTTGAGTGTTCTCAACTTGGATATTGTAAAAAAGGAGAGAAAGATATTCCTGGACTGACAAATACTACTGTATCTCTTCAGATGGGACCTAAAAGAGCTAACAGAATCAAAAAGCTTTTTAATCTCTCTAAGGAAGATGATGTCTGCCTTTTTTTTTTTGTCAGAAAGCTCTTAAACATAGAAGGTAAGAAGCCCAGGATCAATGCATCCAAGATTCAGCATCTTGTTACTCCGTGTGTCCTACACCAAAAATGCTGATGTATTGCTCTAAAGAAACAATGTACTAAGAAAAGCAAGGAGGATACTGCAGAACATGCTAAACTTTTAGCCAAGAGTATCAAGGAAGCCAAAGAAAAGTACCAGGAGGAGATTGCTGAGGCATAAACTATCCTTGCTGAGAGCTTCTACTTCTGAGTCCAGTCAAAAATATGTTTTTAAGGATAACAAATAAATAATTATATCTTGAATCTCCAAAAAATGTTTCATTAGAATAAATTCCACAGTATTTTTTTTTTGGTTTATTGACAGGGCTTCTCTGTGTAACAGTCCTATCTGTCCTGGAATGAACTCTGTAGACCATGCTGTCCTCAAACTCACAGATATCCACCAGCCTCTGGCTCCTAAGTGCTGGAATTAAAAGCATACTCACTGTGCCTGGCTAGACTATATTTTTTATTTGCATAACAAGACTCCTATGAATATGTTTCAATATGTCATAAATATGCTTCAGTATACCAGTCTGGAATCCCTTCTGTTGTGTTCCAGCACTATCACCCTGTTGTCTATGTCCCCATGTCCCACCACCCCGTTCTCTGGGATCAGTCTTCCTGTTTGAAGAATAGATGTTCACAATGATGTTTTCCTTCTGATTATCTCTTCACCCAGAGTGAAGACCATTACTAAGATGTTTGGAACAAATAGTCAACCCTGTTTTGAGATAGAAAAGACAAATACAAGATGACACTTAAAATTCTTCCCTAGTTGTGCTTGATGGGCACACTTGTAATCCCAGCACTAGAATGAGGAAGGGTGATGGTTCTGAGGTTCAGGCCAGCCTGGGCTACATGGGTCCTGTCTCAAAAAGCAGAAGCAAATGGAAAAACACCTAGATCTGCTTTACGGAAAATAGTATTTTGTGAACTATGCAGGTGATAAGCAGTCCAAAACCACATCAGATTTGAATAAATTAAGGAAGAATATCAGTTTACATGCATTTTAGGTCTTGTAGTATACTAGTAATTTGTTTGTTTGAGATAGGGTCTCTGTTATGTAGCTATGCCTGTCATAGAGCTCACTATATAGACAAGGAGCCTAGTCTTGAAATCACAGAGAAACACTTGCCTCTGCCTCCTTGGTGCTGTGGCTGAAGACAAATGCCACCACACCCTGCTAAATTAGTGATTCTTGAAATTAAACCTGAAAATAGTCATCAGCTTGTCTGTCCATGTGATGCTGTGGAGCAGCTGGGGATGGGTCTCCGATCTCTTACCCATCCCAGCTGAACAGATGTTCCTATACATTGTCCACATGAATGGAATGTGTTCACTAACTTGTGGTTGTCAAAGTAGCTTAGAATATCCTAGATACTGAAGTGAATGGCAGAATATTTTATATGAAAGTAGTTATAAGGAGTTATGAAAGTATTTTAGAGTATCACAGAACCAGGAATAAATGGTAGAATACTTGATAATTTCTAATGCCAAAACAGAAATAGAGTTAAAAAATTGAAAGTGATTGCGAATGTTTTGATGAAGGTATGCTAGTATGCTCTTGCATTCTTATGTAATTTTTGTTCTTTGCCTCTGTCATCTCCAGTGTACTTTTAACACTCACCTAGACTTCTATAAGGTAATGGGAGGAACAGTTGCCTTTTACCATTTTGAAATTCAGGTCCTGAAAGAATAGGAAGGAAGAATTTTACTTTATAAACTTATTCCTATTTTCAGTTTCTTTCTTTGTAAATCTTTCTTTGTATATCTTCTGTCTGCCCACCTACTCACCCATCCATCCATCCATCCATCCATCCATCCATCCATCCATCCATCCATCCATCCATCCATCCATCCATCCATCCATCCATCCATCTGTCTGTCCGTCTATCCATCCATCTGTCCATCTATCATATCTATCTCTGTGTTTATTTGTGGGGTATGTTGTATGTTCTAGAGCATTATGTGGACTGTAAAGGATAACCTGTAGGAACTGGTCATCTCTTTCCACCATGTGGGGCCTGACTGAACTCAAGTGGTAGGCTTGGTGGAAAGAACCCCAATAAATTCTCTGAGTAAAAAATTGTCTTCTAGTTTTTATGTGTTGCTAAACATTTGGCGTAGCAATGTCACCTTCCCTGTGTTCCATAAGAGAGCTCTCTGCCTACCTCCCATATTTCCAAGTTCTGAAAGAACTGAACTAGTAGGTCCTTTTCCCACTTGTAACTCATATTTACCTGAGAAGTTTTATATTATACTGAGTATATAGATATGTGAAATAGGTATACAAATTAAAGATTTAATGGTAAAAAATATTAAAGAAATTTATCTTAAAACAAAAGCATTTATTTTATCATCTTTTAAAGATGGAAGCATGTTTGCATACTAATGAGATTGATGGAGAATTTATTTGATAATGCACAACTTAGAATCTTGAGTATTTTTTAAAGTTGGTCATTAACTTGATTTTATAATAAGTGCTGAGAATACTACTTAGCATAAATATGTAATGCAGAAATATCAGAGATATATGTAAATTGATAAGAAAATGTTTAAAGTTTTGGTTCTCCATTTTTAAGCAGTTATGCTCTTTTAAAATTTGTTATTGTGTCTACATGGTGTGTGTGTGTATGTGTGTGTGCATGTGTATATGTGTCTGTGTGCATGTGTGTTGTACATTGTGCACATGATGGAGTGCATGTGGAGGTCAGAGTAAAATTCCTTGTAGTCTTTTCTGTCCTTCCATCTTGATGTGTAGTTCAGTGACTGAACTTAAGTCACTCTGCTTTTCTGACAGTAAGTGGAGACTGTTCATTTTGTGGCCACTCAGAACCAAATAGTCACACAGAAACTATATTAATTATAAACCTGTTCAGCCAATGGCTCAGACATATTTCTAGCTAGCTCTTACATTTTGATATAACCAATTTCTATTAATCTGTATATTACTATGAGGCTGTGGTTTACTGGAAAGATTCTTGGTCCTTCTCCTTTGGCAGCTATATGGTGTCTCTTTGACTTTGCCTTCTCTCTCCATCTATGTTCTGATTTCCTACCTGGCTTTACTCTGCTAATCCATTGGCCCAAACAGCCTTATTCATCAACCAATAAAAGCCACACATATACAGAAGAACATCCCACATCATCTTCCCTTTTCTGTCTAAATAAAAAAGGTTTTAATTTAACATTGTAAAATTGCATATACAAAACAGTTATCAAGCAAGAATTATAGTTATAATATTTAGTCCTTTTACATTTGGCAAATTAAATGAAATACTCTATTATCTATCCTATCCTTGTGAATCTGAAGTTTTATATCTGACTTATCTTTTATCATAACTAAGGAAAACTGTTACTATAATTATATATCTTCAGCTCTTCAAAGACCTCAGAAGGATATTACCTAAGTAAACAGGAAGTGCACTATAAGCAACTGTCAAAGTTCTAGATTTGACAGAGTGTAGAACGACGGACCTGTCAGTGGGTTTCAAGAAGACATGGTAAGGGACATCCATCTTCAGCTTACAGACCCATGGTATCTTCATTGTCCTGCAAAATGTCTGGCAAACTCTTTCATGAAGGGGAAGTCCTGAAGGAATATCTCACCTTCTTTAGACAAGTTCACCAGTCATTTTTGTGTGCCCTGTATGTCTAGGTCATACAGCATACTATCATGTCATCCAGGCAAGACCAGTTTCTTGTCCAAATGGCTAGCCTTGCCACATTGAAGGCAAATTCCATAATGAGTTTCTTCAATACCCCTCAATCTCTGTGAAGTAGATTGGTGCTGCCAGAAGCAGACCTGTCTTGCTGTTGAGAAAATTCTAAGTTCTTAAAACCTTTAAAATGCCATATTCTATAGGTCTTTGAAAGGGTTGAAGAATACATATCCATTTGAAATAATATCTCTGTACATCTAGAAAACCTAACTAACATGACTACAAGTTTGACTGTTATAAATGTCTATTAATCTGTAATTTTTAACTATAAATGAGCTGTATAAATATAATACATTAAACAAGAATAGATATATACATACAATAAAATTTATCTTAAATTTGTATCAATAAACCAAAGATCATACCAATGTAAAATATTCATCTCTATGTCATATCCCCCTTTTTTTTTTTAGAAATTGACTATGACCATTAAACACTTATAATCATCTCCCCTTAAATGATCCACAAAGTCATTCTTATCGACAGCACAGGACACCCAGTGCTGAGAAGATGGGAACAGTCAGTCTCTGCCCAGGTCTACTAGCTCTAATTTCTCAGGATAAACTGGAGACCTGTGAGCCACCAATGGGGGGAAGTCAGAAACATTAGAGCTAACTGGAAGACAGTCACACTTGGTGACTCCTGCCCTGCTAGTGGCTGTGATGTAAAGTATGGGAACCTCAAGCTTTGCCAGGGCACTCTCCTTTCCCTATTATTAGTGACACACAACCTAAAGGACTTCAGAAGGGGTGAAGTACAGTGATGGACCTGAAATATTAAGTCTTCTGAGCCTCCTTCCCCACTCTGAGTGAAAGCGGAGGGTACCCAACAAAACAGTTATAGCCTTGTCCATTCCTGACTCAGCCAAACTAATCATCATGAATCCTTGATATGGGTTTGCTCCTTAGGAACCCAGAGAAGCAGGATAGGGCTATTTCTTCCCAGTTCCTGAGCCCTAGCCCCAGAAGGCTCAAGCCCACCACATCCAGGAAACTCCCCATCCCCTTCCCTGAACTCACTGCGTCTTCCCCAGGACCATTTAACTCTCCCTGTTTTCCAGTGAGACCTAGGGCCTGCTTCTTTCTGCCTCACTCTGGTCTCTCCGTGTTGTCCATTGTCTCTCCCAAGTAGACTCCTCAGTCTAGACAACATGTCTATACGCGAATCTTATAGCCACTGAACGAATGTCCTGAGGGCAGTTGGTGTTGCTCCAACACAAGTGACATCACAGGGTTCCAAGAGCTCTCCAGGATACAATAGAATTTCCAGAGAAGGAACTGCTGATGTCACAGGCACAGCCTTTGCCTTCTTGCTAACTATTTCTCCCTGAACTGAGCAGAAGCTGAGGTTTCCTTTCCATGAGTTTCTTCTGTGACACAGGGGAAACCGTTCAGCATATCCTCCTTCCAAAGCAAGAGATTTCTCCTGAGTCATTAGAATCTTTCCACTGCTTCACCCACGGAGAGTTGAACTGACTTATTAAGCACTGCCCAAGAATGGCCCTTCCCCTCCATACCCAATAATGTGAGAAATAAAGCATATCAAGAAATTAAGTCAGAATGATGTGAAGGAGGACGGTTGAGTCCCCTGAAGTGAAAAAGCACCTGGGGAAGGCCAAAGTTAAGGGAAGGCGACTGTTGTAAATTTGTAAGTGAGCTGAGACTGTTATGAGACCCAAACTTCTCTAGACTGTCCTCTCTCCGTGCCTGTGTATTAGTCAGGGCTCTCTAGAGTAGCAGAAGTTATAAAATGGATCTCTCCATATATTGAAAGGGGATTTGAATAGAATGGCCTACAGGCTGTGCTGTAGCTAGTTCAACAGTGACTGACAATGAATAGAAAGTCCTAGAATCAAGTAGTTGCTCACTCCACAAGGCTGATGTCTCAGCTGGTCTGTAGTATATGCTGGAATCTTAAGGAGATGGGCTCTAACGCCAGTGAAGGAATGGTTGTGCCAACAAGGTGAGAGCAGAGAAAGGATGAAAGTTTCCTTCCTCCATGTACTCATATAGGCTTCAATTAGGAGTGTTCTAGATTACATCTGGATTAAAGATCTGAATTAAAGATGTGACCTCCTACCTCAAAGATCCAGACTAGAAGTAAATCTTCCTACTTCAAAAAATTAAGAAGAAATCTCTCATTGGTGTGCCCTCGATTTGGGGGTTTTAGTTTATACCAGATGAGTAACATTGACAACCAAGAAAAGCTGTCACAGTCATGTTCCCTTCACTAATATTCGTGAGTTAATGTCTCCCTTTGAGAGTGAAAGGAAGGACTGAAGATAATCAATATGTACTTCTGAATCATCTAGAAATCTCATGGTCATGGTGACTTTTAGTGACCTCTTTATGACCATGGTTGGCTAAGGCAGGATGAAATACCAGTCTTTGGTTTCTTGGGTAGGAGCGGACCAGATAGAAACCCAGTTTCTGGTTCATCTCTAGAACTGAAGATTTGAGATTCAGATAACTATTTTATGCTTGGTAGAAACTGGTGGGAAAGGGTGCAAGGATCAGAAAATGGATACTCTTTAAAGAAAAAAGAAGAAAGCAAAAACACTGTACCTGGCAGGAAGAGGTGGATGTCAAAAAGAGTCATGTGAATTTGGACTAGAACTCCAGACCATGTGTTACCTACTCCATGGATCCTGTGAAAGGAAAGAACTCCTAGCTAAAATAGGATGACCCAGGGAAGACTTCTGTGGTGACTTCATTGTGAACAACAGTAGAAACCTCTAGTTGCTTTCAAAACAAAAAGTGGTTTATTAGGATTTGAAGTTTTCATGGCAGTCAAAGGGGCAGGATTTGGAGGCAGCAACAACAGGAAACAAATCATACTCCAGAGCTAAACTATATTCTAGACCTCACCTCTGACACTAGCATGATGAGTGTGAGCACTGCAGTTTGTGTCACCAAGGACACCAACTTTACACGATGTGCCTGGTGCTGCTTTATAAGCTTTCAATATTTTCGATTCTGAAGATGGGATACAGCCTTCCCCAAATCATCAAGTACAACACGCTCCTTCATGTCTTTACAGCATAAGCTCTGGCATGCAGTTGATGACTCAGGCTTGTATTTGGGACTTATCCTCTGTAGTAAGGAGTAGGACTTCTAATGGGAAGTCCTCCACCAAAGCACTGGAAGGATGTTCATGTCTATTCTGCAGCCTCCAGAAGGGGCTTCAAGAAGTAAAATTTATCAAGTTTTCCTTTGTGGCTTTTGCTTATTGTCACTCAGTATTTTAAATATAGCTTCATTTTGTGACTTTGAAATTATTCTTCCTACAATTGAAATTCACTCTGGACATAGAATCTATTCATGGAAGGTCAATTTTCTTTGCAGTGGGCTGGTTTACTTTTCCCCCTTATGGCTTGCTGTGATGGCTAAATGTTGGCTGCCTACTTGACAAGTATTTGAGGATTTGGCTCCATCAGACTGCCTTGCAGGGATGCTTCTTTGGCATTTCCATGGTGATGGAGGAGAGCTCCACCCTCTGTGTGTAGTGTCAGCCCTAGGAAAGGGAGCCTGGGCCTTAGAGGAAAGGTAGTTGAACAGAGCAGTAAGCATTCTGGCCATGATAGGACCACTGCACTCATGACTTAAAAAGCTTTAGTCACTTGTACAGTATCAAGCCAGTCAATATTCGAGCATGGACTGGGGTGTGTGCATGAGCCCCTTCTCCTAACAAATGAGCTTTTGACAAATCATGCCTTCTGGCAGAAGGAGAGTTTTTTTTTTATGAGTCTGCCCCTGGGGTTATTAAAAAGTAATTTAATGAAGAAGAACCAAAGTTGAGTATCACAGATATGGGGGCAGACTTGGGGTTTAAAATGGGAGGAATTGAAGACTGAGTATTTCAAAATGCATTCTATAAAATTTTCAAAGAATAAGCAACTGAGACTGTGGATTAAGAGGACCACTCATCCATTGCTGTGGGAATGCAAACTTGTACAGCCACCATGGAAATAGTTGTGCCTGTTCCTTAGGAAGCTAGGAATCAATCAAGACCCAGTTGTACCACTCTTGACATATATCCAAAGGATCCTTCACCTACCACAGAGACACACTAGCCTGCTCAACCATGTTCATTGCTGCTCTATTTAGAATAATCAGACATTGAAGATATCCTAGGTACTCCTCAATTTATGAATGTTTAAAGAAAATATGGTACATTTACACCATGGGCTATATATAATTCAGCATTTAAAAAGGAAATCATGAAATCAGCAGGTAAATGGATAGAGCTAGAGAAAGTCATACTGAGTGAGATAACCCAGACACAGAAATACAAATATGGTATGTTTTCACTTATATATAGATGTTAAGTGTTGAATCTAAGATAAGTGAGCTACAACTTGTATAACCACAGATTAGACTTAGAGTAAGGGTCTGTGGTGGAGGGGCTGATCTCCATAAGGAGGGGGAATAGGGTAGATTGTACATTTTTATGGATGGATGAGGGATGGAGTCTGGAACAGTTAGTCAAGCAAGAAGAGGGCACAAGTGAAGAAATATATGGGAGGGAGAGCTAAAATTAAGAGCCAATGGAAGGATCTTATGGAACCCAAAAAGAGTAGAACCACTCAAAAATATATACATATATAAGGGAATCTAGATGAAATAGCAAAAGAAAGAAAGAAAGAAAGAAGAAAGAGGAAGGGGAGGGGAGGGGAGGGAAGGGAGAGAATCCACAAAAGCAGGGAGACATAAGCCCAGCTGGATATCTCTTGTCACTAAATGAAGCTTGCAGTACTGGCATTGTGTTCCGTTTAGTGGAGTTGTGGGTCAAAGCAGTCCAACAGAACCCCAAACAATTCAAGGTTTTATAAGGATATTTATTTCTCTCCATAAACTAACAGGAAGGTGCGATTCCTGAAAACGGCACTAACATAAATCATTGAACTTGGAGAATTTAAGCTGATGTCTCCCTAGAGCCCTCATCACTTATGATCTAGATTTCATGGCACTGGAAGTTACTCTGCTCACTATCAAAGGAGAAAGGTAAACACCAACTCAGCTACAAAACCTCCAATCTAGAATGCTGACCTACATCCAAGATATGATGGTTTAATAATGGGACAAAGCTTGTGGGAGTAACCAATCAGTATCTGACTTGATCAAAGGTCCACTCCTTGAAATGGAGCCCATACTGAGCATTGCTTGGCTGGCCAAGACCTGAGCTTAGATAGGCCATGGTCCATAGGAAAAAACAAATGCTACTGTTGTGCTTAAGGAACCTAGAAATAAAATGATTCCCAGCAACATTCTGCTATACTCACAGACAATGCCTTTTCTCAGCCCTCATCAGAGCAGCTTCCTCCTGCAGCAGATGGAAACAAAGACAAGGACCCACAGCCAGACACTATGCAGAGAGGAGGAGATCTTAGAACACTCGACCTTATACGAGATAAGCAAGCCATCAAAGAGCATTCCCCCCGGTTTCTGCTTCAAGCCCATGCTTTTGTGTCAGTCCTGTCTTCCCTTAACGATGGACTGTAACCTGTAAGCTGAAACAAACCCTCCCCTTCTCTAAAAACAAACAAAAACAGTTTTGTTTCTGTGTTCCTTTCTAATTCATACATATTTCATTTGATGCATGATCACTCAAATGAGTGCCTTATTAATTGCATTATTACAGTAGTAGGACCTCTGTTATGTGCTAACACATTTTCATAATCTATGAAAGCAGTGTATTCAGTGTACTCAGAGAATGTGATTGCTATTAACATTTGGCATACAGACTTCACCAGGTGCAGGAAGCTCTCATCTGTTCTGAGTTTCCTTAGAACTTTGTTATCAAATGTTTCATTTGTATCTATTGACATAATCATGTGATTTTTCTATTTTATTTCATCCAAATGATAAGACACATTGATAGATTTTATAACCTAATATTGTTTTCTTGGGAGCACACAACTTGTTCCACTATATTTTAATATATGTTTGGGTTTACTTATAATATTAATATCTATGTAAATAAGTGAAAGTGGGCCTGTAACTATTTGGTTTTCTTAATTTTGTAAACAAGTCTAACATAACCTCAAAAAGAGTTGGTGCAGAGACAGACATGGTGGTATACCCCCTTAATCCCAGCACTTAGGAGGTAGAGGCAGGCAGATTTTTGAGTTGTAGGTCAACCTGGTCTACATAGTGAGTTCTAGGACAGCCAGGGCCACACAGGGAAACCTCCACTTAAAAAAACAAAAAAGCACAGTTGAGGCACTGTTTTCTTTTATGTTTGTGAACAGTTTTCATTGAAAAGGCATTACTGAGTTGAACACAATAGTTTCAGCCTGTAACCCCAGCACATAGGAGGTAGAGACAAGAGGATTACTGTAATGTTGAGTCCTGCCTGGTGTACATAGTGAGTCAGAGGCCAGCGAGAGCCACATAGCAGACTGTGTCTTATACGAAGAAGACATTATCTCTTCTCTACAGTTTGGTAGAATTTAGACTTTACCTGTGAAGCAGTCTGAGCCTGGAGATTTCAGTATGATAAGGTCAATTTCTACCTAAGTTCCTTGTTTTGTATGGCTTCACCTCAATACCTGACAGAAACAATTGGGAATGGAAGGGTTTATTATGTTTCAGTCTATATCAGCAGGGTACAGAGGTGTGGAAGCTGGAATTGTTTCCATGGCAGCATGCCAGGAAGCTGCCCACAGGCTCAAGGACCTAGGTAGGCCAGGCTATACTGCCCAGAGGCACAGCAGTAGTGAACTGCTTCTCCTAGGAAAGCCCCTCCGAAGAGTCCCCAACCTCCCGAGGTTGCACCAAGAGCTGGAGGACAACTGTTCAAAATGTGAGCCAGCCCTGTGGAGAAGTTTCTGAGATGCTCTAAAGCAGAGCCTAAATGGTGGAAGTAGCTCTTCGGGGAGAGAGGTACTGGGGATTATCTTGTCCTGCCTGGCCCCTTCCCATCTCTGCATCTCTGCTTTCTGTCAGCCATGAAAGAACTGTTTCCACTCATCTTATATTGCTATTATGGTGTCCCAACCAAGTCAGTGGTCTTGAGCATCCAGACTGAACTCACGGGAAGTGCTCAGCAGGATAAACCCTTCTCTTAAGTTAGTGGTTCTCAAACTTCCTAACACTGCACCCCTTTAAGAGAGTTCCTCATGTCATGGTGACCCCTAACCATAAAATTATTCCTTTCTACTTCATAAGTATAATTTTGATTCTGTTATAAATCATAATATAAATAACTGTTACGCAGGACATTTGATATACGACCCTTGTGGAAATGTTCTTTCACAGCCCACATATGTGGCCCATGAATTGAAAACTACTACCTAAGCCATGCTTTCTGGATTTGCATTAACAGTATTATAAAATATTTTAGACAGAATTCAAGTCAGGCAATTTACCATAGTAAACTAGTGTACCATCTTACATCTTAAGTCTGTATATACAAGCTTAAATAGCTAATATAAAGTTTACACACAGTGGTAGCACCTGCTATTTGAAAGCTAATGCACATTTTGCTACCTGGGGTAGTTCATAGGAAAGAGGAGGTAGTATTAAGATTTATTGTGAGTACATATTAAAGTCATCTTTTGACTTTATTTGAAAATGCCAGGTCAGTGAGATCAGAGTCAATCATTTACAGTCTTGACAAGAACAGTCTTGGATGGCAAACATAGTTTACAGCTTTCTATGAAGAAACTCACTTCCCTGTTTACTCAAGATCTTCCTTACCCATCTAGATAATGGCTCAATGGCGATATAACCCTTTCAGTTCACAAAGCTTAAACCAACAACTTCCCAACATTCCTCCATAAGTCGTGTTTGAGACAATGTGGCCTCCTCTTGGATGCTGATTCTGATTTTAATCAAGGATGCATCAAATATATTGGTGTGTATCCTAACATATTTCCACATATACAATCTTACATTATTTTACAACACGATACTAATTTCATTAGATATACCACACAGATTTTTTATATTTTCCCTTGTCTCTGTTACTATATACCTATGAAGTGTTCTGTGTGTATAACTTAGGGATTATTTTTTAACTTATTCTCCAAGTGTGTTTCTGCTCTTTGCATATGTAATCCTCCTCCAATCTCTTTGATACTAAGCATAATCTTTAATTTTTCCTGTAGAGTAATAGGAAAATTAGAGAAAGACTGCCTTGTTTTGTATAAATTCCCTATAATCATCATCCCATCTACAATAAATATTAGTTGGCTTAAGTATAAAGTACATAACATAGGGATATTTTATGATTAAATGAACAATATTTTTGTTTGACTATGTGTGGTTCTATGGTGATAGTTCCATCTTGTACATCACCAGGTTTCCTGCAGTTAATTGTCTAATTTCCCCATTTCTTTGTTTCCCATATACTCACCTATTAGTTCATCAGCAAACCTTTCAACAGATCTTGATCATTCTTTCCTCTTTCTTCCCTGCAGCCCTCATCTCTATCTTTTCAGTCCTGGTTGCAGGTGTCTGCTGAACTATTCTGAGAACTACATTCCTAATGCTGTTGGTTGTGTGCTCTCCGCTGCACCCTGTACCTCCTTTTGCTCTGTGCCCTCATTCCATTGAGACACACCTTTCACCAGCTCCCACCAGAAAGGTGCAGGGCAGGTAAACTTCTGAAAAATGGCTATTGCAATCTGTTTTGTTATATGTTCATTCTTGACATCTTGGGCATCCTCCTGGCCCATTGAAGTCATTGCAACCCTTTTTGCCTAAATTTCAGTGCAAATGACAAGAAGTCAGGAGCTGCTGCAATAAATACTAGCCTTGTCTTTAGTGGTCTAAAATTTCATGATGATATCCCTGGTGTGATCTTTTCAGCCACGTTGCTTGATGATCAATGAACTCTACTACACTTGAAATCTTATACCATGGAACTCTACTGTCTTATAGTTCTTCTCTGATTCTTTCTGTCTCTTCACTTTCTCTGTGCCTGTTCATGTCAGTGATTACTTGTATGATATCTTGGATTGATTTGTGTATTTTTTTTCTCTCCTATTGTCTGTATCTTTGCCTTTTTGGCCACCTCTCAATTTAGAGTTGATGGCATCATCTTTCTTGCTGTTTCCAAATAGCCTCTCCTTTACATAACATCTCAGATACAATCTTTTCTAATCCAAAATATTCTCCTGCTGTATTCTCTAGGCTTCTTCTGGGAAAATTTTCCTTGTTGCTTGGTTTTCTCTTTTAAATGCTGGAAGACTTTCTCAATTTTTTTGTATGTCCCATGTTTCTGTATTTTATAGTGAGACACTAAAAACAAGGAGAGGGTTAAACTCCCAAGTGCATGGTCAGAAACTCTATTGGCTGGGACTTCTCTACAGTGGCTTGGTGGAACACCATGTTCTGGGGTTTACAAATCCCTCTTGAGTCTACACAAGAATGGTTTTTCACACCAAATTTTAGAAATGAATATTCTACAAACTCCATATTTCATTTACACAACTATAAGGAGAAAATATGTGGGAAGGATATATGGAAAATACTTGAAAATTCAGTGATAACACGTATCATAATTATCAGTTTAATTATAGCAAAACAAGAGAGAAAATTTAATTTCCCATGATGAATAAAGTTTATAACTTAAGCAAACAAAAACTTAACTCTAGTAAATAGAATTTTCTATGCTATACAAAGTTTAGGATTATGTCATGATAACCATTGTATTTCAGAGCTTACCCATCCTGGAGATCACCTACCCTTAGAAAGCAAATATGTAAGAGGAGGTATAATTCTGCTTTCTGCAGTCAGAGCAGTTGTAAACTCAAAGAACCACCAGAGACAAAACGAGGACTTTGCCCTTTGCTTCAGAATCCTATTCATTGTGCTCTTGATACCATGAAGTGTAAAGTCCCCTGATGATTTATCTCTCGCTGATAGGAGGAAAATAACACTGTACTGAATCTGAGAAATCTATTCTAATTAAGCTCTAATTTCTCATCAAATATAACTTTGCCTTGTATACTACTACCAACTTTTTATTTCAACCACTAATAGATGAAAATGTTTTCGAGGTAATAAATTTTCACAGATTAATCATCTTTTGAAAATGTTCAGTTACCTGCTTCATGTGGGGACACAAGGAAGTGGGAACAAGAGGTGACAACTTTAGCTGCCATCTTCTTGAGAAAACAAAAGGAGAGCAGTAGGAAGGGACTCGATGTTCAGTGTGTTGTCTTTCCTTCACTTCATCCCCCAATTTTCAGGAAGAAATTCATTCCCATCTGTTTTTAAGTTTTATTACATATCATCTTAGTGGAATTTTGGGGAGAAAGCAATCATAGCAAAGATTGTGCCCTGTGTGACATATTCCAATGGAAGTTCTGAGGAGAGCCTTTGAGTATGAGAAGTGCCTTCACTGGGTCATTTGGGTAAAATATAAGAACAGCTTTTATTTTATTCATTTATTTTTGCTTCACTGCTCACACTGTCAAGAAAACAGAAGTATCAGCTGTTGAATTGTTCCCCTTACTGTCTGTGGCAGAGTCCTGTCTCAATGTACACTCCTTTCTTCTCTCAGGGGTCTGTTGCAGAGTGCCTTGCTATTTGTGGTGGGTAATCATCATCAGCTTATGTGGACTGAGATGTGCCTAGACTAGCAAATCACACTTCTATGTATGTCTGTGAGAGTATTCTCTCGAGGTGATCAAATAAAGGGGACTCTCCCTGAATGTGGGCCATGCTGTCCCATAGGCTGGGGGTATGGGTGGAATAGACTAGGAAACAGGAAAGCAACTAGGGTGTGGCTCTCTGGACAGACAGCTGCTTTGCTCCACCACATGCTGTTGCTGTCTTCGTGTTCTACCTGACCACTGGCCCACAGCACTGGGGCATGCCAGCCATCCGCTGAAAGTCCTGAAACTCTTAGTCGAGCATCAGTCTTTCTTCCCTTCATGTAGGTTTTCTCAGGTGCTTGTCAAAGGATGAGAAGCTAGCACACCATCTGCCTGAAAAACAGAATCTCCAAGCTTCATCAGGATGGCAGTTCCCAGCCTCTGTTGCAGCTACATGTTGCCATATGTGTTCCAGTCTCTGCAAAAAAAAAAATGCACACACATGGTATATGAATCTTCTGGAAGGTCTCCTTGAGATGCAAACAGCTTGCTTTCTTCTCTTCCTTTGTCCTCCTTCCTTACAATCAAATGAAATTTGAGTTGATTAACAACCATCTTGAACCTTGAAGATAAGTTCCATATCCTAAGACTGTGATTCTGACATCTTGAAGAAGGCTAGGCTATGATATCTTCTTACTAAAACATGTATCATTAAGTGAGTTCCTTAACCCATTTTGGGGCCCAGATTAATAAAACTGACCCATTCCAGGATTCTGAGGGCCTATGCACCAGGATGACTCTTAAAGAATTTACCCCCTCAGCCATAGCTTATAGTTTTCCTGTCACCCAGGAGGCTTCTCTAAGAATTCCCTGCTTCTGCAGTTATTTTGATCAGATGAACTTAGACCTCAAGTACAACTCGGCAAGATTATACTCAGACCCTGAAGTCAAACAAATTAGACCTACCAAACACTATCCAATACTATCATTAAACATAAATTCTAGACCAGGAGTGTCCAATATTTTGGCTTCTCTGGGCTACACTTGATGAGGAAGCATAGTTTGGGACCAAATGTTAAATCTAGTTGTGTATAAACTGTGGCCTAAGGGTTGTGAGAACATATATATATATATATATATATATATATTTAATTTTTTTAACATTGTGACAAGATAGTGTCATTTACAAAGTTCACAACAGAGAAACATGCAATAAAATTATCAAAGAAATTAAAGAAAACCACAAAAATATCTGATTCTGTTTTAAGATTTTGTACTGGGCCACAATCACTTAATCTGGGTCACACATGACCTGCAGCCTGTGGATTGGATATCTCTGCTTTGATTCATCAACACCAACTTCTGAAGTATAGGAGGTCTTTAGACTCAACAACTCTAAGGCGCATCTATGAGGCCTCCCTGTATCCTAAATCCACTTTACTGCTCCATTCAGTGACTTTGATTTATCTTGTGAAGTATAGGATATTTTCTCAAGTATGCATGAACAACTCTCCCTGTTTCATTCTTCTCAGTGGTGGTCATTTTGCTCAGAGACACACACTCTCTCGTCATCCCTCTTAACAGATAATTTTGCTTGGGAGTTACAATTTCCTTTTGAAGCTAAACAAATTACTACAAACTTAATTGCTTAAAACAGTATGGATTAATGACTGTATGATTCTGGTGGTCAGAATCTAAAACAGGTAAACTGGGTTTCACTCCCTATTGGGCTCTAGGGCAATGGTTCTCAACCTTCCTAATGCTGCAGCCCTTTAATACAGTTCTTTACATTGTGATAACCCCATCCATAAAATTATTTTGTTGCTACTTCATATAACTGTAATTTTGATGCTGTTATAAATCCCTTTAATACAGTTCCTTACATTGTGGTAACCCCCATCCGTAAAATTATTCTATTGCTACTTCATATAACTAATTTTGATGCTGTTATAAATCATAGTGTAAATATCTGATATGCAGGATATCTGAAATGCAATGCTGGTGATTGCTGAGTTTTATTGACTGCCATCTCAGGTTCAGTGAGAGAGAGCAGGACACTCAGTGGCCTCTGGCCTTTGAAAGTATGCACACACAGGCATGTGCATCTATACACATGTACATACACTACACACACACCACATCCATGCACTTAATATGCACATGCACGCATACACACAAACAGTAAAATTAAGACATTTAATAAACAAAGTTTTAGTATTCCCAGTTAAGAAATCCCAAAGGAATTTGAATTTGAGAAACAAGGAGACTAATCCAGAGTATTTTCTGTCTTAAGGGAGTCATTGGCTTATGTGGACTGGGGTCTGGCTACTTGAGGGAGTGTCTGGTAGATTTGTGGACCCCTCTTAGCTGCTATCCAGGAGATGGGAAATTTGCCAACCTCATGGCTGATTGTCCTGTTTCTAACTGTCCTATCCATCACTACTTTTTATTCTCGGTTCCTCAGGCTGGGTCCTGACTGCGCAGCCTCTGGTATCTCGTTTAGCTTGATCTGACTTGCCAGCCTGATTGTGTTGCTTAACCACATTTGTCTGTGGTTCCCAAAGTCGTGTTTTTGGTTTGTTTGTTTGTTTTTCATGACACATAAGCTCTTTTGGGAGCCAGCCTCATTGATTCCTTCCTCTTCATCTCAGCCTCTGCCCTTTATGCTCCAGTATCAGGAAGTTACTTACCGTCCCATGAGCACTGATGTCAGGCTCTTGTGCCTTCATTTGGCTCTCTTTCCCTCTCAGTTCAATGCCTCCCCCTGTGGAGAACCTTTGCGGACCCTCCCAGCTGACCCAGGGCTCTGTGTCTTTGCTTCACCCTGTGTCTGTCGGGGATGGGGGTGGAGTTAAGGATGAAGAGAGATGGGACTTTTCCATCAGGCTGCATGTGTTGTGCTTGTCTGCCCTCTGGAAGGCGAGGGTGGGTGCTTTCACCCCTGCATCTTTGGTTAGCACTGTGTGTAATAATTTGTGGCCTGTGTCTTAATTTAAGGAACATGGAGTGCTGTTTGCCAGGCTCTGCTTGGGTGCTGCACATTCACCTGGGAGGAGCACAGATGCGGTCCCTGCTCTTATGGTCTGAAGGGAATTGGAGGCAGTAGATGAAGTGGTACTGGTGAGGATGGGAGCAGCTGGATGCCCGGCCTGCCCAGTGGTCCTGCAGTGTCCCTAGTGTGTTCACTTTCCCAAAATGTGCTTTGTAACCTCTCACACTTTTCTCCGTTCCTTTGGCTGTATTCACTGTTTATTTTGGTTTTCACTAGCAGAGTGAACGTGGCCAGAAGCCCTTTCATCTCCCATTGAATCTCAGCGGCCTGCCTGCCCCATGCCTGTGCTCTCTGCTTCCCACTGGGGTGTGTCATGTCCCTAACATATCAGTTGCCAGCTCCTCCACTTACTCAGGGGAGTTCGTGTCCTTTTGTTGGCCGGATGACTTCTGAGTTATCGCTTTGTTCAGCATCATGGGTTTTCTCTCACTTGAATCATTCTTATCTTTTAAAGATGTTCTAATGTTGTCTAATGTGAAAAAGTTGAACCAGGCATGGTGGTGCATACTTTAATCCTAGCNTAGATTTGTGGACCCCTCTTAGCTGCTATCCAGGAGATGGGAAATTTGCCAACCTCATGGCTGATTGTCCTGTTTCTAACTGTCCTATCCATCACTACTTTTTATTCTCGGTTCCTCAGGCTGGGTCCTGACTGCGCAGCCTCTGGTATCTCGTTTAGCTTGATCTGACTTGCCAGCCTGATTGTGTTGCTTAACCACATTTGTCTGTGGTTCCCAAAGTCGTGTTTTTGGTTTGTTTGTTTGTTTTTCATGACACATAAGCTCTTTTGGGAGCCAGCCTCATTGATTCCTTCCTCTTCATCTCAGCCTCTGCCCTTTATGCTCCAGTATCAGGAAGTTACTTACCGTCCCATGAGCACTGATGTCAGGCTCTTGTGCCTTCATTTGGCTCTCTTTCCCTCTCAGTTCAATGCCTCCCCCTGTGGAGAACCTTTGCGGACCCTCCCAGCTGACCCAGGGCTCTGTGTCTTTGCTTCACCCTGTGTCTGTCGGGGATGGGGGTGGAGTTAAGGATGAAGAGAGATGGGACTTTTCCATCAGGCTGCATGTGTTGTGCTTGTCTGCCCTCTGGAAGGCGAGGGTGGGTGCTTTCACCCCTGCATCTTTGGTTAGCACTGTGTGTAATAATTTGTGGCCTGTGTCTTAATTTAAGGAACATGGAGTGCTGTTTGCCAGGCTCTGCTTGGGTGCTGCACATTCACCTGGGAGGAGCACAGATGCGGTCCCTGCTCTTATGGTCTGAAGGGAATTGGAGGCAGTAGATGAAGTGGTACTGGTGAGGATGGGAGCAGCTGGATGCCCGGCCTGCCCAGTGGTCCTGCAGTGTCCCTAGTGTGTTCACTTTCCCAAAATGTGCTTTGTAACCTCTCACACTTTTCTCCGTTCCTTTGGCTGTATTCACTGTTTATTTTGGTTTTCACTAGCAGAGTGAACGTGGCCAGAAGCCCTTTCATCTCCCATTGAATCTCAGCGGCCTGCCTGCCCCATGCCTGTGCTCTCTGCTTCCCACTGGGGTGTGTCATGTCCCTAACATATCAGTTGCCAGCTCCTCCACTTACTCAGGGGAGTTCGTGTCCTTTTGTTGGCCGGATGACTTCTGAGTTATCGCTTTGTTCAGCATCATGGGTTTTCTCTCACTTGAATCATTCTTATCTTTTAAAGATGTTCTAATGTTGTCTAATGTGAAAAAGTTGAACCAGGCATGGTGGTGCATACTTTAATCCTAGCTCTTGGGAGGCTGAGGCAGGAGGATCTCTGAGTTTGAGGCCAGCCTGGTTTACATAGTGAGTTTTAGGCCAGCTAAGGCCATGTAGAGAGACCCTGTCTCAAACAAACGAACAAAACAAAACAAAAAATTCCCTCTAACCCCAGCCACGCCTAGCAGCCATCTATTTCTTCTCTGTCGTCATAGAACTTCCTGAAAGAATAGTTGGTTTCTGCCTTTCCCACTTACTCCTCAGTGCTGCCTCGTGTGTTCTGTTCCTGCCACTTCTGACTCTCTTATCCTGATGCCACATGGAGAGCATCTCCCTCACCTTACCTCACTGCTCACCGTTCGCATTTAGCTCAGCTGCCTCGTTCTTTCTGAGTGAAACTCGCTTCCCCGCACTCTTGTGACTGCCTGGTCCTTACTCTTTCTCACCTACGGCCTTTCCCTCCCCTGCTGGGTGTTTCATTTTGCATTTCTTACCACAGGTGAATTTAAGTTCCATCTGTGTGCATACAGTTATCGTGTTATTTATCTTTTCAGTTTGGGCCTGTCCTCTGAGTTTCGGATTATTAAATCCAGTTCCTGATGTCATTCCTCTTCTTGATGTCTGTCTTGTCTCTAGTTTATACATCCCAAATAGATCCTTCCCTGCCCAGCCACCTGCCTCTTCATTAGCCGCATACAGTGTCAGCCTTGAGTAGACTGTTCAGGCAGATTCTGGGGGTCTCTCTTGATCCCATAGTTTCTCTTGACTCCCACATCCCAGCCAGCTTTCGTCATCTCTAGAATATAGGGTGCCTCTGTCTCTTTCATTTCTGCCCATTTTTATCTCCTTAACCTTGAGCGCTTCAGTTCCTAGGTCATTCATCTCTAGTCCTACAAGCCATTGTTCACGTTGCAGTTCTAACCTTTAAAGAATGTGAGTCATTTATGTCACCAGGTGCTCGGACCCTGTGGTGCTGTTACACTGCCCTTTAAGTGCAGACTCTTTCCTGAGACGTGGTCACCGATATCTGGTGTCTCACTTGTTATGCCTAAGATGTGTCAAGACTGATTTTACTGTCTTGATTGCTCCATCCCAGATCTTTTTGTGGCTGGCTTCAAACATGGGCTTTAGTAGCATCTTAAAAAGACGTTTTCTCGTCTTCTCATCCTGCTCCATTTTCTTCAGTGTGTGCCCTGCCTGGAATGTTCTTATTTGGTTGCTGACTTGTGACTGGAAACACGTGTGTTTGTCTCCACAGACTGTAAGTTCCATGGGAGCCAGACTCCTGGCTGGCTGGCTCTGTGCCACACTCAGGATGCTTGATAAACATTTTGTTGGACAAACCACCATGTAGGACGTAGATGGACTAGAACTACTGGCAGGGGGCAGCTGCCTCGGGAGAGAGTCCGTTCCCATCTTTGGAAGTGCTGGGGAGACACTGAAGGCCCATTTCTGGAGCAAGCATGTTTTAAGCGAGCATGTTTCTTTACCTTTCTTGTGTCCAAAGCAGCTGAGGAATGTGGCATGTTTATGAGTAACACAGGTTCTGGAGGGGTTTGAATTCTCACGGGGCAGCTTATNGGACAGTGTCCTGCTTTACTTTGCTGTAGTAAACACTATGACCAGTAGCAACCTGGGGAGGAAAGGGCTTATGTGGCTTACATGTTGCAGCTCATCATCAAAGGAAGGCAAAGCAGGACCGTGGAGGTAGGAACTGAAGCAAAGACCATGGAGGAATGCTGCTTGCTGGCTTGCTCTCCCTGGATTGTTCAGCTGGTTTCCTTATAGAACCCAGGACCATCTGCCTGGGGGGGGGTAGTATTGCCTGCAGTGGGCTGAGTCCTCCCATATCAATCATCAGTTAAGAAAACACTGGAGAGATGGCTCAGCAGTTAAGAGCACTGATTGCTTTTCCAGAAGGCCCAGGTTCAATTCCTGGCATCCACATGGCTACTCAGAACTGTCTGTAACTCCACTTCTAGGGGGTCTGACACGCTCTTCCTGTCTCCTAGGGCACCAGGCACACAAGTGTTGCACAGACGTGCATGCAGACAAACCACCTGATAAATAAAGTAAAATGAAATAAAATAAAATAAAATATTTTAAAGAGGAAAGAAAATGCCCCAAAGTCATACCCATAGGCTATTCTGGTGGAGGCAATTCCCCAGTTGAGGTTCTCTTCTCTTGGCTGACTCTATATGTCATGTTGGCAAAAAAACAAAACAAAATAAAAAACTCAGCTGACGTAGGCATTTTATGCATCAAATGGGGTGTTGGAAGGGCTGGAGAGGTGGCTCAGCAGTTATGAGTACTGGTTGCTCCTCCAGAGGTTCCATTCCCAGTACCTATATGATGGCTCACAACCATTCATGTGACTCCAGTTCTGGGGAATCTAATGCTGTCTACTAACCTCCTTGGCACCAGGAAGACACACGATACATGTATATATGTGTAGGCAAGACACCCATACACATAGAATAAACGTTTTTTCAAAAATGGGATGTTGGTCCCGATGACCTCTGAGGCACATTGGATGCTTGTGGGGTTAATTTGTGCACTGTTACTGAACTGGAGTTATGGTCATTTTAGGGTTAGATCAGTCCATGGCTTTATACACCCTTACAGAGCTTTCCTATTGTTCCCTTATAGGTACTCCAAACACGACCTCATTTTCTATCCCATTGCTGTTAGTTGTTCTGTGTCTTTATCTCTGGAGTTTTCGGCAGATTGCTACCAAGTGTTAGAATATTTGTATGTGAAATAAAGGTATGAACATAACAATTACATATAAAAGCTAAAGTTTTCAAAAGAGCAATACATGACCCGAGGCAGAGCAGTTGCTGCAGGAGCATGGGGGCTTGAGTTAGGGTCCCCAGCACCCACAGGAAAAGCTGGGCCCGACACATGTCTGGAGCCCAAGCTGGGGGTGAGGAAAAGACAGGCAGACCCTTGAAACTCATTGGGCAGCAAACCCTGCTGAATCCATGAGCTGCAGGTTCAGTGAGAAATCCTACCTCAAAAGTAAAGTGGGTGGACTGGGGGAATGGCTCAGTGGTTAAGATCACTCCCTGCTCTTCCAAAGGATCTGAGTTTGGCTCTCAGGATCCACATCCAAGGCTCATAGCTGCCTGTAACTACAGCTCCAGGGAATCCAGTACCCTCTTCTGGCTTCCAGGAGCACCTGGACACACAGGGCACACAGAGACAGCGTGCAGAGAAACACACACACACACACACACACACACAC
>LOEQ01001124.1:384918-395422 GCA_001685075.1 Bramus lutescens | reverse complement strand
GTTGCACTCACCACCCTGTCCCAGGCTGAGCTGGGGGATCTTCTGGCCCCAAAGAAGGGAAGGCAGTGCCTGGGAGCAAGCTGGGATGGGATAGGAAGTAGCTGGGGAGAGAAGCCCCTGCAGAATGACCAGAGAGTTTAGGGGGCTGAGAAATGTCTGTTCTCCCTTTCTGAGGCTTCTGCCAGCTGGTTAAGAACACACTCACCCCACCAATGGATCTTCTAGTACAGGATCAGAGCCCCTTGCTGGCCAGGGACCTCGCAGACAAAAGACCTAGTTTGCTGCCTGCAGGCTTAGTGAAACAGAGGAACTCCTGCCAGATTGCACTCACCACCCCATTCCAGCCCCAAAACAGGCTTAGCTGGGGGATCTTATGACCCTGAAGAAGGGAAGGGGAGCCTAGGCACAAGCTGGGATCAGAAAAGAAGAGAGAGGTAATAGCAGGGAGAGAAGCCCCTGCAGAATGACCAGAAAGTTTAGGGGGGTTAGGAATATCTGTGCTCCCTTTCTGGGGCTTCTGCCGGCCAGTCAGGAACACACTCACCTCTCTGATGGATCTTCTGGTACAGGATTAGGGCCCCTTGCTGGCCAGGGACCTCGCAGACAAAAGCGGCATTGTGCAATCTTTAGTAAATATATAACTTTTAAGGTTTTATTTTCAGGGGGATGGATTATAGCTGAGGATAATCTTGAGCCTTCCTGCCTCCACATTCCAAGTGCTGGGACCACAGGCATAGGACACCATGCCAGGCTTGATAGCTTGTTTTCTACATAATTAAAAAAATGTCAATACTTTCAATTATCAGTTTTCATCATATGTGACAGCATGCTGTGCTCCCGGAATTGTGGGGGAAAATAAAAAAGAACGAAAGCTGGATAAACGTTCCTTTGGAAGAACGTAGAGCACATCGGAGGGCCTGGGAATGCCATACTGCCTGCCTAAAGAAATCAAGGAATGCCCCAGAGCCTGGCTCAAGCTGGCCCTGAGGACAGGAAGCAGAAGTAACAAAAGCAAGGAGACAATGTGAACGTGAGACTCTGCAACTGATTGGCAGGTGTACCAGGACTGGAGAAAGCAGAGGTAGGGTGGGGTGAACTCACAGCAATGAGGGAAAGGAAGTCAGCTTCCCGTTAGGATGTAAGTGAGGCTGGAGGGGGCTCCGTGTTGACTCAGGTTTTATAAGGTCCAGTGAGTCTGAACACTGCCATAACTCCTCACAGAAAGAGCAAGTGTAAATACCAGCGCAGGACTCTATTTCCAGCCACCAATCCAACACCAGCCCAGACAACTCCAGCTCCATTTGGGAGCTCACCATGGTGCACTTGCAAACCCTGGCTTTTCCTTACAGAATCTCTGTTCAGCTTCATCTGGCCAAGTCTGACACTTTGTGTGGGTTCCTTTAAATACGACTTCTATGACAACACTCTGCAACTCCTGATAATCCCAACATGAAAATAAACAACTCTAAAGGCCCTTGTAGTCATTGTAGCCAAGCCAGATAACCCCAGTTTAATCCCTGGGACTGACTTGACTGGGAGAATCCGTTCCTAAAAGGTGACCTCTGACCCCCACATCCCCATCATGGTATACACATACCCTGCATGTCCTAGGCTCCCAGGCTCCCAGGTTTTTTCTTTTCTTTCTTTTTCTTTTTCTTTTTGTTTTGTTTTGTTTTGTTTTTTGAGACAGGGTTTCTCTTTGCAATGGTCCTGGCTCTCCTGGAACATACTCTGTAGACAAGGCTGGAATTCACAGAGATCCTCCTGTCTCTGCCTCTTAAGTGAGTGCTGGGATTAAACACATCAGCCACTACATCTGGCCCCAGGCTTTTTCTTTTGGGCTATCAACCCAAATCATGACACAGAGACTTATTATTCGTTTTGAATGCTCAGCCAAGCTTAGCTCTTTTCTGGCTAGCTCTTTTAACTTAATTTAACCTGTTTCTCTTTATCTACCTTTTGCCTAGGGATTTATCACTGTTCTTACTTCATGTAGCTTAATTTTACTGCTTCTCTGTGTCTGCCTGGCTTCTTGCCCCGGTGTTCCCAGCTCTTTCTTCTTCCTTCTTCTCTCGTTCTTCTTTTCTTTCTCCTGAGTCTAGATTTCTCCTCCTATTTATTCTTTCTGTCCGGCAGCCCTACATTTCTATCTCCTGCCTAGCTATTGGCTGGTCAGCTTTTTATCAGACCAATCAGGCATCTTAAGCAGTCAAAGTGAAACAAAAGCAGCACATCTTTACATAATTGAACACAATCTTTATATCATTAAATAAATTCAGTGTAAACAAATGTAACACACCTTTACATGATTAAAATAATATTCTGCAGCATAAACAAATGTAACACATCTTTGCCAAGTTAAAATAATATTCCACAAACCGTCACCTATAAATTCACACACTCACAAAATGACTACATGTAATAAAAATGTTTGAAGTACGAAATAAATAAGTCTTTTCTTGACTGCCCTAGTGCTCTAGGCCTATCCAAATTAAATGAGCACACACAAACAGGAGTCATCGCTGCTCATAAAGATCTACAGAGAACACTAGCTCTGTAGCACACGTTGTCAAGCTACATCGTTCTCTTTAGTTCTCAGAGCTGACAGAGGGAACACTTACTTTATTATCATTTTACAGCTGTGTAAACTTGGACAGAGAGAGTTCAGGTAGCCTGCTGCTGACCGCATAGCTATTAACTCCTGCAGCAGAGCTGCACCTACGCCAGCCAGCCTGGCCACAGGGTACAGACTCTTAGCCAATCTTCTATGAAGACATCCTGCAGACAAAAGCCTGAGTGTCGCTGACCATTGTGGGTTTGGTAGCTCACTTGGCACTGGAAACATTCAAAGTCATCTGCTGTATAGCGATCTTATCTTTTGATCATTGGTGGATAACTTTTGGTAATTTCCTGTGATTGTATATGCTGGTCTCACCACCAGATGGCAAGGAGGCTGTTCCTAATATTTATCTTGAATCTCCCTTCATGTGATGGGGAGGCATTGTCACATACTGGTCTCAAATGAGACATACACACACATACATACATACATACATACATACATACATACATACACACATACATACATACATGCATACATAGTTGGAAAAGTGGTTCAGTGGTTAAAAGCAATTGCAAACAAGGATTTAGTTCCCAGAACACACGTGGTTGCTCATAAATATCCATAACTCCAGGTCTTGGGGATCCAATACCCTCTTCTGGCCTCCACATGGTGCACATACATGAAGTCAAACACTTATACATGTAAAATAAAAGTAAATGTTTAAAACACTTTCTTTCTGGAGCAAATCATTCCTAACCACACAAATGAATGCTTCTTTCTCAAACCCAAAAAGTCTTTTTTTTTGTCTGTGTGGTAGGGAACAAGATCCTATGTACATGTGTAGCCCAGGATGACCTCAACTATGTAGCTGAGGATGACCTTAAACTCTCATCCTACTGCCTCTGCCTCCAGAGCTCAGAGAGCATATAGGTGTGTGCCATGGTTTACGCTGTTGCTAAAGATGAGTCCTGGAACTCTTTTCATGCTGTATCCATGCACTCTACCAGCTGAGCCACATTCTCAGCCCCTCTCTGTCATCCTTTAGTTTTAGGCAAAGCTGCTGAAGAGTTAGTTCTCTGTATTCTCTATCACTCCTGTTTCCCCTTAAACCCTCCTCCATTCAACTTCCCATCCCTCAGCTTCTCAAAAATTGAAACCAACTAATAGTCACTTTCTCATGTTCAGTACAATGCAATAGTGTTCAATGTAGGAAGTGTGTGGTCCTAGTGTGCACGCTTTCTGTTTCCTTACTTGTTTACCAATTTCTACACTCATTGCCTAGTTCTGCTTTTCCTTCTTGAACTCTTAGTTTTTTCGTTTGTTTGTTTGTTGAACTCACTCAACCCAGTCCTGTTTCTCTTCTTTCTCCCCACACGCTATAGGCATTCTCCCCTTCGCTCATGGTCTGAAAAGTTGTGTAGACAGCAGTGACTACCAGGGTTTTATATTCAGCTCAATCTTTTGGAGTTTAAATGGATTTATCCAACTGAGAATTTGATATCTTATCTTAGAAACTTTACCAGAATATCAAGCTTAACATTTCAGCTAAATTCTTTACACATGCACTCATTTGTCATGAAACTACTGCATCCAGAATTTTCCCACACAGGAATAATACAGTCATTATTTGTAACTCCATCTCTCCATCATGAATGGTGACAACATCATACATTTCTCCTTTCCTTCCAGGCCCATGTTCTACACACCAGCGAGTCCTCTGGACCTCACTTCCAGGAGGTATTCTGTAATCCTAGGACCAGGTGCTGGAGACTACATAGTAGGTTTGGAACTAGCCTGGGCTATAGAAGACACTGTCTTAAACAAAGAAAAGAACAAAGATAATTGTTTGACTCTTCCATCCAAATGAAATATGTATTTCCCAGGTACCTGCATGGACAGCCCCATTTTTATTAAAAGTTCCATTCAACAATCATGGGCTCAATACAGCTTAACTTAGTCCTCTTATTTAACCATAAGAAGTTCCACTTTTATATTCCCCTTGCTCAATTTACTTTTTCCCAAAGTGATTCACACATTCTTACCTGTCAAACTATATATTTTATCATACTTGTTTGCTTCCCTCCACAAGACCATAATAAGCTCTAGTAACTCAGGGATGCAGGGATATTTTCCTTACATTCCAAAGGCCTGCAATGGTTCTTTGCACATGGTGGAAACTGATGGTCAGATGCTGAATGAATAGATCTGAGAATGATTGCCTTCATTACACTTTAGGGTTTGCTCAGTTAATTGCTTCAAGTCTACTTTTAAACCCCAAATTCGGCTTCAATGTTTATCGTACAATTGCAACTTTATTTATCATAGCCCCAAATCTAAAATTCGTTTATAATAGAAGGAAAAGCAATAAGCTTGGGCCCTTTCTTGGTGAATAGGTCTGATCTCTGACAGTGGCATCACGTGAGTGACCAGCTGATTGCTCACCTGTACAACCTCTTGGCCTGCATTGCAGACGTCCTGTCAGATTTAAGCACTGCTCTGGATGTTACTGCTGCTGTTGTTATTGTTGTCTTTAGACAGGGTGTCTGCCCTTGAACTTTCTGTGTATCTGAGAAAGACCTTGAACCCCTGATCTTCCTGCCTCCACCTCCCTATGCTGCAATTACAGGTATGCATTATCCTTATAAATTTGTGTATAGCATAACACCTTCAGCTGTGGGTTTCACGTGCCACACTATACTCTGAGTCTGTAGTTCAAAAGAACAGAAGACATTTTTGTCTTGGTCTTCTCTTATAACTGGCAGCAAGGACTTGGGCTGTTCTGGGCACACTTGGGGGTTTTATTCTGCAATGGGAAGGTGATGTACCCTAGTACTGTCAAAGGAACTGTACACCAAATTTTAGAGATAATGACAACTACCAAACCTCATCCTTGGCTCTAGAATAATCTTATGTTAGTACCCCTAAATATCTTCAGCACTCAGTTATTTTAAAAACATTTTTTATTTGTGAGGGGAGCTCCTGTGGGATAATCATTCTGTATGCTGTGACTTCGTATTACTCTCATTGGTTATTAATAAAGCTGATTGGACTATAACAAGGCAGGATAAAGTTAGGTGGGACAATCAAACTGAGGACTGGAATGAAGGGTAGAGTCAAGAGAGTTGCCAGAAAATCACCCAGGAAGCCAGATGCTAGAAGAGAGGTAAAACCATGAGCCACATATCAATACATAGATTAAAAGAAATGGGTTAATTTAAATATAAGAGTTAGTTATTAATAAGTCTGAGCTATTGGCCAGGCATTTATGTTCATATATATGCCTCTGTGTATTTATTTGTGACCATGTGGTTGGCATTGGTAAAACATCTACTTATAGGGGGGGCTATTTTGTAGAGGAGAAGCAAAATGACCTATTATTTCTCAATTTTTGTTGATGATTCAATTTGTAGTATGATTTCTTGACAGCAGAATTTGGTGAGTTTGTATTTGACTAAAACACACACTCGTTTCCCTGTCAAGAGAAGGCTTACGGGAGGGCTTGCTTCTCAGAGACAGCACGCAGTGCACAGGTCCTCTGTTTATCACTAGCAACCTTTGTTCAAATCAGAGATCAGAGTCCATGAGGCATGCGTGTTGAAATCAATCAATCTTATAATTTGATTTCAATGTCATATATACTACTTTATCATTCAACAAATACTTAAATATTTTATGACAATTCTGCTGTGTTTGTTCAACTAAATTAGTTAACTAAGAGCCAAGTTTTCTGTTCCCATGGAACTTAATCCCTTGGCTAAACATGGTAGTGATATTAGGAGTCTAAGAAACCATTTATAATGTACAGAGACTATTTAAGTCAAGGACCTAGGCAGTGCTTCTCTTTCTCCAGTGAATGGTGCCCCACACCTAACACAGCAACTCCTAACATTGATTGAAAGAAGGATTTTCAATCTAGCATTCATATTATGTACTCGTAATTAATAATGTATTTGGGATTGCTTAACAAGTCAAGTGTCTAGCTACAAATCATGTCTTGTGGGTAATTCTCTTCTGAAATGTTCTATGGAGTGATGAATAGAGTACTTCAAAGAGTAATATAACACTCTCTCAATTTTGATGCCAAGATAACATAGTCATTTCTCTAGATCCACTGCATGCAGAGAGCAATAGTGTAAATCTTAATTTAATGACCACAGAATTCCTTTACAGTTACAAGATTTTATGGTACTACTTCCTTTAATTGCCCAAAACTTGCAAAGTATCAAACTTTAAAACTCCATGCCTATTTATACATTCAAAGATACGTTTTATAATCCCATGGATTTAGAATATTTCAAATGTGCCACTTCTAAATAAATGATTCCTATTTTTCAGAGTTATTTGCTTTGGTTTCCTTTTGCCTTGATCTCTCTCTCTCTCTCTCTCTCTCTCTCTCTCTCACGTGCACCCCATGTGTATGTGTTTGGGGGGTTAGTTAAGGTGTTAACAGGCTATAAGTTTCTTGATTCTAACTTACATCTTAAATTTGTAAACCTATTGAATAGGAAATTTGGATTATGAAACAATCCAAATTACCTTAAATGAACTTAAAGACTGGATTATCTTGAATAAAATTTTTAGACTTATAGTAAGAAATATCTATGAGTTAATTGATTCTGTCCAAGGATGTCCAGTGATGTTATTAGTATATGATCAATCTCTCTTTTTTCTCGTTTTGTCTTTTCTCCCTGCTTCATTATCTTCCCACATATATTTTAACCCTTTGTTTATCACTGTTGCTGATGTCATTCAAGCAGGTACTCTCTCTGGCCCCAATACTGAACCAGGAAGAGGATCAGGCTCCTCTGGACCACATGTATAAATGAATAGGGAACTAATAGTTTCCTAGAAGATTTCAGAAATATATGTAGCCTATGCCTTAGTTAGGCTTTCTATTTCCATGATAAAACACCATGACCAAAAGCATCTAGGGGAGAAAAGGATTTATTCCATCTTACATATCTCAAGCCTGTCAGTTGGGGCAGGAATTTAAGGCTAAAATTGATGTGGAGGCCATTGAGGAGTGCTGCTTACTGGTTTGTTCCTCATGGCTTGTTCAGCCTCCTTTCTTATGGCAACCAGGACTACCAGACAAGGAATGGCACCACCCACAGTGAGCTGGTCTCTCCCACATCAATCATCAATCAAGAAAGTGTACCACAGGTTTGCCCACACCTTGATACACTGGGAACATTTTCTCAGTTGAGGTTCCCTCTTCCAGAATGACTCTAGTTTGTATCAAGATGCATTAAACTACACACACACACACACACACACACACACTCCTTAGTCTAATTCCCCACACTATCCAACCATAATGGCTTTAGATACTTTAATAAGAATCAAAACAATGTAATCTAAAAAGCAGCCATGTTCTACTTTGCAAGTGTAGAATCTACTACACTGGAAAACAATCCTTGGTGTTCAGTTGGCCATGTGGCCAAGAATCTACTTATAAAAACTGTTACTCAATGGTTTAGAATTATAGGGAGAGAAAAAAGTAATTTCTTTTTCATTTTTAAGTAATTTCTGTTTGAAATGTCTTATCAAATTTCCCTGACAAATCATTTCAAGCCCTAGAGGAAACAGTATTTTTAAAAAGACATACAGTCAATGCCCCTGTTCAAAATGTTAGTCAAGAACTAGAGAATACAGATGTTTTTAATTGATTTTTGCATTTTCTCTTTCAGTAAGTCAAGGATACAAAAGCCCTTCTCATGAGCACTGGTCCATTTTTGGCTGGGTGCTGGAAAGTAGAATACAGTCTAGGACTGGGGACATCACACAAAGGCAGAATGCTCATTGAGGGCCCTGCACTCAACCTCCAGTTCTGGGAAAGAAAAGCAAATGCAGCCCTGTATGAATGACAAATAAGCAGCTAATTGAATAACAGAGTATGCTGGGTACCATGACCTCTTCTTAGAGTCAGGAAACACTGCAGAGAGGAGAAACCAACTGAGAGGCACGCACCCATTTTTGATAAAGAAGACAAAATTGTACAATGGAAAAAGAAAAGCATCTTCAACAAATAGTGTTAGTCTCACTTGATATGGGCATATAGAAAAATTCAAATAGATTCTATCACCCTATAGAAAACTCAAGTCCATATGGATCAAAGACCTCAACATAAATCCATATACACTGAGCCTGGTAGGAAAGAAAGTGGAAAAGAGCCTTGACCACATTGTCACAGGAGACAACTTCCTGAATAGAACATCAATAGCACAGGCACTAAGATCGACAATTAATAAAGGGAAACTCATGAAACTGAAAAGTTTCTGTAAGGCAATGGATACTGTCAACAGGACAAAAAGACAATCTATGGAATGGGAAAAGATCTTCACCAGCCCCACATCTGACAGAGGGCTAATGTCCAAAATATATAAAGAACTCAAGAAACTAGTAATCAACAAATCAAATAATACAATTTTAAAATGGGGTACAGATCTAAACAATTTCTGTTTTATTGAATAATTTTTCCACTCTTTACCCAAACAGGATTTTCTCCTGCAGCTCATCAGTGCCTGGCATGCATGTTAGTTCTTGCCAACCACTCCATCCTCAATGAACCTAGAGGTACACAGCTGGGTAGCAGAAAAAGTGGCCTTCTGGTATGTACGTCCTTACATCCCACAAGTCAACAGGAGTTAGGACACACACAGAGAATACATTTTATGTTACTGAGTACCAAAAGAGCTCTCACTACCTTAGCATGTCTAAAATGAAATAATCAGTGCTTGTTTCATCCCCTCCAGCTCTGAAACACTGAAGCTTCCTAATATTTTTCTTAAGTTACATGAAGTTATAGTCAAGAGGTCAAGTAACCAACATGCAACTGTGAAGTCAGGCAGAGGCCTCATCCTAAGGGAATAGACAGACAGAGCTCAGTCTAGTGGCAGAGTCTGGATCTTCAGAGGATGGAGCCCATGGAGCACACAGCATTGGACATCAGCAGAGCACCTCCTGCTCCACTTATACCTGAGATTTGGTTAGACAGTGCTCCAAACCCCTCATTTTTAAAACATTATTTATTTAAATAAGACAGGATCTCACTCCATAGCCCTAGCTGACTTCTCTGTGTAGAACAGGCTAGCCTCAGACTTGTAGAGATCCACCAGTCTCCGTCTCTCAAATACTGGAAGTAAGGGCATGGATCACCACACTTGGCCATAACCCTTCATTTTCAGAAGCAAATATAACACACCAATAATCTGAGATTCTTTATACAATAAAATCAGGACCTCCTCAGAGAGCTGTATCTTAAGATATTTTCCCAATAGAAGACAGACCAGTGTCTGGGGAAGGGCCATCTATCCAACACATGGCTTCTGGCCAGCTCTGCTCCTGATCACTTGCATGAAGTCCTCCAGACACGGTTGGACAGGGTATTAAAGGATGGTCATTGTGGCAGTCTGGAGTATTCCCTCTACCAGAAGAGATCTGTAACGGAAGTGCCAGAGCTATTTGCTCACCCTTCACCCACAAATCACGATTTCCTAATTCTCTACAGTTTACAATTTTCCTTACATTATTTGTTTTCTTTTTATTTCATAGAGCCATCTTGCTAGCCCCAGTTTATCATGTTTAATAAGTAGATACATAAATCCTTAGCTAGCTTTCCATATGACTCAGTATCTCCTCAGAGAAGGTCCTAAACAGATCCCATCAAAACCTGGAACACTAAGCTTCAGCTTGAGTTTGTTATGAACTCTACAGTTAGATGCAACTCATCATCCGTACAGAAACCGAATTCAGACTTTGCGATTGCAGGCAGCAGCCGTCTCCTCACCGGCCTCTCTGATCCAGTCAAATCCTACACAGCAGCATGCAGTGATAGGGGAGAGCAGGGCCTGCTTTTTCATCCCGCCTGCCTACCGCATGGCTAGCTTATACCCCGAAATAACAACACACAAATTTTATTCATTTAAGCACTGCCTGGCC
>LOEQ01001124.1:373075-384853 GCA_001685075.1 Bramus lutescens | reverse complement strand
AAGGCAGTTTCTTTATTAACCAATGAAAGTAACACATAGACAGATGACCCTCCTACATCAGCAGCATGCATGGCATTGGTGGCCATTGTTCCACACAGCTCTTAAGTGCCTTTAGGAGCCCAGTCTAATGCTCAGCCTTGAGTCATGAGGAGTCTGTAGCCTCCACAGCTTTATTCAGTTGGTGCCAACCTTTCCACAGCTTATCCCTTCAGTCTCACCATCTGCCCCGCCCCGTCTCTCCCTCCGTCCTTTTCCCTACCGGGTTTTCAACAGCACCCTCCACAGAACTGCATCCTGTACCCTGCGAGTTTTGACAAACTTTCCCATGTTTTTCTCCTTTCTCTCAGCCACCATCCCATCCTTGTAAGGCCCAAACATGCCTAATCTCAGCAAAGCCTCCCCAGCCCTCAGTAAATCCCAAGCCCAGCCCAGAGTCTGAGAGCAGGCTGCTGCTTGCTCTGGGATCCTCTCCAGCCACACCCTGCCATTTCTTTCCACCCACCACCCCCACCTACCCCCAGAGGTGTTCACCTGCCCTCCCAAGCTAGTCACTGCCCTCTCCACCCACCCACAGCAAGTTTTACTGCTCATTATTCACCAGAGGGTGGAAACCACTGAGGCAGCACTCGGTCCCTCCGGAGGGGCTGAGTCCCGGAGGAGCTGGAGTTCTTAGGACAGCAGCCTTAAAAATTCTTTTCTTCTTCTCTATAGCCCGTCTCAAGAAATACTTTTTCCACATTGATCCTTTTCTCTCTGTCCCAGTGTGCATGTGTGCATACTCATACTCACATGCACACGAGGGGGGGAGAGATAGATAGAGAGACAGATAGACAGAGACAGAGAGACAGAGACAGAAAAAATAAAAAAAATCAACACAATGGAAGAAATAACTGAATGTACATAATAGTACACACAAAATTAACTCCAACTAACTCAACTACATATTTTAAAACAACAGAAATTAAAATTGTGTGTGTGATTTTCATTAATTATATGCATTATCTGTGTTTCTGTACTGCAATAGTAACATTCTGCTCAGCCCTTGCTTGAGTCTGGAGAATGGGCTAAATTGCACAATCTTCTGAGGTATGAAGTAAGCATGGCTATTTGCTCTGTTTTCTACTAGAACCTGAGATGTGGAAAGATTACACAGCATAGTCACACAGGTGGGAAGTGGTTGGTGCGGGTTCTGAACCCACACTGACAGTCTTCAGCTGGAGCCCTGGCCCTGGTATAGATATGGGTGGCTTTACAACACTGCCTAAGATTAGCTCATACAATGAAGTCTATTGCTATTTAGGGTAATTTGAGGGTTTTCACAGTTTTTATGATTGAAACTATTCTTAGTCAATGCTCTACACACAGGGAATACTCTTGGTGACATTTTCTTGTAAAATTTTGAAATGATGTAATCATCTTCATACAACAAATTGCATAACAATTTCCTGTTAAATATAAAACACATTTTTAGTTAATCACATGTCTAGCTGATTGGACATATGGATTTTACTAGAAGGACCCAAAAGACTCTAAGCTAAGCCTGCAGTTATCTTTCTGTTACTCTTTAAAGGGGAAAAGGTAGGCATTAGTAAAACTGCTGTAACTTGAATGGCAATAAAAATATCCTATAAATGAGGCTTTACCCATTTTCCTGCAATCTTAAAGTCAAGAGTCTTATCCACACCCTTTCTAAGAACCTCTTTAAAATTGATAGCTACTGGTAGGGGGAACATCTGTTTATTCAACGGGGTGACACTGGGCTTATCAGCCCCAAGGAAGGCCCCATGCTCAGGCATTGTGGGCCACACAAGCCATAATCCATTGTTTGTTAGTTTGCTCAGTTTTCTTTTGTTTGGGGTGTATTTTTATCTATTATTATTATATTATCATTGAGAGAAAGAACATGAGTTTGGGCATGTAGACATGAGGAAGCATCAGAAAGGAACTAAGGGGGAGGAAAGAATACAATCAAGATATTTGTATGAAATTCTTAAAAGTTAAATAAAAGCATTTTTAAAATTCGAGAAGATTAACAAAAATCAAGAGGACTAGCAAACTGAACAGAAATGTTTTCCACATGTTAAGAAAAACAATAAAGCTCCGATTCTGTAAATTTTGTCCTCAATTTTAACTATTAATTGTGGTTTCCCCTAGTCTAACTGTGAAACTAACAGTTATTTCTTGGTCTCTATCCCTTTGGAGGGTGCCCACAAGTGAGTTCATCATTCTGACCATCATTAAGTAGCACTGATATCAGTCTCACTACGTCTGAATTATACTTTCCCAAGCCAAAGTGCCATATCTATGAAATAATGAATTGAGAGATGGACCCTGTGTGGCAGCATGCATGACGAGAGTCAATGGACTTCAGTCAACCTAGGACTAGTCTTTCTTGTCCTATCCAGTCCCTAAGTGTCTTCTGTAAAGGGGCAGCACTACATTAAAGCAACAGCTGTTCCCAAGCCCAGATTTAATTCTTTTTCAAATATACAGAATACTCACTGGGTCATACAAACTCACTAGTGTTTATAAAAGCAAGAAATTGCTATTATGCCAGACCAAAATTTTCAGCATGCAAAAAAGTACCAGGTAATTAATGATTGTGTTAAGAGCCACACTGATGAACACAATTCCAATGTGTTTGTTTGTTTGTTTGTTTGTTTGTTTGTTTGTTTTAACTCTGAAGTTAGAAGAAAATGTAGTTATCACAGGCACTTCTTTCCTGGACTCTCACATTGCTATGGCTAGGAGCAACCCTACTTTGTCCAGCAAAACAATTCACTTTAGAGGAAAGAACTCTGCAATCCAAAGATGGGTCGATAAGACTTAAGCATAATTTATTTTAAGATAAATGACAGGGAGGCTTGATAAAAATTACCCACAAGTTCCTTAAAGATCACCAAGAAAATCTCTGCTCCTTAATGCCACAATACTGTGGACTGAGAAAAAAATTGGCTTAGCTTCTTAATGCTTCTGTATGTGTAAACGTTTGCAACCCTTCATCCACCAAACTGTTTCATGTGCCTCACAGTTGCTCAAGAGAGAGCAGGTAGAGTGTAAAGCTCCGTGAGCAGGGCACACCCACGCAAAGAAAAACGAGTCTAACACGTTCTTGTTGAGCACACCCTGAGCCAGACCTATTAATTTAAAAAATAATAGTAACATTAATGCAAGCAACTGTTGTAGCCAGTAGGATAAGATATCAAAGGCTATAAAACAGTGGGAAAACCTTCCGAGTTATGCAAGGCTTGTCCCACTTCAACACGAACATGCACCATTACACCAGTGGGAGGTGTCTGCTTTGTACTTGTGGTCCTACATGAGAGTTGTCACCAAAGGACTGAATGTGTCATTAGGCAGGAAAAGGAAGACGACTCGGCTTCTACTAATATCTCTAAAAGCAAATCACTCTGATATGAATGGCTTAATATTTTAACCAAATAGTCACCCCAGCTTAGAGAGTTTGGTAACCATGTATCACCTTTTTATCTCAATACTATGTACAAGTAGGGTTCTAGAAAATTCTATAATGTATCACCTCCACAGTTCAACAACTTCCTCAGGATCTGGGGTGGGGGGATCATTGCCAAGCTAGATTCCACGAACACTTTATTGATATCTCTGGAGCATCTAGAAAGTAAGAAGCACTCAGGTTGTGGGAGAAGATGGGCAAAGATGTCACAGTCAGCTAATTTCTTTGTAGTTATCATGTGTTGGCTGCTTCTAGATGGGTCCTGGAACATAAAAGCAGCCAGAATTTACCTTCAAGTTCCACAGCTTCTTAAAATTCAAGACTTGTTAGTTAAACTATGAAGAATGTACTTTTTAAAAAAAAGCTTCAAAAGGTGGCAACTATTTCTCTTCAAAATGATTACAAAGAGAGCAAGAATTTTATGCAAAATATACAGCAATTTAAAGGTTAAGGAGGTTTCTCAACTATTTTCATTTAATTTGAAAATCTTTTTATCACAATAGTATAGCAAAATGTATCTGATATATTAATGAGTTTATACTCTATCAGAACATGTATTTATTTTAGATATAAAGCAATGACATTAAGTAATTTTCAACATACTTGTGGATTTTTTAATTTTAGAAATTTGATAATTTTTCCATTTTTGAAATTAAAGCAAGTTTAACTGAAAAAGAATTACATCATTTCCTCCCTCAAACCCATCTTATACCCTCTCTCTCAAACTAAGTCATTTTTTTCAAATGTTATTTGCTGCATACATATACATATATATATATATATTATAAACATATATTTATAAATGTAAGTTGCTGAGTCAATTTTTGTTGTTTGTGTGTATATGGTTCCAAGGCTGATCACTCTGTACTGAAAACCTAGTACTCATCCCTGGAAAAAGCTAACTCTTTTCCCAGCAGTCATTAGGTGTCTATAGTTCTTTGTTAGAGGTGGGACCCCATGAAATTTTTCCCCTTCCACAACAGCATGTCTGCTGATGTTGCCGGTGTCCAGGTCTTATTTATGCAGCATTTCTAGGACATCTGTTCCACAGCAGACTTCCTCGTATTCTGGCTCTTATGACCTTTCTGTTCCGCTTCCGCAACGTCCCCATGCAGTAGTTATGGTGCGGTTATGGTGCGGCTGCGTCTACTGGGGCAGGAGTCCCCACAATCCGTTGATCTCCGCGTCATGTTCAGTTGTGGTTTTCTGGGCTGCTCTCCATTGTGGTAAAGCTTTGGTGATGAGGACCGGTAGCCACACTTATACAGGAAAGGTGTCCCATACTGGAAAGCTCAATAGTTTTATAATTTCCCAAAATGGTTGTGATAGGGGAGGGTAGTTAAGACATCAAGTGAAAGGAGAAGATCTGAGGAAAATCTAAACTTCCAGTTTTTCTCAACAAAAACACCAGTGCTTCAGCCACTGTTTCCCAAACTCTTACCTGATCATATTTCTACCATGATTGATAACATTTTAGCTCAATACTAAAAACTTTCTCTAAAATGAAAGAGAAATTAATTTATTTGTGTATTTTGTTAAGTAGCTCATTACTCTCATACTCATCAAATTCCATAGAGTATTCTGTACTATGTGAGCATTGGGGTGTAGGTACCAAACTAATATTCATGAAATGAGTAAATATAATAATAATTACTCACCCTTGATTATTATTTTAAACAATAAAATAAATCTTATTATTTTTAATTGATACACAGTGTTATGTATCCCAGGCTAGCTTCAAACTCATGTAGCCAAAGATGACTTTAACTTTCTCATCCTCCTGCCTCTAACATCCAAAGCTGAGATTACAAGCCCTATAGTCACTTTATGTTGTGTATGTGGTCAAACCCAGGAAATTGTGTGGGCTGGGGAGTCACTTGCCCTCTGAACTGCATCCCCAGCCCTCATCAACTGACTTAAATCCATGTGTTCCCTCCATTTGATTTCAAAATTCTGGGGCTATTAGTTCTCGAGAAGTTGCACATTTTAATGTATGAAAATTCTCTTATAATTATTATAGACATTATAGTTGTATAAAAGTTTTTATGGTAGCACAAATTACAATAACATCTGTCAAGCAAATTCTCAATGACTAAAGTTCTAACTAATCCATTTAATTAGTATTATATTAATTTTACAGGACTTTACAAGGAGGGCACACTCTGAAAATACTTGGGAGTGTTTCTAAGATGTTTTCTTCCACATTGTGAGCTGGCGATGTTCAGATCTGCGTCTAACAATGATTTAGATTCTGATGATTGAGCAGGATAAGAGAGCAAAGGCTCCTTACAATCAATTCAATCCATCAAATTTCCAGCTTAGTGATTAGATTTATAAACCTCATTAAACAAATTATACTAATATAAATATGAAACAATGCTCTCTAGACCATGAGTTCCTCATAAGTACTCTGAATCCCACCACAGAGCACAGCACCTGACAATAGGAATTTAGTTTCTTCATGAATCAATAAATGGCTGGTTTTACAAACTGGCAAGTCTACAAACCTACCACTTCTTCAAACTACTCTGCTGTTAGGCTCTTCTTTCCGTTTCAGTAATCTACAAAGGTTCTTGCTCCAAGTGCGCGTTCCGAGGGCAGAGTGTGATGGTGAGTAGCTGCCTTCCCTCCGAAGCCGACACAGTACCTGTGCTGCCCCTCACTCCATGAGGCGCCTCCTCTGTCCACCGCTGAGCCCATAGCAGCTACATGCTCTCTTTTAAATTTTTTGAAAAATATGTGCAAGGCATTTGATGTCATTGTGACATTTTCAGTGTTTTGGTGATTCTCCTTTCCCGAATCTCAACCATCCTTTGCCATCCCTGATCCCCACTTATAGCCTCCAAGTGTCTTTTTCTCTTTTCATGTGTCCCTTTGCCCAAGCCACATCCTTCCTCACAAGCTGTTTTAACTCTCTCTTGGTCTCCTGTCCAAATTTTTAGGCTCTATCCACACTCACATCCATTTAAACATACACATGGATGCTCATGATCTGCACATGAGAACATGAGGTTTCTCAAAAAGGTAAAATGAGAGCTATGTGACCCAGATATTCCTGAGCAATGGCTAAGGTCTCCCTAACCTCCCACATAGACACTTGCTCTTCCATGGTTATTGCTGTTACATGTACAATAGCAAATGGGACCAACATAGATACCCAGCAACCCATCAACATAATGACAATGTGGTACATACAGACAATGGAATATTATTCAGCTGTAAAGAAAACTGAAATTTGCAGGTAAAAGGCTTCTTTTTTAAAGAAGTAACACATCCCTCAAGGTCAAACTGATTCTTACCAAGATTTTTAGAATCTTGATCTAAAAAGATCTGTGACCTGAGCAAAGATATTGGTAAGGTCAATCCAAGGCCAAAAGACCATTATTTCTAGAATCAGAAAAAAAAATGTAGACATGTCACAAGAGATACGTGGATGCATAAGAAACTTTATTGGTCCCAAAGTTTTATTTATTTTTTTTAAAGCATGCCCTCTTTATTATGTAGTTCTGACTGCCCTGGAACTTGTTATGTAAACCAGACTGCCCTCAGATTCCCAGAAATCTGCTGCCTCTACCTCTTAAGTGCTGAGAGATTAAGGGCATTTTCCATCACACCTGGTTGCATCTCAAAGTCTTAATAATAAACAAAAGATATTCATGAAAGGATAATGAGTATGTAACACACTGAGCTTCACCTAACACACCAAAAGCATATATGCACTAACACACACACACAGGTTGAAAAGATGCCCACCCCACTCACAGCAAAACATTCATGACTAAAATAAATAGTAATGAACTTCTAGCAAGCATTTGGGAAAGAATTCTTGGTTTTAAAAGTGCATTTTGGGCATGGGGGTTGGGGGAAGGGTGGGAAGGAGAGAGGGGAGGAAGGAAGAAGGGAAAGGAGTGTGGAAAATGCATAGCTCAATTAAAAACAATAGAGCATAAAAAATAAATAAAAGAGAAAAAGTGCATTTTGGATTCTAGTTGTGTAAATAAAAGGGACATGAAAGCTAACCATTAGGACTGTCACCCTCAACCTGAGCTAAAGAGGAAATGCTTGTCATAGAGAGTCCCAAGATGCCTAGCAAATGAACAAAGAGCAACTGTTGAACAAACAGCAGGAAAGTTATACTTGGCCTTCAGAAAACTAACTGATGTGGGCTGCAGTGAGCAAGCTGCTGGTGATTGCAAAGCCACCTGGAGGGACGGATCTGGGTGAGGAAATGGATAGAGAAGAGAATGCCGCCCACGCGGCATGCCATCCCTGTGAGGCTTCTGTAGCCCACTCTCTGGCTGGAAAAGGAAGTCCATTTGTGAGTGTCAGTGGAATAAAGAAGGCAGGGCCCTTTACAGCAAAGTTAATCCCAACAAGCATCCAGTCTGTCTCTCCCAATTAGCCAGGCTTGGTACAACTGTTCTCTCCAGGGTGACACATTCTCCCCCTCCCATCCAGGTTCATGTACAGAACTACTCCCTTTCCCTCTTGACATGGCTCAAACATCCAGTCCTCTGGATAAGTGGAGAGGCTTTCTCCCTGGTTAGTGGCCCCCTTGCCTTTTCCCATATAATTCTATGCAAACTTCTATCACAGAATTTGCTAGGCGTAGTACCAGCACAGTGTCAGCATAATGCCAGGCATAGTACCAGCATACCTTTATTCCTGGCACTCGGGAGGCAAAGACAGGCAGATCTCTGAGCATTCAATGCCAGCCTGGTCTACAGAGTGACTTCCAGGGAAGCCAATGATACATAGTGAGACCCAGTTTCGAAAACAACCAAAACAAGAAACAAAATTTTCCATGTAACATTTTAATTCTCTTTGACCCCCAAGTATTTCCCCCAACATATTGTGTGAATGAGGCCATGAGCCCCACTTTGATCATCAGATCTTAGCTCAGTGTGTTTAATAAATAGCAGATGACACATACTGCTCCATGAAGTACAGTGACCCCAGGCACCCTTCGCTGGCAGAGCTTAGGCTGTCAATGGCAACCTTTACTGTACCAAATCTTTCCCCATCTATGATTCTCTTCCTCCCTTAGCCCCTCCTCCCCTGCTGCTGCCTCCTTTTCTAGATTCTCAAATGACAAGGCTAAGGTTAAACGGGGTCCGAGTTTGTTCAAGGACACAGAATAGCTCTGGATAGCTCTAGTAAGATAAAGACCATGAGAGCACTTTGGGATTTGGGAACCTATCATCAAGTTCAAGGCGTCCCTTTGGCTCTAAAACCAATCATAACCACATCTATGGGTTTCCCTCTTCCCACTTCCTTTCATGTTTCACTTCAGCTCAACAGACTGCGTAAAGTTACTCAAATTCATTGTGGTTTCTCACTCCCTCCTCTAATCCCCGTGGGTCCTCACTTCCCTGCTAAACATGGTATTAATGTCCACTTTTCAAATAAGGAAACCCTGATGCATCCATTGATTTGACCAAAGTCTCACAGTGGAAGCCCTGGGCTGGAGCTCAGTTCCATGAGATTCAAACTTTCGGTTTTTCCTCTGAACCTGATGATTCCCTCTAATCAGCAGCAGCAGCCACACTGTGAAAAATCCTGTAAACTGACCAGAGCAGCTCACATAGAGACTTTCCCAGCGTCCGCAGTTTCTGATCATTTTTCTCATATTTCTGATATACCAGGACATACATCATGGTGCACATCTCACTAACAACCCTGTTCCCACATCAAAGGTCTTCAAATTTGAAGGATATATATTTCTTTATGGAAAGTTTATCTAAATAGTTTTCCAGCCCCATTCTCTCAAAAGATGGATTGAATATGTAAAATCTACCCGCACCCCAAAATCTGCATTTTCAGTATATTTTCAGAAACAGTTACTATGTGCCTTTTATACAAGGCATTTATTACCATATCTCCAGAGATAAGTATAGCTTGGATTTGGTTAGAGTTTGGTTTGAGTTACAGCTGATGGCAAACATAGACCTAAGGTTCCGGATAGATTTGGGCGTTGTTGTCCCACTGTCAAGGTCTCTGACCACAAGCAGATTCCACTGGGTGTCTTCCCACTGCCTGGGTTCCACCACTCTGTGACTCAGACTATACAAGCTGGGCGGCTTGCATGTGAGTTTGCAGAGGTTAGTCATCAGCGTTTCAAAGCGCCTCGCTGATGGTATCGTGGAATTTTGATGATGTTTGCAGGAGCTTCAGTCAGAAAAAAAACTTCTGTCAAGCCAGAAACATGTTTTAAAACCTGTTCTCTGATTTCTTGCTATAACCCTCGTCATGATTGCCAGACTCTACTCCCTGCTCATGTACTACAACTGAATCCTTCAAGTCATCAATAGTAGAAAAGTTATATAAAATACTAAAGCATATATACGCATTATACATACCCATCTTGTTGTTTGAGACCAAGTAATGAGAAAGCAGATGATTTAATAAACAGCAGTTATTCATTTATTCATTCAAGAAACTGTAATGTGGTTAAATTTGTATAGAGGGTACCACGAGGCAGAGTTGAAATAAATACTACAAGAACATGATATCAATTTCTAAAATATGGGACTTAATTTAACTGATATGTTTGCACACTTACTGGATTCACATGCAAGCAAGACAAGTCAAGGGAAGGAAGGAGCTTCTCTGAGGACCTTTTCACTTCAGGGAGCACACACACTGCTCCAGAACATAATTCATGCCTCCATAAACACTGGTTCTCAGAGTCACACCGTATACCTTTTGAGATCTGACTTCTAAGCATGAAAACTCTGAGTGAAGGTTTGGAGGCTGCAGTCTGCTGTCCTGGAGATCTCATTCACATCTGATGTCTTTTTCTACCCTTCAAGACCTCATGTCTTCCGCTTCTTAATCAGCACTCATCAAACCAATCACACCTCCATTGTCTTAGCCTTCCAGAACAATTCTTAGTCCAGCTGTGGGGTACCTTTCCGAAGCCCACCCTCTTATTATTTGAGATGATTCTAGAATTGGCTAAATTCATTTGTTGCTTCTAGGTACTTAATTTCACCTGCTTATATTTCTCAATAAAATTTGAAACACACAAGTTTTATTCATGAACCCTCACTTTATTTTTGTCCATTTGTCAGTTAGTTCAAAAGTATTTATAAAGCAATACCATTTGCTTTGTTTCCAGAAATTGGGCTTAACAGTTCAGTAGCAACCATAGACATTAAGAAATCACACATATAATTATGTTATTTGCTATGTTATTTGCAAAAAAAAAAAAACTGTACCAAGGCCATGGTCACTCTTACTTGGTATAAGGATGAATTATAAATTGAGCCTGGAAGTCAGGAAGGTGCTAGACAATCACACACCACATACCTCAAACAAAAGCTCTAGTTTTCCTTTATTCTAAAGGTCTGTGAGTTTTTTAAATTGCTAGTTTTTTCACTGGCAGTCTCAGGGTCACTCTTTGACATTGCTTGCAGTCACTAGAATGGTGAACAGATCAGACTTACCATAACGGAAGCAGACCTGTTAGTGTGTTATATCAACAACCCAAGGGAACACAATCATTTTGTTAAGATACCAAGCTGGAGAGAAGGGATATGACTTGAGATACTTTAGATGAAAACTCAGTAGACCTTGGTAATGGATCAAAATGAAAGGGGAAGGAAAGAAATATCCATGCTTTCTAAGCTTCTGACTTGAACAAATAGTTGGATGGCATGCTTCATCCCCCATCTGCCCAGTTGTGATGATGGAAACATGAGTTTTGGACCCGCTGAGTTCAAATTATATTTTTTGCAAATTCTAAGAGAAATATCAAGAAGGCTTGTAGATGTAGCGGTTTGGTGTTTGGGAAAAGGCCTGCTCTGAATGCAGCCCCTGCAGGTTGGTATTGTGTGAGATCACTTTTAGGGGAAACTATAAGTTGGAGAGAGAACCAACCCTTAGAGGACACAGTAGATGCTTGGTTAATGGAAAATATAAGAGCAGAGAAACAAAAAGTTAACAGAATTCAGAAGGAAAATGCTCATGCTTGAGGGCCTGCGTAGAGGGCTCAGGGGAGAAAATGGTGGTGGCACAAACATGGTGGTCTAAGCTCCATTCCTAGCGACCACACAAAATCATAGTGTAGTGGCCCAGTTCTATAATCCCGTGTTGGGGGTGGTGCAGGGAGCAGACACACAGATTCCTGGGCTGCCCGAGCCAGCCAGTAGAGTAAACAAGAACATTCTAGCTCAGTGGGTGATCCTGTCTCAAACAATAGGGTGAAGGGCATTAGGAGAAAATGGACGTGGATCTCTGGCCTCCTTCCCAACACATGCAGCCTGCACAGGTGTGCGCGTGCACCACACACACACACACACACA
>LOEQ01001124.1:352147-368877 GCA_001685075.1 Bramus lutescens | reverse complement strand
AAGGAAGGAAGGAAGGAAGGAAGGAAGGAAGGAAGGAAGGAAGGGAGGAAGAAGAAGAAAACCTGGGTCAGATTGACTTCATCGTGACTTCTAATTTGAAAAAGAAAATTAAGTTTCCTAGTGTACTATAATCTCTGGTGCACAAATAAGCCTAATTCATTGAAACTCAACTCAGGGTACATGTTCTGTCTTCCAAGAAGAGATAGGGTACCTGTACTAGCTTAAGACATAAGGGTCTGGTCTGGTCTCAATGCTACAGACTGTATAGAGGTCATTTGGGCTGGGCTTATTAACCATCCCCAGCCCTGCTTGTGGGACCTTGGGGATCCCTTACTGTAAGGGACATTTAGGTTGCCACCACCAGTCTTGGTTGTAAAAGCTTAATAAGGCCTGGCCCAACAAATAACACAGATCATCAGGCTATTAACCACTTCCCATTCCCAGATTTCTGGATAGAAAAACATGGTTTTCAACTTTCCTGTTGGAAAGTGTGTGTTTAGCATCTTTGTTTCTCAGGAGATCTGTGAGCTCGAGGACCTTCAAGCTGAGCTCCCAACAGCTTGGGAAGAGGGATGTGATATAAATGTTCCATTTAGAGATGAGCACACCACAGTTTCTTATTCTCAACATGTGACCAATTCTGTGTCTCTGTGCTAATGGCCTGTAAAAGGAAGATACTTTGATGGAGGCTGAGAGATGCACTAATCAATGTGTATAAAGGTAAGAACTTAGGGAGACATTTTATTACTATAACCACTTAGCAGAATAATAGCATGAGGTTTTATGACCTGTGGACCTTGCCAGTCACAGGTTTTTGGTTCAGTTGATGGTACCAACGTGAGTTCCATCTTATGGAGTAAATCTTAAATCCAGTAATAAAGTGGTCGGTCACTGTCTTAGTTACAGGTTCCCTCAGTATAGATCTACATTTTGTGAAGTTTCCAAAACATATGAATTTTTCAAAGGTTTTAAGTGTTAAAACTTTCCCAAACTCCATCCTCTAACCTGCCTTTCCACCCCTACGCCATTTAGGCCTTCATTGTCTATTATTCCCATTTCCTCTTCAAAGTACCTGTGTTCTAGCCCTCTCCCACAAAATCCACCTCCCATGGGCTTCACTAATTTCCTGACTTCTATATGTACTCCACTTTAAACACACATATCTAAAGAGTCAAAGCTGGCATCCATGTATGAGAGAGAAAATGAGGTTTTTGTCTTTTGGGGTCCTTATTACTTCACTCTGAATGATATTTTCAGCTCTATCCATCTGCCTACAAATTTCACAATTTAAAATTCTTATTACAGCCGAGTAATATTTTATTGTGTATATGTACCACATTTTCATTATGCATTTATCAGCTGATGGACACCTAGGCTGTTTCCATTTCCTGGTTGTTGGAAATATAGCAGCAATAAACATGAATGAGAAGCAGCTCCATAGCTGGATAAAGAATCCCTTGGGGATATGCACAGAAATGGCATATAAGGGTCATACAGTCCATCCACTTCTCGGTTTTCGATAAACCTCTACCCTGATTTCCAAAGGGGCGCACCAGTTAACACTCTAACCAATGGTAAATAAATGGGAACTTTTGTGCTCTGTATTTATCTCCCCCACAACCACTGTAATCCTTAATCGCTCAAAGAAATGCTGCCGGGAACTGCGTTTTAAAAGCACAGCAGAGGCAGCAGTTGTTTACCTGTTCACGGACTGTCCTCAAGCCCTTAATGAAACTATTCTGGGCAAGCATCACTCACCACTGTCTATAAAGATTAGATGGCTATTTCTGTTTCTCAGACTACTTGATCCCTACCAAACTCATTCCGCCTGTGCAGAATGATACTACCATAGACCCTATGGAAGACCCCATGAATCTGGTGCATTCCAATTATAGAGAAAACAGACAGAGAGCCAGATTTGATCTAAGTTTATAAGTTTTCATGCCTACTCTACTCTACTACTTTTATCTTACTATGAAAAGTTTCAAATAAACAGAAATAACAGAGAATACCTTACGCTATCATTGAGCATTAATAGTTGCTAAGATTTTTACTGTATTTAGTTCATCAATTTTAATCATTGAATGACCAGAAGGAATTTACATTATCACAAGAGGTCCTTTCATAACTAAGCATATATGATATATACATGGGTGTATAAATAAATATGTAGCATGACCTGCCCTAATAGCCCTTATACTGTTTCTCTACTAATCCTGTTTAAACTTCCCTGAACATCCCCACAGCTACTACCAAAGCTGCTCTGTTCAACCAGTAATCTAATTAAGCATAAAATTTCACTTTATTTTTTATATATGTATGAAGTCCTTTTCATCTAAGGTAGAGATGCCTATCTCAGACAGCTTTGTGTGTGATGCTAACTCATTAAGGGATCATATCATTTTGAGAGCTATGAAACATTATTATCACTGGAAAGTTAGGACAGATGTAAAACAAATCCTATGAATGGGCCTAAATTCACTGTGTAGCTGAGGATGACAGAACATCTGTCCTGATTGTCCCTCCTCAGTCTCAGAGTGACAGGCCTCCACCACTGACTGTGTTCATGCAGCTCCTCTGTGGTTGAAATACCCTCATCTGCCGTCTTATATAAGACAATGTGTAGGGCTGGGCAGGGTAATTTTGACACATGTTGAAGATAGAGGTTTACATATATTAAAATAGCAAATTCTCAAAGGTTTCTCTGAAATGTGATGCCTGTTGTGGGCACTCTGAAAACAAGGTTAGAGAAGCAAGGGATTCCATTAATTATGCTAACAGATTTGAAAATCATTAAACTCTATTATCCTTAAGGATTTGTGTGTTCCAAATTTGTGCGCTCGTGTGTGTTCCAAGAAAGAGTTATGCTGTCCCAAGTTTGCTGAGAAAATACAGAAATGTTCTCCCTTTAGGTATCATTCTTAGGTTTACAGTGTATTATCAAGAAAAGAGGAAATCCCGTCACCAGAATTCTGATACCTTTGAACTTGGTCAACTCATTTGGGAAACTCCAACTCAAAAATACCCTCTCTCCCTGCCAAATTTTATAAAATTTCTGTGAAATGAAATACTTGTACATAGTCACCAATATTGAGTGGAAATTTGGAGTGTGTGAAGGACAGGTGCAACTTAGTAATGGTTCCACCACAATGAGGAAAGGGCTGCAGAGAAGGGGCCGCTTGAGGGAACTGGAAACATATAGAGACAAAAGAACTACACAGTCCGCTTCAAGATATTTTCTTTCCTCCACCTCAGGACACGGGAGTAGTACACAGTCAGGAAAGGGGTCTGGGCCCACAATTCATGGAATTCCTGAAAGGAAAGGCAACCAAAAGGTAAGCAGATAAGGTGAAACACAGCTGCAAGCCCCGTTCCAGGGAAGCTGTGGCGAGGAGACACTAAGTTCAAGGCCATCTTGGGCTATGTAAAGAAGCTCTGCTAGTTGGAAACAGGAACAAAAGTAGCACACATGTACAAATGCTTATCTACACCATGTACTAAGTAAATCAAGGCACTTCCTCACTTGCTCAAATGCTCAGCAGGCAGTTAACAGTCAGTATCCCCTGTATTGTACAGAGCGGAGAATAGCTCTGCATTGTAGAAACTCAGACATCATAGAAAGCTGAAAAGACAAGGAAAGAGGCAAAGGAAAAGAAATGATGACTCTTAAGTGCTCTCCCCACTCTGCTTGATGTAGCTAGCTCTCCTGTTTAGACTGCCACTACTCAGAAAGATTGGGGCTCCACCCTACCTCCTCCCCAGAAAGCTGCCAGATAAGTTGCTGTCCCCCAAACCATCTGATTGGTTGGCGTTGGAATAGGGCCTTAAGTTAAGGTGGAGCCAGGGATGGGCTCTGGGAAAGATAATTCAAGGGATGAAGAAGGTCCATGCACTCTCTGGCATTGAGCCCAGAATTCCAGATGGAAGAACATCCCCTTGTCACTGACAGCCTACTAGAGCCAGGCCTCCTGTCCTGGATGCCCAGTGAGGATTCTGTCATCCCCAGCCACATGATCCACCTCCTAATGCCTTCTTCAAACAAAGTCACAGTTTAGAGTGTCACAGATGGACTCATTCTCATTTGCTAATGAGGAATTTAGTCGGCTCCTTTCCTTTGTTGTTTATTCACACCAACCAATCCCCACCACAAACATCTTTACTCACTGCAAACACAGAACCCCTCTACCCACGCCTCTGAGTGCTACAGTGACTCATGTGACATTTCAAACCACTATCAAGTAACTGTTGCCACATACCAAGAGCAAAATGACAACATTCTGTAGACTGGCCCCAGAGAGCTCTCTCTTTTCTGGGACATGTTTAGTATGTTCTGACAATAATCTACATATTATCACCCAGGTCTTGCTTCAGAGTGCCATAGCAAACCCCGAAGATATCCATCTCCAACAGGGTTCCTGAGACAGTATTTAAGTGAAGATCTCCCAAGAGAGTTTATGAACATTGCCTTGTATGGGTCAACATTCTTGCTAAGCTCAGGCTCTTGCAACTCTGCATGTGTGGGCAGCCTTTCCCTGTGTTCTAATTGGCTCGCTGTGCAGAGCCTTGGCCCTGTGCTTGGGAATCGTGCCTGACTTTTAACCCACCTACCTGAAGTGCATCTTCCATATTCTTATTAGAATTTCAACACTGAACTTCAACAGGATTTTGACTGGGGGCTATGGTTGTTTCCTTTAAATCTACCTTGGCTAAATTTTCAAGTTTGTTTTACTGTGTTTTCAGAGGACAGGCTCTCAAAGAGGAGAAAGTTAAAGAATGAGTAAAAAAATCCACAGAGGGAAAATGGAGGCCTCCCCGGACTTAGACAGGTCACAGAGAACCAAATGATGGTAAGAATTATATCTTGTCTGTTCAAAAATGCTATATAAAAAGAAATACCTCACTGATCATTAGCAATTTTTTTCTCTTTACAACTTAGGAAATCACTGCATCTTTCCTATCTACTAAAATGAAAAGCTTATAATTTTCTTCTGTGACCTGAGGGTTTGGCTCTGAACATAAACTGTACAGCCTATGAATGATGCAGACACTCTAAACATACTTGCCCTATTAATCTGATGAGGAGCAAACCTCGAAAGAGCCAAGAAGCCCTCAGCATGAGCAGTAGCCCCCATATTGTGTTTATTTTGACCGCCTTCAGTGGAGGAGAGGCACATCCTACCCCCATAGAGAGCAGCTTTTCAGCTGGCAGAAGGGTGTGTCCCTGAGTTTTTACCTGGGAGCAATGATGATCTTGTCAAGCATTTCACTGAGACCAGCCCAAGTTTTTAGGGTGGGGATCCAGACTGGTTATACGTACCGTCCCTCCTTCTCCCAGTGGAAGGCAGAAACACCTCAAAGCCTGCATGTAAGAACATCTACTGGGAAATTATTTTAATCAGACACCAGCTGAGTGGGAGAAAGAAAAAGAGCAGAGAAGAATAAACAAAACTCCCTTGGTCGTGGATGTAACCGATGCCAGTGGCAGCGATGGACTGGCACTCCTTCAGAATAGCTGCGGTGCTGCTCATTTTCCAGGTAAGCTGATTCTCCTGAAAGCGTCCTTCGCCCTCTAGCCCCAGCATAACCGAACAGGGCTTGCCAGAGAGGAGTCTTTGCAGGCACTTCTATGCTAAACCACTAAAAGTTTGTGTTAATGACAAGGTGGTTTTTATGAACTGGTATTTTAAGCAGTGTTTCTCTTTTTAATTGAAGACTCCAGATCATATTAAGGTCCCAGTGTCCACTCATTATATCACACCTATGACATTCCAGACACTGCTTGGTCACTCTGGGAAAATATTGAAACTTAAGCAAGTCCTCGAGTTGCTGCATTTGCTTGTTCAGTCTCTCGTTGGTGGGGATGGGGCTTTGGAACTAAACATTACAGGTGTCTGGGCTTCAGTCTAAACACTTTTGCCTTCTTTGGGTAGTTTGACTGACAGACTGTGTGTTCTACAGCTATGAAAGGATTTGTATACACTAGAATTGCAGCTGTGAGTGACGAGCCTCGCCGTCCTAGTGCTCCCATCCCTTCCAGATGTTGCCAGACTCCATCCAACTAACACCAAAATCCCCATCTTGTTTACAACTTGAACTAAAATGTCATTGCTAATTTCAAAAACTGCAAGTCCAGGAGATTCATAGCTAATAGAGCAGGTGAAGGCATGAGCATAATTAAGGGGTGAGTGTAATCATTGCTGCCCTTGTCCATCAATAAGGACATCACACAGAAATTGTACATCTGATGATCAGACCATGCAGTGCAATTATTGATGGTTGCCCCCCCCACGGGTCATTAATTTTCTCTTAGAGTTGATAAATGTGCCCCACCAATATATCAATGTCATGCTCAGCAATAAAGGTCTCTCAAAGTTCACAGGAGGATAAATGGAATCTTAAAAGGCAAGTCCAGGTAAATCCCCTCCAGCTTTGGCAGGATATGCTTCTTATTTGTTTTTGCTTGCTTAATTTTTGAACTGGAATGTTGGATGCGTATTGCAACAAGTTAGAGTTTTGGTTTGCTACATGCTAGCTAATTTGATTTCAGTTTAGTTATCAAGAGGGGTCATAGGGCTGAGGATGTTGCTCAGTGGTGGAGCACTTGCCTGGCATGAATGAAGTCCTGGGTTCAGTTACCAGATGAGTGATAAAAAGCCAGGGAGATGGTGAGCAGTAACTCTCAGTAGTTTTAGTTCTAAGCTGCCCTTCAAATGTGACTTTTATTCAATGGGTTTTTTAATGGAGTCCTAGGTTCAGCTGATGTCACAACCTGGATCAATGAGTATTATATAGCATGTCATTTGACCACAGGAATATCTGTCTATTGCTAAATAATGAAATACTTCAATTTTAAATTTCATATAAATTTGACTCTTTAAGGCTTATTGTAGTGTTTCCATTCACTAATGTAGTTCCAGTACCTATGTGCCAATTTTCATTGAATTTATAAGTAATTCTTTGTTTATTGATTTATGTGATTATATCTAATTAATCACATCTTACCAAATTTCTCCAAACACCTATTTCCTGGTTAGTCATTTATCAACAAAATATATCATTATATCAAAGTTTTCATGGAATTGTCTGCCTGGAGAGAGAAAATTCTGAGGATTTGTACTTTATTCTGTAAGCTTGGATACTCTGTGTGTGTGTGTGTGTGTGTGTGTGCACATGTGTATGTACACATGCGTGCACACCTATGAATTGATTTGGGGAAGAGGGAGAGTCTGTGGCTATATTTACTGTGGAATCTAACACAAATTTCTCAAGTGCCTTACAATATGTATCTTTATTTTCACTTACATGTGTGAGTCTGTGTAAATGTGTGTAACAAGTGTGTGGGTACCTTGGAGCTGGAGCTATAGGATGGTGACTCAGTGAATGCACATGCCAGGAACAGAACTCAGGTCCTCTGGAAGAGCAGTACATGCCCTTTACCTCTGTGCCATCTTACCAGCCCATCTTTAGAAACTTTTACTATAATTAATGAAAATGCTTTATTTTCAGGTTAATAGGATATTTTTGGTAAAATGTTTCATTTTTGAACTCTTTGAAGGTCCTGTTTTCACTGCTAATTTTAGAAGATGATTTTGCAATTCCAGCTTTCTGTTCCTAGCCTCACTGACTGTGTTTGTATTTACCAAAGGAAAAGGTGAAAAAAGGGTCATTGTATTCTTTGCTGTTCAAAGTAAATAAATCAAAACCCATGTTAGATGTTTAAAGTACATTTAGAAAAATGCAAATATATTTAAGATGTTTTCATATAAAGCTACTTAGAGAACTTGGCAACTATGTGTTGGTGGTATATTGCATGACTTGCTCACCACGTGTGGAAGTGGATGCTTTAAGCCTTGCCCAAATTAGTAAGTTAGACCAGAGAGACTGAAGCAGAGAAGCTATTCCTAAATGGACCAAGGCTGCTGCGTGAGTTCTCTACCAATTCAGATGTCTCCTGGATAGATGGTAGCTCACATCTGTTACAGTTCTGCAAGCTGAAGGCATGGATTGATTTTCTCCCTCCTCTTGTTCCTTCTTCACCCCTTCCTCATCATCCTCTTCCTTCTCCTATCTATCTGTCTATCTATCTATCTATCTATCTATCATCTTTCTATCTATCTATCCATCCATCTATCTGTCTATCTATCCATCTATCTATCTATCTATCTATCTATCTTTCTATCATCTATCTCTATCTATCTATCATCTATCTATCTATCTACTATCTATCTATCATCTATCTATCTAACTATCTATCTGTCTATCATCTATCTCTATCTATCTATCTATCATCTATCTATCTATCTATCATCTATCTCTATCTATCTATATCCATCCATCCATCCATCCATGCATATATATGTATCTATCTATCTGTCTGTGTATGTATGTATGTACCTAGCTAGCTAGCTATCTGTCCATCTGTCTGTCCATCCATCCATCTATCTATCCACCCATCCATGTATGCATATATGTATTTAGCTGTCTGTGTGTATGTATGTATCTATGTATATATGTATCTATCTATCTATCTGTCTGTCTGTGTATGTATGTACCTAGCTAGNTAGCTATCTGTCCATCTGTCTGTCCATCCATCCATCTATCTATCCACCCATCCATGTATGCATATATGTATTTAGCTGTCTGTGTGTATGTATGTATCTATGTATATATGTATCTATCTATCTATCTGTCTGTCTGTGTATGTATGTACCTAGCTAGATAGCTATCTGTCCATCTGTCTGTCCATCCATCCATCTATCTATCTATATATGTATGTATATATCTATATATCTATCTATATATGTATGTATATATGTATTTAGCTGTTTGTGTGTATGTATGCATTTATGTATGCATGTATCTATCTATCTATTTGTCTGTCTGTCTGTCTATCTATATAGAGGGAGTAGTTATAATCCTTTCCTGCCAGAGAACACTGTTATAGCTGTGCACCAAACAGAAAAAAAAATCTGTACAGATGGTTGTGACGATTATGAAAGGGAACCCACAGCCTTCTTGAGAAGGAGGACAGTAAGATCTGAGAACTCTAGTGATTGTGGGAAAAATTGCCTACAAATTTCCCACATCTGATTACTCTGCTAAACATGAATACAAATCCGAAGACATCCTTTTCTATAGAGGCAACAGAAGCAGATTAAGCACAAAGAACAGAGAAAAATCTCCTTTTATCTCTTAAAAAAAAAGTAATGCTAATCATAACTTTGGATTTTGCTTGATTTTAAATTTTTGATTCAGGATCTTACTCTGCAGTCCAGGCTAGCCCCGTATTCACTATGTAGCCCAAGTTGGTCTTAAGTTCCATGTCTCCCTGTCTCAACCTCCTAAATGCTTGGATTATAGGCACACACCACTAGACCAGGCTCTGGTCTACTCTTTTTATGAGAATTTTATGGGATTACTATTTCATTCAATTAACTAACACCCAATAAACTAACCCTACAATTTGAGCTTTGTTAAACTTTTTAAGAATACATGCAGGGGTTAAAATGGTACTTGTTTATGGAATAGTTATTGAACTTATTTGAACCTGATAATATAAGTTATTTAATTTACATTCACCGACACCAAAAAAGAAAGTACTAAAGTTCATTGACACCAAAAAAGTACTAAACATGAATACATTAGCAGAGTAATCAGTTATAGATCAAAAAAGAAGACAATTCACGAGAGACTTTGATGTTTTTCTATACATATCTTAAATTGCTTTGTATTGCAGAAGATAGTATTTGAACCCAATATTTTATAGGGAATGAAATCAATGTTTATTCCTCTGGTTAGTGTGAGAAACTGAAGTTAAGCAGGGTCGCCTCTACAGATGTGGTATTTGTGAAAGCTTTCTTTATTCACTGAAAAATTGAGGAGTAAAATTGTCCTCCAACTTTGCACAAATGGGGAGCCACACCTGTCACCACTGAAGCAGGCTGTCACAGACGGCCTTTCGGTGACAAGAAAAGCTGAAGCGTGTATGCTGTGGGGATGAATCAAGACGTGCATCTTGGAAGAAGCAGGAGAATGCAGACAAAGGACACTTGGGTCCCTGTGTACATCACATACTTTCTGATGCTTCTCTACTCTGCAGTCAACAAGGACCCTGTGATGAACATCCTGGTGTCACAAGAGACATTATCTAATGTACAAGCAGGGAGCTTGACCTGCTAGGAAATGTGGTTGGGTTTCTTCTGCTCCTTCAGCTGAGTTAACACCATCCAGGGTGCTGGGTCATGCTGCACATACTAGTTATGCTTGGTGTGCAAACTCTTGTAATGGACCTAGACAGGCCCAACTTTTCTCATGCCAATGACTGGCAATCCATGCTCTTAATTGCTCTACGAGCATGGAGTACAGTCTCTTATACTTGTCTAATTAGAATCATATCCCTACAAATTGACAATTGATTGCTGTTTATGCAACTCTTTGACTCTAAGCCATTTGAAGGCAAGCCCCATGTCTGATGAACCTTTGTATCACTCACGGTTCTCAACCAAAAGACTAAATGCAAGGCTGATCCACAGTGTCTCACTGCACAGAACAGAAACACCAAAAGGGAAATTGGGGATAGCTCGAAATTCTTTTCCCGTACACACTTGAAAATTAATCCTCTCCAGGTGATCAGTATGGAAATAACCATGTTGCCTTTTCCTAATGGTTTGAGGCACAGTGTTGCACCCACTTGACATTTTATTCTAAGCCTACCAGAACTTTAAGGGTCTCATCCTTCCTAATGCCACATTCCTTTAATGCAGCTCCTCATGTTTTTGTGACCCCCAACCTTAAAATTATTTCACTGATACTTCATAACTGTAACTTTGCTACTGTTATGAGTAATAATGTAAATATCTTATATGCAGGATATCAGATATGTGAACTCTGTTCACAGACCATTTCAAGGGTCATTCAACCCCAAGGGGTCTAGAACCACTTTTTTAATTCCATTATGCTGTCTCAGAACTTTGTAATACACATTTGTCAAAGAAATGAGCAACTCATGAATAAATATGAGAAATCAACCCACTGAGGTATGGCCATTCCAAACATCACATCCTTTGCCAGAAAATTCCAAAAGAAAAACGAAACAGGGTTTTTGTTGTTGTTTTATTTTTGTAAAGAAACAAATTCAACTTTACGTGTTCTTTATAGCATATCCCTGTGATGTACTTAATAGTTAACAAAGACATTTTATTCACAAATTGCCCCATCTCACTATTATTAAATACAAGAAATTTTCCTCATAAAAATTACCCTCCAAGTTGAAATTTAGGATATGAAAAAGATAAATTTTTAACTTCAAAAAGACTTGTTGAAATTCACTTTAGCATCCTATGGCTTTTAAATAAACATATTTTGATTGGCTATGGAGCTGGTGTGACTGGAAGAGCTCATTGCGATGAGTTTTATTTACTGTTGTTACAGAACTTTTGGGCTCCAAGAGAATTTAGTTTTCAATGTTTGTGACAATACTGTGGCACAGACAGATTTAGTTTCCAGTGGGCAAGAGAGCAGGGTCTTTTTAAACACTATGACAAGCCCTGTCTCTAGGGGGAATTGCCATTGCTGTGAACACTGCACAAAATCCAGATTGTTTCTGAGCCCAAGTTACTCCATCATCACACACACAAAAACCATGCATGTACCAGGGCTAGGACAGAAAATTTTCAGTAATTCCCACACCTAAAGCTCATTTTGTCTTTCTCTTCTCTTTTATCAACAACATTCCTAGGAAAGAAACTGTATGTCTTCCTTTCCTCCCCAGCCCGTGTTCTTTCGGTAGGGCCAGTCTTTGCCTTGCCTAGCTGAAAATGTTCTCTAAAAGACTTGACACTCCGGGATTTCCTCAAATTTCACACAGTTCAGTTTTTGAAGATCATGGGACATTCACATCGCATCGGTCTTTCAGTGCCCCTTCTGGTCCATCTGTGCATCATTTTACTTCCTCCTATCCTTACCACACACTTTTGTTCCTGCCTTTCTTCCTTCCCCCTTCCTCTCTCCCTTCTTCCTGCCCTCTCTTCCTCTCCTCTCTCTTTTTCTCTCTGTATCTTTCTCCCTCTTTCTTAACCTTTCAAAACCACCACCACCATGCCATGCCCCACCTCTCCACACCCCTACTTTCCACTGATTCCCAGTTAAACAAAGGCAGGAGTTCCCTGTGCCACCCGCACCCACGGGCTGTTTCTTAGCTGCCTCCTGCGCTTTACAAGAATCGAATTCTCTACCAGAGTGGATGCACCTGGACATTATAGCCAAGCTAGGTTTTTCTCAGCGGTGGTGTTCCTCCAGCACCTCAGACATTGTCCTACCTCTGGTCCCTTTTGGATTGCTAGCTCTGGGGATCACTCCTCTTTATATCTCATCCCATCTGTTCTCTCACCTTGCGGATCCTGTCTTTCCAGAATCTCCTACTTGATCTTTCCCTGTGGTTCCCACTGCCTCTGCATTTACTTAGCTCTTCCTCAACTCTGATTTGATTTGTGCAGAAGACCCAACAGCCTTCAGCCTGTAATTTCTAAGTCTTCCCATTGGCCCTACAGACTATTGTCCAAGTAATCTTTCTAACCTATAATTTCAGCATGCCTTTCCCATGACCAAAATTCTTCAGCATCCTTCTACGGCACACAAGGATTTGGTGTTACACCTGGAAAAGTATTTGTGTGCGGTCTGTCCACACACATCTCAAATGAGATAAAGCTCAGAGAATCACTATATATATATCCTTTTCTGACTACCCAATAATTTTTCCATGTCATTGTTTTGTCTGTAAAAAGCCTGATATTTTGTATCTGAATTTATTCCACACTCTGATAAAAAAAAAAAACTCTCATCAACCCACCACATTTAAAAAGCAGACTAGGCGGTTTTTTAATTACCCATTCAATTGTGAGTCTGACACTGTGGTGAAACCTACTTGGTCTTTTGCCTAAGCTGCTTCTCATGGGAAAGAGGATGACCTGGCTTCGTAAAGTTGTGAAGACTTCTTAGTCATCTGGCCAGTTACCCAAAGCAGTAGGCACTGGCGCTTCACTCCGGGAAGGGAAGTGCAATAACAGATATCAGATGAGTCAACAAGAGCTGTAGCTATGAAGAAATGTCTTCCATAGAGAGAGATAAGGCAGCCCTGCAGCCCTGTCCCACCCACAAGCAAGAGCTGAAGAAAAGTGCCCCAAATCCCACAGCAGCGAGAAGTACTGGAATAGGGGAGTTCTGTACCAAGCTAGGCTCCATAGACAACACTGCAGTTGGACACCCTAACCGTTAGGCTGCGTGCACTCCTTTGTGGCCGTGTATCTCTGTTGCTGTGGCTGCTCTTTCTATATGAGCAGCACCAATGAGGCTGGGGAGATGGCCCGGGGCGTGACGGTAGTGCTGCTACTCACCCATGAGGATCTGGGGTCCCAGCATTTACATGAAAAGCTGGTATGGCCACAAATGCCTGTGACCCCAGGGCCGTGGGGGTGGGGACAGCAGGACTGCTGGTGCTGGATGGCCACCAGCCTCTCTCCCGGTTCACTGACAGCCCCTGATTCAAGAGAATAAGGCTGAGAGTATTAGGATCAGAACACTCAGTATCATTCTCTCTCCTCCACACAGGTGCACAGGCCTTCACCTGAAAACATATGTGCTCAACACCAAACACACACACACACGCACATACACACACACACATACACGCACAGGCACACAGAGACTCACACACACGCACACATACACTCTCACACATACACACTCTCTCTCACACACACACGCATGCGCACTCACACACATACACTCATGTACAAGCACACACTCTCACACAAACACACACTCACATATGCACACACATACCCACACCTGCACATGTATGCACACACACAAACACGCACATGCACAGACACAAATACACACACAGAGCAAAAACAACCACAAAAGGAACTAATAACAATACTGTGAGGCCAGACCAAAACAGTAACTTTGAAGTTCTCAAAAACATAATATCAATTCTTGGTAACGTTTTACTTAATAAATTATTTGAGAAAGCAGGACACCTTATACTTGATTGTAAAATAAACACATATTTGGGCTGAACTGTATGGGATTGCATTTTGGCATAAGTTACTTGCCAGGCCTCAATTACCTCTCCTGTATAAAGGAAATAATAAGAATGGCCATTACTGGGTTTGTGATGAAGACAGATAGATAGAGTTCTCTGGCCACATTGCCTTACACTTAGTTATCATCAACTTAATGGCAATAGTAACAATTGAAGTGACTGGCACAGCATCATGGGTAAAAATTCTCATCCTGCTACTCATGTGAACCATAAATATATGTTTGTTTGTTTAACTTTTTCATTTTGACATTTTTTTTTCAAAACTTCTTCTTGGACACTGAAATTTATATTTTCCTTAAGGATGACACTGAAACCAGGTGCAAAAAACTAATCATCATGTTTAAAATTATTCATATTTATATTTTTAATGCACACTATAGCTTTTAATACCAGTGCTAACATCTGATCATGTGCATGAGTTTCAGGATTTGCTGTTATGAAGAAACTCAATTAGAAGTTCCATACCTCTTATGTGATAAGATACTTAAAAATTTAAAGGTGTACACTGGTATTAAATGATCCTCGATGCAATTTAAAACAACGAATGCAAAAAAGTTCAACTTTTAAATATACATTTTCCATGTCTTAAACAAGTATATAGACACATTACTTTGATATGTGAACATTGGTGTTTTAAGAAATTACTGCAATTTTTAGATTAAAAATAATTTAATATATCCTGATACTTCAGCACAAGTTCTGTGCAACACTCAAAAGTTGAAAGTTCAGCAGAGCTCTATTTAATAGTACATGCTTTATTGCAGAGAGAAGTTCCCTAGTCAGGAATAAAACAGCTAAGGAGCATCTACTGCCATTAACTGAGCTCACACCCTCACCATTTGGTTTTATTGTTATGTGTTTTTAGTTATAGGTTAACCTAGAATTGAACACATTCATTAAAAATAAACTATTGTGACTGCTTTTTGCAGGTGGTGCTTGAGGTTAACAGCGAATTTCAAATCCAGGTAAGAAAAAACAAATCTATTTTTTTCCAAACTAAAAAATAAAAGGGCCTGGTATAGTAGTGCTTGCCTCTAATCCCAGAATTCCCAAGGCTGAGGCATGAAGATTGTGGATTAGAAGCCAGCCTGAGATATATAAAGAAACCCTGTCTCAAAATCACATAATAAACACACACAACAAAATAAAATCAAGAAAGAGGAAAGGAGGGTAAGGGAGAAAGGGAGGGAGCAGACCAAAGGGAAAGACAGATTAGCAATGACAACTTATACTCAAGAAAAACCACATTCTTCTACATATAAAATTACTCCTATGTTACTATTGCAAATGTTAAAATCATCAGAATTCTTAATTTTCCATTTAACCATCTTCTCTTCCTGGCATGATTACTCTTTCTCCCAGATTTCCAGTGGAATATCAATAATAAGTAATTGTTAATAGACACTTTATTTTACTCTGTCTATTCAAGGCAAGAGACTATAATGTCAAAAATGGTACCAAGTGGTACTCCATCAAAAGGCAGAAGCGTGAATGGATCAAGTTCGCTGCAGCTTGTCGGGAAGGAGAAGACAACTCAAAGAGAAACCCGATTGCCAAAGTAAGTGTGAACCCCAAAGCATAAATCCAAACAGCCCAATGGATAGGGTCACAGTTCTGGAAGGGCCAGGCTTTATATGCTTTGTGCACACATACTACTGAAAAGTTATGACCTAACAGCTCCTCCCCATTTAAACTATGAAAACTAAAATTCCTAAAGGTTTAAACCACTGAAGTTGGGCACTTGGGTAAACAGACATTGTTTCATCTCATTGACAGAAGTGATGCACGTGAATACTTGCTATACTAGACTCCCATAAGGCCATAGTTTACAGATGGATTTAGAATTCAACATGCTCAGCGTGTGGGTGCTCTCTACTTTGTAACCTATTAGGGCTTAGCTCCTACTTGTCTGTATAAGCCTTCAAAGCATGCCTCATTCATAATCTCAAATTTCTATCATTTTCCCTGCCCCCCTTTCTTTGTACACAAAAGCAAAAACTCAGGAAACTACTTCCTCCATGCACACAGATTCACAGCCATAGATATACAGAGACACACAGATGCAAACACAACCATTCATACAGAGAGATGTGGCAACACTTTTGTAAGATTTGCTTATACTCATGCAATATTTATTTGGACAAAAGGCCAGACTTTGATCCTTTATTAGAGTGGGCTCTTTCTATATCTTTACCACTTTCAGAATTAAAACCTTCAAATAATTTGTTACTATAAAAATCTGTTTAAATATTTTTTCTGAATCTTTGTATTTTTTAAAGTAGTTTTTAAATTCAAAGATCAACATTATGTGATAACAGCAATATAAAACTCTCTAAAAAGGTAAGAAATAACCTACTGTAGACAAAGAGCTAGCATAGAGTTCAAAACTAATACAAAAATAAAACTATAAATGCTTAATGATTATGGCATCTATTCATGACACCAATAAAGACTTCTTAGGGTCGATACTTGTTTCTTGAGGCAGAGACAGGCAGATCTCTGTGAGTTCAAGGCCAGCCTGGTCTACAAACAAGTTCCAGGACAGCCAGGACTGTTACACAGAGAAACCCTATCTCGAAAATAAATAAATAAATAAATAAATAAATAAATAAATAAATAAATAAAT
>LOEQ01001124.1:330628-352116 GCA_001685075.1 Bramus lutescens | reverse complement strand
ATGAATGAATGAATGAATGAATAAATAAATAAATAAATAAATAAATGAATGAATAAATAAATAAATAAATCATAGAAATGGAATTATTTTATTCCATTGCTAATTGCCATTAATAATACAACACTGACCATGGACCTACCACAAGTACATTTCCCTGTTTTCAAAACTTCTCAAGTGATGTCACAGACAGCACATTCAACAGTTCTCAGGGAAAACGGTTGTCATATAGCACACGTAGAAATCCACATAGCCGCTGTAATGTCTTAACCTGTGTCTCTGTACAGATTCATTCTGACTGTGCCACAAACCAGCAAGTGACATATCGCATCTCTGGAGTCGGGATTGACCAGCCACCTTACGGAATCTTCATTATTAATCAAAAAACGGGTGAAATCAATATAACATCCATCGTTGATCGTGAAGTCACCCCCTTTTTTATTGTAAGTGGACTGTGTGTCGATATTTGTATGCGGGTGTAAATTATTCTTGGAAAAATCTTAAACCATATCAGACTTGATTTCAAGAGTCCTCAAATCAGGTTTTCTGAGATCCTTCTTAATTCACAGGTATCCCAATAGATGAGAAAAATTAATATAGAAGCTTTTCCCTTCTATGTTCGCAAAAATGCTAGTTAACATCAGCTCCATGACAAATTAGAGCATTTGTTTTGACGGGCAAACTTTTACTCTATCTTAAAACAGAAAATCAGTGGAAATTGGTGCTTCCTTTTCACTCCACAGCCAAGTTATGAGCCTGGAGCTCCTCGAGGCTCTTGGTTCTGTATGAACATAAATCATCATAACTTTACACTGGTCAAGATCATCTGATCTCTAAAGAAACTTCGGAAATTCACTCAGCCTCAATCTCTCTCTCTCTCTCTCTCTCTCTCTCTCACACACACACACACACACACATGCACATTCCTTGTAGAAGTTGTCACATAGCTTAAGCAACCTCTCTTCTAATGCTCTACCACATTTCTCTTTAAGCAGCTCACCCTAAAACCAAGCCACCTATCACAACACCTCCCATACGTACACATAGCACTCTGTCTTCTGGCTGAGACATATTCGTCACTGAGCTTGAAAACATGATCAGCATTCTGTTCTCCTGGCTCTTTCTCCATGACATGCCTGCCTCCCCATTGCTACTTGTGTCTTGAAGAGCATTATCCTATTAGCTACTTTTTTCCTTGTATTCTTCTTACCCTTTGGCTGCCTCCATTTCCATCTGTCATCATCGGTTAACACTTCTTAATGAAAAAATAAAATAAAATAAGCGGGGCAGTGGTGATGTATGCCTTTAACCCCAGCACTTGGGACATGGAATCAGGCAGAGCTTTGTAAGTTGGAAGCCAGCCTGGTTTACAATGACAGAGAAACCCTGTCTCAAAAACAACAGCAACAAACAATAATAATAATATAAAAACAATCTTTTCAATGATCTTAATTTCTTCTATTAAAATCCCATCAAAGGTCTGAGAATGCAACGTAAGGAGCCTCCGTATCAAGCATTTGCTTATTGTTTGTGAAAACCTGGGTTCATTTCCCAGCCTTAAAAAAATAATATTCCAAACTAACTCCAAATATCCCTTAGTCCTTGCTGTTTTCATTCACACTGTTCATCTGCATTTCTAGAATTACTTTAATTCCTTAGCCTCCACATCCAGATATGTATTCTTGACTTCTTCCGGCCACTGTGTCTCCCTACAAATCCAGCAAATCAGTAAAGCAGTCCACCTTAAGGCACAACGCGCAGTCACACAGAACAGATGACTTGGGTGAGATAATGCACGTTATACGTCTTCACAAGGGAAGTAGTAATGATGAATAGAAAGCCACAGGGCTACCTCATCACTTGAGAACACCACAGTGCTTTGGAAACGCTCCCCTGACCCTCCCTGACCACACTCTCCAGAGCACTTCCCCTGCTACTCTTTTTCTTGATTTTCAACAGAGAATCCGCAGTATTTCCTCTGCCCAATGTATCAAGTTACCTTTTTTAAACTGGCACCTTATACTCTTCTTTGCCTTTTCTTATTGGTTATATGTTTTGCTTATGTCTATATTTTAGTGGGAAATAATAATATGGTGTTCCTTAATCCTATGTGGTACCAGGGCAGTACCTTCATTCTGTAAAAACTTACAAATGCAATACCTCACTACAGATTCCTTTCTTCTAGATCTACTGCCAAGCACTGAATGCCCAAGGCCAAGATTTGGAAAACCCACTGGAGCTCAGAGTCAGGGTTATGGATATAAACGACAACCCTCCCGTGTTTTCCATGACTACATTTACAGGACAAATAGAAGAAAATTCTAATGCAAGTGAGTCACCTGCGCTACTAAAGAAACAATGTGTTGATGACTAAGTTACTGTTGCTAGACAACTGGGCTGAGCTGTGTCCAGGTAAACATGAACTGGGAGAGAAACTGTAGAAAACAATCCCACTCACATGTAGTCATCACCCTTACTTCAAATTTGTTGTTTACTCAGAGATAAGAAATGTACCTCTTTTGGGGTGTACATTATTCAATACAATGCGTAATAATCAACAATCAAGAGCATTTCTGTGTCTATAACCAGTAAGCATGGAAGAATTCCATACTCATCTTTCATAATCATTTCAATATGTATGATAGATTACCCTATTCAGCTGAAGAAGAACAAACCCCAAAGAGCTCATGCATTGTAACTTTGGTCACCCCACTGAACTTTTTAATGGTCAGTGTTTTCACACAAGCCAAGCGAGGCATCATGTGTTCTCACATTTCCAAAGCACCCTTACAGAAGGATGAAGGGATGAGTGGCCAGTAGAGACCACGGAGCAGTGAGTAATGGAAAGAGAAAGAAGGTTATTATTTCAGTGTCACTCAAAGACATCTGTTCCAAGTCATCTCGTTTGATGCTAAGAACATTTCTTAATTAACAATAAATAAAGGCCAAGAAATAATTGCATGATATAATGAATGCAGTCTTCATTTCTTATCTCTTGGGTTTGGCTCCAGGAACCCTAAACATAAAGAGATCTGTGGAGTTCGCATCCTTTTACAAATGATGTCTTGTTTGCATATAACTCACATACATGCCTCCATAGGTTTTAAATTATTTCTAAATGACTGCAATGGATATTAGCCATTTGCACACCACTGAAGATTATTCAAGAGGTGTGGATCTATGAGGGAGAGGAAAGAGGGGAAAGAGGAGAAAAGGGAAGGGATGGATGCCCTAGTATTTTAGCAATTATTTTGGAAACAATTTAGAAAGTGGAGCAGAATTCCAATTAATAAATGAGTGCTTGCAGTTTTTCATGCCCACTAATATCATTCATTGAACTCTATTAGATTAAGAAAGAAGACAAGGACAGGGTTGTGTATGTGATTAAACAGTTATTTCATGTAAGCTCCTAGATACACAGCACCTACACAAGAATCAATTCCAACCTAAACAACAATGCCACTTATTAAATGCCCAAAATGGACAATAGTATTCATCAAAAGTGCATTACTCGGTAGATGCATCAGTCAGTATTTTTATTTGCTATTGAATTCTCATGAGTGTGGTGTTACTAAAATTCTCATTTATAACTATGGGAAGTAAGGACAGAATCACACAGTAGAAATAAGGTCACATAGCACAGTTGGGAAAACATTAACTGAGTTTTAATGCTACTTTATTTCACCATAAGCATTTTGTTTCAAAGAAGTTATATTAGAATAAGAAATAGAGTTGGAATAAAAGACTCTCTTCAGTAATGTCTAGGCTCCTATTCAAATGTGGTCTTTTTATCAGGACAAAAGGAAAGAAAGGAGTTAATATATTGGTATGTTGATGTTGTACAAATCAAAGAAAGTTGAATGCACACTGCATAATCACAGATAACATATTGGACCATAATAATGTTCATTGTCCAATTGTGGCAATTGCCCTTGATTTCTAGACACTTTGGTCATGAAACTCGACGCTACTGATGCAGATGAGCCAAATAACTTGAACTCACAGATAGCTTTCAAGATCATAAGACAGGAACCTTCAGAGTCACCAATGTTCATCATCAACAGAAAAACTGGAGAAATACGAACAATGAATAATTTTCTAGACAGAGAGGTAATTCTTCATCTTTAAAAGATTTTTATTCAAAAGGTGATGGTTATAAAGGTAAAAGTACTTAAAGGAAAAAACTAAAAGAATATGTTCAAATGTTGCATATTTGTATTATATTTACTTCTTTATTTGGGGGGCATGTGGTCATGTCCAGCGGTGGCATGCTTGTGAAGATTGGAGGACAACTTTTCGGGGCTGTGTCTCTCCTTCCAACATACGGGATGGCTCTCGAGTTGTCAGGCGCTGTGGGAACTATGCTTATCTGCTAAGCAATCTCACTAGTCCCACTTTTATGTCAAATTTTAAGTTTAAATGTTTTGTGCACAATATATTTTTATCATATTCCTTCCCTCCTCCAAATCTTCCTAGATTCTTCACCTCCCTACCCTCTCAATTTCATTCTTTCTCTCAAAAGAAAGCAAAGATCAAAGCAAACTAAAACAGAACAATAAGATAAAAGTATCAAAATAAAAGAGTCACATAAACACACAAAAATAGGTGCCTGTTTTGTGTTGATCAGCTGGTCCTGGACATGGGCCCTGTCCTTATGTGTAATTGATGTGTCTAGTGTCATTCCATCGGGGAAAACTGATTTCGCTTTCCCAGCTGGTATCAGTTGTAAATAGCTTCTTTGTGTCCACTTCTCCTCAGTGCTGGGATTTGGGGGATTTTTATGGCCCTCCACAATCATAGGGGATTCTGGGATCATGAAGAGATGTTCTGAAGTTATACCCATAAATGGGAATTAGTATGTTTATGCACAAGTCTAAGGAAGGTTCCATAACTTTCACCGACTTCTAAGTATAGAGACACCTCTGAATAGAACCAAAAATAGAAACATCAGTGACTCCATTTCCTCCCTCTCCACCTGTCACTAGATACTCTATTTGCCTTGAGCACTCAGTGAATTTTTGTTCATAGTGTGGAATTTTCATAACATGTATCCTTGATGGATCATATCTTTCTGGTTTTGAACATTCTGGCCTGTCTCAGCCTTTAGAAACTTCTCCTTCCTCTGCACATTCCATGAACAAGAAATGAAATCTTTAACAAAACTGTTGCTTCTTTGAGATTATGCTGGATAAATCACTGGAAATGGAAGGGACTAATTCTGTACTGAATGATGTGAGGTCTCTATTTTCATCTCTGTAACCTTGTCTTCTATCGTGGATGTATGTAAATGTTAAGCCAATGTTTTAAAAGACCTCTGCATAGGACAGACTGTCAATGCCTAGTGTGCCATAGCCTGTAATGTGTCTTTTTCAGCAATACAGCCAGTATTCTCTTGCGGTGAGAGGCTCGGACCGTGATGGTGGGGCAGATGGCATGTCTGCAGAATGTGAGTGCATCATCAAAATCCTGGACGTCAATGACAACATCCCATACTTGGAGCAGTCATCAGTAAGCATATGCTCTTGGGAATTAGATTTCATGACTCTACATTCCTTGCATTCCAATTCCTATAGGCGCCCCTTTCAGTTTTCAGTGTGCTTGCTACATTTGCTGTCTGCAGTACCGGTGTAGACACACACTTTCCTTTAAATTGTTTCTACACTAGGAAAAGCGGATTTGGACCATGAAGTATGCACTTATAAGCAAGGTTACTGCTTCTGAATAGATAACAAGCTGTGGACAGCCTGGTACGGGTTCTCTCCCCTGCTTTGGATATTTTGGTATTTCTGATATTCTGCCTCTTGTTTCAGTATGACATCAAAATTGAAGAAAACGCACTGCACTCACAGCTAGTGCAGATCAGAGTCATTGATTTGGATGAGGAGTTCTCAGACAACTGGAAGGCAGTCATTTTTTTTATCTCTGGAAATGAGGGAAATTGGTTTGAAATAGAAATGAATGAAAGAACAAATGTAGGAATTCTGAAGGTTGTCAAGGTATGGCATAATTATCCTAAATAACTTGCTTTGTGGTCTTTTCTTTTTCAAAATATCAAAGTTAAAATGATATCAACGTTTTATTAATGAGTCTGTGAAATGATAAGTTTTCTGTGCTTTAAAATTATATAAAATACAAATACCTTTAATATGAATGTATGTGCTTATATTGCTTCAGGAAAATAACCATTAAAAATCTGAAACCCATTTTTTCAATACAGTCCTCCAAAGATAACATTGGGGTAATTTGTAAACAAGGGGCTTTCAAACAACCAAGTATGATTAATCTTTAAAGTTAAGGTTTTCTTTGTATTTATTTAAAGATTTATTTTTATCATTTTTAATTACATGTGTGTGTCCCTATATCTCTGTGGGGTGTGTGCACATGAGTATAGAGATATTATCTAGAACTGTACACTCGGGAAATAATCTCTAATCTATTTCACTTCAATTTTATATTACTCTAAAAATTATTTACCTTATTTGTTCTTAATATCTCTATGTAAAAACTAGGATAGTTCTCCCAAATATGATAGCATATTTTAAATCCTTTATTATAATTATAGAGAGGTAATATAATTATGGTGTGTGTATATATATATATATGCATTCATGCTGATATATATGCATGTGCTATAATTGGCATTTTAAGTTGTAAATAAAACTAATTATTTCACATAAAATTTTAGATGAATAAGAGAGCTCAGTTTATGGATATTTTTATTTAAAATAACAATAAACATTCAGAAAAATATATTTGGTATATGGGGAACACATCAGGTATTTGGCAAATTTTATGAATTGTGGATTTGGGTATCAATTTCCGTAAGAAAACTTATTGCTTGATTATTTTATAGTATGAAATAATTTTTAGAACATACTGAAGAAAATAAATATTTCTTCATATATATGTGTGGGTATATATATATATACCCACACATACATATATGTATGTACATATACATTGTCATTTAAAAAGTCACATTGAAGTCAATTTTTAAAAATAGTTCTACAGGGATAAAACTAGTTAAATGATCAGTTCTCTGATATATTTGACTTATATTTTGTTATAAAAAAGCTACTTTCTCAGAAACATGCAATGCTGTCAGCTAACATATATTGTCTTTGTACCACAAATATATGAATTGAATCATATGTTGAACTTAAGTATTTAACTGCTTTGTTGAGTGACTAGGATTCATGTCCTGTGCTTTTAATCATTTCAACAAAAGATCCAAGACAACTCGATTTTTCCCTTACTACATTTGCTTGTGTCTATCTTAAAATAAATACCCAACAAATAAAAGTAGACTAGGTAAATCAAATGGATTTATGTTCAATTTTATAACCAAAAAAAGAGCACAATAAATTACTCTGACTAGTCTCAAAGGGCTACTCTGTCCTCTGAAGGGTATTCTCACAGGAAAACCAACTCTTTTTGTGTTTTCTAGCCACTAGATTATGAAGCCATGCAGAATCTGCAACTTAGTATTGGTGTTCGAAACGTAGCTGAGTTCCACCAGTCCATCATTTCTCAGTACAGAATCACAGCAACTATGATCACTGTAACTGTGATGAATGTAGTCGAGGGCTCAGTGTTCCGGCCAGGCTCAAAGACATTTGTAATAAACAGCCAGATGGGAGCAAACTACAAAGTGGGAGAGTTTGTAGCTACCGACCTGGACACCAACCAAATTTCAACAAATGTTAGGTAAGCTGGCTTTTTCCAGCTAAAGTTATAATCTTAGGAGATAGTGAGAAGGGAAGAAGCAACCGTAAGGGAGCGGGGAAGGGGTGGGTAATGGACTGCATGTGATATGAAAGCAAGAGCTGTTGGGAGAAGGAAGGGGAACCATCAGAGGATGACAGGGTGGGAGGTGGGAGCGGAAAGAAGGATGAGGGGGAACCAAGTGTGTGACACATATTTATGAAAAGACACAATCAATAAACCTATTATTTTATCTCACCTTAAAAATTAATTTTACAAAGTTTCTTTTTTAAAAGGTAGCTTTAATTTCTATTGTATTCTTTTAAATACAGATATGTAATGGGAAATAACCCGGCCGACCTGCTGGCTATTGGCTCAAGATCAGGCATAATAACTTTAAGAAACAGAGTTACTAAGGAACAATACGACATGCTTAATGGAAGATATGAGGGAACAATACTGTCAATAGATGGTAAGAAATCAATTTAACTTCCTTCCAGAGTAAACCAAGCTTAAATATTCTCATATGATTTAAAAATTACTATTCTTTTTTAAAGAAATCCCCTTTTCAATAAAAGTTGTCATGTTGAGCAATGTGTGTTCAAACTGTCAATAGCATGAGGTTAAGGCTGAAGTCTGAAGTGAGACTGGGTGGCTGTCATGTCCCATCATCTACTGATTCCTAGATCTTATAGAAGCCATCTCACCCATCTGCACCCCAGCTTTCTATAAGATGACTCAATAACAATATATACCGTTAATGATAAAAATAGCAAAGCATGTAACAATAGCATGAATGTCATAGAATGCACGGGATAGCCTTTAAGGTCAGATAAGTGGCCTTAGAACTATGCCTGCTGCACATCTCCAGAGATTTAATTCTTTTCTTCAGAAAGTATGGACTGAGTCTTAACTAAATACATTCTAGCTTTTGGGCCAGGCTCTGGGACTCTGTCAGTGAAAGTAAGACTTTTATCATAGCCTTGCAATAGCACAACCCAAACTCCATCTCATGTCCTGATTCCTCTCTGATGATCCCACTTCCAGTAATCTTTGGGGAAGAGCTAAATATAGAAGGATGATTGCACAGAGATGCTGACAGCACTGTCTTCCCAAGGTGTTACTGAAAGCAATATGCACAGGTATCTGAGGAAAGAAACTGTGGTCCATTTGATACAAAATTATGTACCCATCAAAAAATTATGTTAATCAAATGAGTACTTAAGCATGAAAGACTGTGTGCAGCTTAAAGTTTAAAAAACAACCTTCAAATCCCATTCAAAGTGGGGTGGTCAAGCAATGTACTTAAATAAGCAACTTGAGATTTATGATAAGGACAACTGATCATGACAGCATCTAAAAAGTTATCCTTATGTACTGACGCTGTGGGTTTCCACTCACATCTGCTTGTGTTTTTGCATTATTCAGTTTAAATGTAACATTGAACTAGCAACACTACAAACCAGCCAGTAAACAATATGACTGGTAATATTGACTAAGTTAGTTAAAATAATACAGTCATCCACTAGTTTGAAATCTTAGTAGAAGGACAAAGGAGACAGATCGGTTGGTGAAGTCTCCAGAACCTGGACAAAAAGCTGGGCATGTCTGTGACCACTCGTAATCTCAGTGGCAATGGGGAGGTGACCCTCGGGCTGAGTCTTTTGCTGGCCTAGCCTTACTGCAGGAGTTTCGGGCTGCTAAGGACCCCTGTACAATCAAACAAGAAGTAGGTAACACTTGTGGATCCACACCTGAGGTTATCCCCCAGCCTCATACAGCCACACCAACTGAGGGAAGTTACTGAGTTGATGGGAGTAAAGACAGAAACAAGTTGAAATGGGAAAAGAAAATGGCTCTGTGTTTCTGACGATTACCAGGCTGTGTACAGACGGCTATTCCACTGTGAACCTTGTTACAGATAATCTTCAGAGGACCTGCACTGGAACAATCATCATTGAGCTTAGTGGCTCCGGATACGAGACAGGCACACAGGACAATTCAGGTGGTGGCAGCAATACAGGAGGCAGTACAGAAGGTGGTAGCACTTCTGGAAGTGGTAGCAGTTCCGAAGGTGGCACAAGTGGAAATACTTCCACTCAAGAAACACAAGTCTCCACAGGATCATGGGACAATAACAACAATGGCGGTGGTAATACCTACGAAAATGGCGATGGTGATATTACTGACAGGCAACTAACCGGAGACAATGTTCACTTGGGTCCTGCAGGCATTGGGCTGCTCGTCATGGGATTCTTAATCCTAGGATGTAAGTGCTTCAACACTTCCTTTGGCATGGGCCTCTCGAAAAAGATGGGGAAAGAAATAGGGTTTTTATTCTTTGATAAAATATAATTTACATCCTTCTACAGTCTGTAATCATCCAGAAATGTCTATGCTTGGTATTGAATTTACTGGGGGCGGCAGGGTCTACATAAAAAGCCGAGAGCACGAAAGGCTTCACATTAAAATAGAGAACTCCCATGGCGAAGACTTTAAAGTTGTGCCGGTCTGTGTGGTAAGGGATCAGCTAGGAAGCCAGGCTAGATCCTGGAGGATCGCATGCAATGCAAGGTCGCAAAGTTTAATGAAAAGAACCAAACAGGGCAGATGTTGAACTTAACAAGGCATGTCTTCCAAGGGTTACCTAACAATTATGAGTTTTGCTGTTGTTCTTGCAAAATGATTACTGCTACTTCCCTCACAACACCACTAGATGATGGAAAAGCTGGGACACGTGAAGTCCATGGCACGTCCTGGGGCCACTATAGTCGCTTTAGTTATGGACAGAAATACAGACACAGAGTCCATTGCATGCTCCAGGTGGACTTCACCATTGCCCTGGATTATGATGGGAGCTGGAGTGGAAAGGGAGGAGGGCACTGTCTTGAAGCCTACACACCGTCGTGAAGGCAAATGTTGACATTTGCAGCTGTGTGAGCTGGCACACATCTGCCATTCAGGCAATTGAGAGGTTGAGACAGGAGGATCATGAGTTTAAAACAAGCATGAGATATATACAGCAAAAGTCCAAGTAAATAAATACAAAAATGTGAAAATTGCCATTTTCAAGTGTAGAATCATAAAATACTGGTGGTAAAATATGTCTCACCTGTTTAACTAGTTATTCACAAAATGTTCATTGAGATAACTCACATACAAAATTTTAAAATAGTTTTCTGCCATCATTTCTCTCTTTCAAAAAGATATATTTGTTCTTATTTTATGCATATGGCTGTTTTGCCTACACGTATGCAAAAATAAAGCATGTGGGCCTGGTGCCTGCAGAGGCCATAGAGAGTGCCACAAATCTCTTGGAACTGAAGCTGTTGAGAGGAACAGAACCTGGTAACAGAACCTGGGTCCTCTGCAAGAGCAAGCGCTCTTAGCTGCTGAGCCACCTCTCTGATTGCTCCTCATTTCTCTTAAGCCGTGAATAGCTACAACTGGATTCTAGGTTTTCTCTGACTTTAACTAATGTTCCATTGACATAGATCCACCTAAATCACAGAGAAATTTGGGCATGCTGAGAGAGAAGTTTAAAGTTGAGCACTGTCCCTAGAATTTGAAATACATTTAAGATAAAATGATCATTCTGCATTAAGTAACAGAAATTCAGTGCTACTGGCTCATAATAAATAGAAATAAAAGGAAATAAGGACCAGGAAAAGTTCTATGAGAAAGATAACAAGTTTAAAAACACATTTTTTTCATCAAAATGAAACAAATAAAGGAAGGTGTAAGAATGCAGTGTGAATGTGAAGTGGACAAGAGTTGAGATAATTCTCACAATTTCTAGTCCAGTCTTTGTTTTACTGAAACAAACTAAATACCAAAGAGCTGATGGTGACCACCATAAATAATAGCTGACTTTCATTTTCAGTTCCCCTCATATCACTGTCCAATATCAGATAAGGTGACTAATAAAGACGTTCAATGTTATACATAAGCCTTTGGGTCGAGAAGCTTCTCCAAGCTTTACGGGTATCCAAAACAAGCAAGACTCATCAAATTCTTTGCCTTCTCTATTTTCCTCTCCTCCCCTCTTACCTATGCCCATCTTTATTCCCTTCTACCATTTACACACCTTCCCTTTTTATCCATTCATTCAAAAAGATCTAGCAAGGTTCTATGACAATAGGAAATACATGAGTGAAACCTCAAACAGATTAGAAAGAGAAGACATTGCCAAAGCATGACAGTGTCTATTTATGCAAGAAATATTTAAAGAAAAGAAGACTCCATGGGGGGGAGGAACAATAACCTTCGTGAGGATAACTGAGTAATTGAATGAGATTTTCCCTTAAAAAAAATGAGAAAGAAAAATGTGTGCATTGGAGTAGTAAGTACAGGCACAAAGATTCCAAAGGGCTGCCTGAATTTAACTTTCTTTAGTCTCTCTTGTTTTCCTGAGGGATGGTGGGGAAAAGAATCAACTATTTTAATCATATGATTCTATCTGTAATTTTAATGCTATAAAACAAATTAAAATCCCCTGCAGTCTGGTGTTTCCAAGCTCGTGTTTATTTGGGGGTCTGACTGTTATTAATTTGTCATATTCTCATTTAATGCTTGGAAATCAGATTGTTCTCTTTCAACACAGCCCACTGCTAGCCCTTACTTCTCTCTCTTCCACAGTGGTCCCATTCTTGTTGCTTTGCTGTGATTGCGGAGGTGCCCCTGGCGGTGGAGCTGGCTTTGAGCCTGTTCCAGAATGTTCTGATGGAGCAATTCACACATGGGCAGTAGAAGGCCCACAGCCTGAACCCCACGATGTAAGTGCTTATCTGTAAGAATGGAATTTGGGGACTCCATAGAGCACAGTGTCCAGACATGGCCTAAAATGATGGAAATCATTCAGTCTACATGAGTCTTGGTTCTTGGGTAGTGAACCAGGAAGAAGAGTGGCCATCAAAACTTGGCAGGAGTCACCAGGGAAGACTTAAACAAGTCATCTGACTTTTAAGAAGAATTCAAAGGCTTCCTAAATAGTGTTCTTTTAGGAATTCTGTGACAAATTTAGAATAAAAAATACAGAAGTAGAGAAAGAAAAGACTCATTATTAATAGTAAAATGTTGTCTCTTGTCTTTTAGGGCATAGCTACCATCTGTGTGCCACAAATGCCACCTGGTAATGCCAACATTATAGAATGTATTGACAACTCAGGTAAGAAAAAGAAGATAGTTCAGCTTTGTTTTATTTTGTTTTACTTTACCTAATTTTTTTTTTGCTTAGTTGTTTGTTCTCCTTATTTTTCAAGACAGGGTTTCTCTGTGTAACAATCCTAGCTGTCCTGTAACTTGCTTTGTAGACCAGGCTGGCCTCGAACTCAGAAATCCGACTGTATCTGCATCCCAAGTGCTGGGATTAAAGCATGTGCTACCACCTCCCAGATACCTACTCATTTTTTTACAGAGAAAAATATGTCCATTATTGGCATTAGTATAAACACTGACCTATAAAACAATTTTTTCATTTATTAAACTGAAAACAAGTAGACAAAACACTTTCAAAACCTTCCAAAGCCTTCAGCTAAGGTTGTGCACACATGGGCACGTTCCTCTTTACATAGAGTTAAGACTGGGCATCTACAACTCATCTTGAACCAAATATCTATAGACTAATTCCCAAGCAGAAACAAAGAAGCTACTACTGTAATAAAAAGAACAATTAAAATAACTTCTTCTTCTGTCAATAGACATAGTCTTACTATTTTATATTTTTAGAAATAGTCTTACTATTTTATATTTTTAACAGTAAATGCTACTTATTCCATCAGTTTTCTTTTAATCTTTTGAGAAATTATTACTTTTTAGAGATTTTGTTATTTTTATTTTACATGCATGAGTGCTCGCCCACTTGCTTGTCTTTACACAATGTGTGTGTAGTACCCACAGAGGCCAGAAGAGGGCATCAGATCCTTTGCAGCTATAGTTGGACAGCTGTGAGCTACTACATGGGGCTAGGAACCAAACACAGGCCCTCTGCAAGAGCAGCCAGTGCTTTTAACCAATGAGCCACCTCTCCAGCTCCTGAAAAAATTACTTTTATTCTTTGAACACTCTAAAAGGCACCAGAAAGGATTGTATTTTGTAGAATTGGATTCAATAGTCTGTATATCTCCTATACAACAGATCACCAGTCCCATTTCTCGTCCTGATGTCTCCATTTTTGTTAGTGTTGCCAATATGTCCTCATGCAGAGCATAGAAACTCATTGGATCACATCTACTCCCCTAGTCCCCAGTTATTTCCCGGGACCCATCAATTTACCAAAATCACCAATATTTATTTGTGCACTGATTTTTTCATTAAGTCTTTGAAGTTTCATACAGTTCCTAAAGTAGTATGGAAGGCATCAGGATAATTGGAACATGAAGACTGTGTCTCCCCCAAACTCAAGTTAGAGTGCTGTGTCATGGGGCATGCATCCCACTGTGGATCCCCCACTTCTGGTCACCTTTTATTTCACCCCTCAAGCATGTAACATGCTTTTCCCCTCTACTCCCAAGAGCTTATCCAAGATACTTCCAGAAATCTTTCTTCTCATCGTAACTACAGCCTCTTTTGGAAACCCAGTGGCTCTTATGCCTTCTACAGGATGCCGCATGCATCCAGGAACCCATTGGGAATACACTGATGTCATTATTTAACTTTTAGATTTAGAGCTACCTAACTCAAATTAATTCAATTTGAGATCAAACTAGTCACTCCACAAATGTTTATTACTTCATTCATTGCAATCTGTCAGCACATCATCATATAGAGAAGTCTGCCAACAGATAATTAAAATTAGCAAACCAATTATTATTAAGGTTTTATTAATATTATTTGAAATTAAATATTATAATTATTTATCCTTTGTGCATCACTTCATCTCTTTACTCACAAATACAGCCTTGAATGAAGAAACTATCCATGATAGTAAGTTAGTTTTTAGCTTACATTACACTAGAAAAATGAATTTGATGTTTTCAATGTTTTTAGGAGTTTATACAAATGAGTATTGCGGCAGAGAAATGCAAGATCTGGGAGGAGGAGAAAGAGCTACAGGATTTGAAATGATGGATGGTGTTAAAACATCCGCCGCACCTGAGATCTGCCAAGACTATTCAGGAACATTAAGAAGAAACTCAATGAGAGAATGTAGAGATGGAGGTCTCAACATGAACTTCATGGAAAGCTACTTCTGTCAGGTAAGGCTTTAGTCACGACCTTCTCTCCATCCATCATCTTCCAAGCTTCCACCGACTCCCCCGAGGACCGTGGCAGTAGTCTAATCTTCATGCCTGACAGCCCCTCTTGTTGCTGATTTTTTCTGAAGCTCTGGCCGGAGCATGCTCCTCTCCTGCCAAGGGCTCTATTTTGTCTCTAGTATGAATTTCTAAGTCATGATTCAGGTGCCACCTCACACCAGCATTTATCCTCAGCTTCAGCTCACTTGCCTTGTTCACAGCCAACTGCTCACCTCGAGCCTCTGGTCATTTGGGTCCACTCTGCAATGCTGGGTTTTTGTTGTTGTTGTTGTTGTTGTTGTTTTTGATTTTTTTGTTTTTTGTTTTGTTTTGTTTTGTTTTTGCTATTATTGCTGTTGTCTTGAGCAGTGAACTCTCTCATCCAGAACAGGATCCACCTTTATTCCATCCACACTTTGTTGTGTTTTCTTTTAACACAGTTTATAATTTATCATTGCTAAAAGTTTGTTAGTTTATGACCACTATTTTTATAATTCCAGCCCAAGATGTTGCCAATAAAACCTGAATCCAGAATCAAATTGTTCCATTTTGTCAAAAAATATCAAAACTAGCATCCAGAATCATTGCATTCATCTTGCCTAAATGAAAAAAAAATGCAATCCCAAGTGAACCTGTCAACTATAAGTATCCCTTTAGACCAAAACCATCCCTCCCATTAACTTTTTGTGCACCCTATTCTTATGTCCCTCCTTCTAAGTTATTGATAAAAATAAGCATTGTGGATATTTGAATGTGATTTTTGGGTTCAAAGTGCACTATTTAAAGCAAGATCATCTCCAGAAAAATTTAAAGATCAAAATGTCCTGGAATTGTAGCTAAAACAACTTCGACCTGAACTCTTCCAAGCATCCAGGAAATCATGTTTAAAGTAATTCTAGTGAATATCAGAATTTAGATACATTCAACTCTAAAATTATTGTTACTCTGTGTTTCATTTTCTCTTTCCTGTGCAAATTCAGAAAGCTTACGCTTATGCTGATGAAGATGAAGGACGCCCATCCAATGACTGTTTACTCATCTACGACATTGAAGGTGTAGGCTCCCCCGCAGGCTCCGTGGGCTGTTGCAGCTTCATAGGAGAAGATCTAGATGAAAGCTTCCTGGATACCCTGGGGCCCAAGTTTAAGAAACTGGCAGACATCAGCCTGGGAAAAGAAATAGACTCATATCCAGATCCCGAACCTTCTTGGCCTCCTCAGAGCACTGAGCCCATGTGGCCCCAGCAAACAGAGCCCCTTACTAGTGGACACCCACCCATCTCCCCACATTATGGCACTACCACAGTAATTTCTGAGAACACCTATCCCTCTGGCCCTGCCGTACAGCACCCTATGCAGATTCCTGACCCTCTAGGCTATGGTAATGTCACTGTGATGGAGTCATATACCACCTCTGGCACTCTGAAGCCCTCTGTCCACTTTCATGATAACCGACAGGCTTCAAACGTGGTGGTGACAGAGAGGGTAGTGGGCCCCATCTCTGGTGCTGATTTGCATGGAATGTTAGAGATCCCTGACTTAAGAGATGGATCCAATGTCATAGTGACGGAAAGGGTAATAGCCCCAGGCTCGAGTCTACCCACCTCTCTGACCCTCCCTAATCCTAGAGAGTCTTCAAATGTGGTTGTGACAGAAAGGGTGATCCAACCAACCTCCAGCATGGTGAGTAATCTGAGCATGAGCCCTGAGCTATCAAATGCCCACAACGTGATTGTAACAGAGAGGGTGCTTTCTGGTGCCGGTGTAAGTGGCATTAGCGGCACCACTGGAATAGGTGGTGTTGGAGGCATAGGCAGCAGCGGCCTGGTTAGCAGCACTATGGGTGCTGGTGGCGGCGGTCTGAGTGGGGCTGGAGTAGGTGGTGGAGGCACCGGGCTAACCAGCTTTAGTGGAGGCGGGGGCATGAGCAGCATGGGCGGGACAGCCACTNGCCACTATTGGCCACATGAGGAGCTCTTCTGACCATCACTTTAGCCAGACAGTTGGGTCTGCCTCCCCTAGCATGGCTCGGAGTCGAATCACAAAGTACAGTACGGTACAGTATACCAAGTAGTCAGGGTCCCAGAGTACTGTTCACCCTCATGGTGACTGACATTCAACTCCTGCCCCCAAAATCTAACGGTGCAATTTATGACGCAGAGAAGGTTATAGGAGACCTGTGGAGCGAGGTGAGAAGCCACAGTGAGAGTAAACGGAAACATTGCGTGGGGCAGAGTGCTCCCTAGCATTGGTAAACTTTTCTTAGATTAACACTGATGAAATAATGACGGTGAACTTGAGGCACAGTCTTATGTGTGGCTATGTGGTCTACAGGGTTGATTTTGTTTGTTTGTTTGTTTAATATGTGTGCCCTGTAGGGTATCACCAGCATGTTGAATGAATAAAATGCGGTTATGTAAAAGCATTGACTTTAAGTGGCAACTGAGGAATTCTTCTTACGGTTCAGAAAGTAACCGAAAAGATTTCACTGTGTGTCTGTGCTCGCTTAGGTGAGGAAAGGCTGACATTTTCTTCACATATACCTTGTCTGTTTCACAGGTAATACAAATTAAAAACCCTCCCACAGATTCAATCCAAGGCTAATGAAATTGTAACTACGTAGTTAAGTGTAGAAGACCCCAGTTATCCTTACCTTGACCTCATCTAAACTGTACTTGATGGAATAATTTTCAAATTAAGAAATAATGCCCTAAGAGGAAATCCACAGGCAGTAACAATAAGATGAGACTTATTTATCCCAGACTGAGTTCATTAAGTCTCCTGTGGAGTCAAGGACTTCCCAGGTTCCGTTTGTGTTTCATGGTGTGATGTTTCAGGCTCTGGTTGTGTTTCACAGGTGTGTCTCAGGTTCCAGTTATGTTTCATGGGTATGATTTTGAAGAGTGTTGCTTACTGGGCAGGTTGTAGGGCAAATGCTCATTTTTTTTCTCTTTGCCGCTGTAGTGAATTAATAACAAAGGAAAGTTGCCAAGTTTACCTTAGACCAAAGCAAGTGACCAAGATGTGGCTGCCATCACCGGTGTTAAGTCACCTCCTCAGTAAGCAGATGGGGCGGTATTAAATCTTCAGTCTAAGCAGGAAGTGACACTCGCTCCTATGCAGCTCTTTAGTGCACAGTTTTAAAGACAAAGTAGTTTTCTAAGGCTGAGCTGTGGGGTGGGGTGGAGGGAGGGAGCCTGCAGTGTGGCTAAGCTTTAGGGTAATATTTTAAGGGGATCTGAGGGGGAAAAAACCTGTTTGGTTTGGGAACATAAAAACTGTCTTGAGTGGGATGTTAGAGCAGAATTGTTTGTTCAGTAAAGGAATACCCTACTATTAGAGATAATTCTCTTCGGATAGTCCTCTGTTGCCAGGGGGAGTGATCACCCAGGACCCTTTCCCAGAGCAGACGCTGTTTTGGGAAGAATGAAAGTGGCTAGACAAATCCACTCCTTAACTAAGATTTTCATGCACACGACTTTGGAATTCTTCCTTTGATTTGTCAATAATCTCTTGACTTCTAAGTGTTCTGACTTAAAGACAGTTTACAAGCTATGGTATGATATATTTTTCTAGCTTTGAAATTTAGTTATGTGCTATTTATGATGTGTTGTTTCTGTGTATTTGACATGTGGTGTTACCTGAGTTAAAATCTCTCAGGAGAACCAAAGCCTCTAAGAGACAGGTACATTTACTATGGCAAGGTAGAGGAATCTTTTCTTGTTTTTAAACTCAATGTTAAAATAAGGGCACTAAAGTGAAATGGGATATGGCAAAATAAAAATAGAGAAAACAATGGCCCTGAAGTAGTGAATTACATGCAACTTTTAAAGATTTGTTTTTCTTTTACTACTCATTTCTCCATTGCAACAGAATCATACGTCTGTGTATAACTTCCAGCACGTGTCAGAGATCTAGGAGTGATTGATGAGCCCAGCAGGAGCTACTTTGTTGTACATAAGAGCAGATGCAGTCACTCTTGTAAACGCACAGTGTGTCTAATTTCAACTGTAGAGAGCGTGTAAAATTTTACTAACTGGAAGTAAGCTAAAAAGCAGAGGTGTAAATAAAGTTGCTCAAGGGGAGTCTTCTGTTTTCTTCTAACATTTGGGTTAATACACTGAGGATATGGCATTTTTTATTTTTTCTTTCTTTTTCTTAAGCAATCTTTTTTCGTATTACATACCAATCCCAATTTCTACTCCCTAACCTCCTCCCAATATGCCATTTTTAAGAAATAAACTCAAAAGGTATTTGATGAAATATACTTGGAATGCCTCAGTTTGGAAGTTTGAACAGATAAAATTAATATATTTTTACTTACATATTTACTTCATCCAAAGGAAACATCGACTGCTACAGAAAGTGTATTCATTGTCTTAATGTTATCTTAAAGATACCTGTCTATCTTTACGTAGATATCTGCTGAATTCCAAAGATTTTGGAGGGGGTGTCTAACAAGTGACAACATGGCCACCTTTAATAAATGTGATTAGCTTTCATCAGTTATATAAGACCTGGGAAAATAAAAATTTAAATGGAGAAATTATCTCCCATCTTCCTAGGAAACTTAGCTTCAGATCAAACTACTTTCAAGATTGTACAACAGTGTTTTGTTTAGCCCTGCATTCTACAATAGTTTTTTTTTAAATCATTACATCATTGAAAGGCAGTTGTTCATGAATGGCCTTAGGGAAGGATTTTGCTCCTCTATTTCAGTGATTTAATCTGAATCACAAGTGTTATTCCACCAATAAAAGAAAGACATGGAATCCTCTCACAAATAAATAGATAAATTTTAGATTTATAAACCAGGCTGAATCTTAAACCAACATGCTTTCTTCCAACCAAAGGAGAAAGAAGCAAATAGCAACATAATACTATTCGTGTGTAGTTTGAAAATAAACCATAATACAACATCTGGCTTTCTGAAAAGGTGGTCCCTAGGGACAGAAAAAGGTGTGCCACAAATTGCTTATTGTTGAATATGAACCAAATGACATGCTCAGTTGATTTTGATATATACCTCCAGAAGTGTCCTTATGTGCTGATTGCCTCTTCCATGAATGTTGTTGGATGCACTATGTTTGCACAGAAAATTTTACAGAAAAAGTATTCTTGATATAAGTTCCTCTGGACATCTGTTCAACATTATGTATAAATACTTTACTGTCCTATTTCACTCAATGTAATGTGCTAACAGAATTTTAATTATATATCTTCAAAAATCACACTTCTATATTGAGCAGATGTTTTCATTTGTACCATTTATTTCTGAATTCATGCCAAGATTTGGTTGACAACCAAGGTACAACTTGCATGACTTTAGTAGAACCTTAGAAACATTACAGTCTCTTTTGGAAAAACATTGAAAATCCAAATAAACTCCCAAGTGCTTAGCACACTTCCCCACGTGTTTAATAAGCCCCAGCCCTTGGGATAGTTCTGGTGTCTGGATGCCCACTGCATATTGCCCTGGGGTATCCACAGAACAGCTCTCACATCCATGAAGCTCAGTCTGCCACTGCCTCCAGATTGCTCATTATTTGTTAGGACGAAGCTCAAGAAGATCATCCAACCATTCACCAAATACTTAAAAATGACGAATAATTTGTTTTTTAATTCTCCATATTCCCTTCCTTTTAGCTGTATTTACATAAACACATTCTGATCAAAATATACTTACTTTAACACATTTTTCTTACACTGTTTTCCAAGCTTTCTAAATTCTCGTGTCCAGCTTTTGCAGTGTTTAGAGACAAGGTGCTTTCTTTCACTGTAAACACTTGGGGATGATATGGCTAGTTCCTTGCTTCATCATCTGCTATTTTAAGATAGTTTGTAATTCCTGAACAGTTGTAATTGCAGCAATAAATGATTAATATGCCTCTATTTCTTCCTGAAATTATATGGTTGGGGAGATTTTAGATTAGAAGAAATGATTAGAGTGTATCAAATCCAGTAATTATTTTAATTTCATATTCAGGGAGATCATTATTTTACTGCCACGAGATTTACATATCTTCTCATTCTTCTTTTTTTTAGCTTCCTTTCGTTCTCGTCTACTGGTAGGCATCTTCTTCCCAACACTGCCTAGTGACCACACAGAGTAGCCGTCACCAGCGCACTCACCACACTCAGAAGTACAATAATAAGGCTTGCATTGAAACTTTTAAGAGGCAGTGTTTCTTTTATATGGAAATATTTCTGTAAACAAGAGCATTACAACAGCAACAAACCACGCTTAAGGCCAAAGTGTATTTGATACCCTCCCCTCACCCTCTGGAATTTTCTGGAAGTTTCACAAATGAGACTAATAGCCTTGTGGACAGTGAAGGTACCCTATTCCTACAACCGTGCTGTCTGCACTTTCACCTCAGCCATTGTAAGCCTGTGAGGTAGCCCTCAGAAACCACCCCGGGGATTTCATTGGAATTCCTTAGCAGTCATTTAAGAGAATAACGACGAAAATGACCCTTTCCCTCTCTAGCCCCAGTTCCACTCTCCCCAATTTCCTTCCTCTTCTCTGTCTCCTTTCTACTTCATTGTGTGT
>LOEQ01001124.1:272822-286201 GCA_001685075.1 Bramus lutescens | reverse complement strand
GGGGGAAATAGCCTGGAAAAAAAGACAAAATATTTCAATACTGCAGTGATAAACCATAATGTGTAAACACCAGCTAATTAATCATCGTCAAGTAGGCAGTAAATCAATGTTTGATCTCTTGAAATAAACAGATTATTTAACTAATTCAGCAATGGTCATAATTCCCTGCATTTAATAAATCCAGGCAAATACACAAATGTCTCTGAAATCCTTGTGTCCTGTAGAAAATCACCTGCTTTCTCTTCACCAATGAAATTGTTTCTATAATGAGCTGTAAGTTCATTTTTATTTGTAAGGATAAAAGTTGAAATCCAAATTGTCAAATATTGCAGAAACAGTTGAGCAGACCATGAGACATGTTATTAAGGTGAGATGTTCTTTTTGACAGTGCATGCTACAGTTGGGGACAAGGGTAACTGATACAAAGGGAGACAGCTATGGGATTTGGCCCTGACCCATATGCACAGCCTTCAGCTCTGGATTAAATACATAACTTGGAGAGAGGAGCTGAATCTGCCGTAGGCATCAGAGAGGGTTGCTCCCAAGGAGTTCTAATGTGTTTGCTATGTCTTCCTTGTTCTTTAGAAACCTCTGCAATCCTTATGACTGAACAGACTCTATCTCCAGGAACGCACCAAATCCCCATCCTTGTGACGGACAGTCACAACAGAGCTTGTGAGCAGCCGCAGACTGTTCTGCTAGATGCCTGCTTTTGCGATGACCACCATGTGTGTTTGCACTCCAGCACCACAGGCATCTACGATGGGGACAGCACCTGGGTGACAGATGACACTTATGGGACTGTCACTGATGATGGGGTTGGACAGTCAAATGTCAGACTTGGACCCGCAGGAATTGGCATGATTGTTCTGGGCCTCTTGCTGCTTCTCTGTAAGTACTATAAATAGTCTCTGTGGGCACACAGGAACTAAGTTCATTTGGCCATTGCTTACTGGTATCTGCAGCCATTTTGAGGCTGACAAAGGCTTGTACCTGTTTAATAATGATAACCACAAAGACCAAGGGTTAGTGGCCTTCCTAAAGACTGGAAACATATGCAAATCATCAAGTATAATCCACAAGCATATAAAATAAGTCCTATAACAGAAACCTCACCAAAATGATCCAAAGCAGAAAAAAAAGAATGAGAAACTCAAAAGAGGGGAATTGAGAAAATTTTTACAGAAGTGGATTTGAGCTGGGCCCTGAAAGTTGAGGATTTTCTCAGAATAGTGTTGCATGGGAGTAAATCTAAAAGGCAACTGAGGACAAAGAAGCAGCCCAAGTTAACATAGAAGGGATGGAGGTGGAGCCCAGTGGGATACAGCAAGTCACTAATAAATAGGAACTTGAGCACCAAGAAAACATCAAACAATAGGTTGGGGGGGGCGACACACACGGAGGACGGAGACATAGAGAAGCTAAGCAGTAGACTGAGGGCCTGTGTGGAGGCACTTGCGTAACATGCCTGGAGCATTAAGTGTTCTTCTGGTCACAGGCAATGAGGGAATCAATGCTTACTGAGCCGGCAGGTGAGCTGCTCCCCTGGTAGAGTAGGATCCAGGGAGAAGCAGTTCAAGAAGCCGCAGAATCTACCCAAAGACCCCGAGCCTAGGGATGGCAAAGCTGCTGAGCCAAACTCTCAAAAGGTGGCTCGTCTTTCCCTGTTCTTTATTTCTTCAAAAGGTCTTCAAAAGAGAATTCAATTATGTATTATTTTGTTTTGCCCCTAAAGTATGTATACTTCATTGGGAATCCAACACTGGATTCTTAAATCAACATGATTAAGCTCGTTAAATTGGGCTCTTGACATGTATCTGTGAATGAGCACAAACTAAAACATTTCCATCTGGAAGTATAAGAAAATAACATCTGATGTTTGAACAGACTTTCTTAAAATGATCTACGAATTTGCAAGGTTACACAAAAATCTTGAATGATTCTCAAAATGCCTTTGGGAATGTCCCAGAACTTGACCTTTGGCACCTTAATTGACATATGGTATCTTACCTGACCTAAAGCATCTTACCTGACCTATGGTATATTACCTGACCTAAGGCATCTTACCTGACCTAAAGCATCTTACCTGACCAGGGAGAATTGGTTCTTCCTTCAAATCACTTAGTAAAGTCTGGATTGCCGACCCCCTTACCCTCTCACCTTCCAGCTCTCAGCTTCCCTGTGGTTTGGTGTTTGTATCTATAAACATGAACAGTTGCATTTGATACTGTTTCTCTGCTGAGGGGACATCTGATACACTGTCGCCTTTATATTTCCCCGTTCCAGTTATAGTACCACACACAAAAAAAAGTGACTCCCTAACGGGGCAGCTGAAGTTAACTCTCATCCCTTTCTTGGCCAGTGTCTCCTCTTTTACTGCTTATGTGTTGCTGCAAGCGAAGACAGCCAGAAGGCCTGGGGACCAGGTTTGCCCCTGTGCCCGAGGGAGGCGAAGGAGTGATGCAGCCCTGGCGAATAGAGGGAGCCCATCCCGAAGACAGGGTGAGTGCTTCCCACGGAAGTGCGGGGTTTCCGTGGGAATTCACTCTGCCCCGACAGTTCCATACAAGGCAAAAGCAAAGTCTCAGCTTTTAAATGAAGAACATGAAACATTTATTTTAAAATCTTTTTTCTTTCAGGATGTGTCAAATATATGCGCACCCATGACAGCCTCTACTACCCAAGACCGCATTGATTCCTCTGGTCAGTTGACATCAATTCTCTTTTCCTTTCTATGATTTACAAAATTTTCTATCGAACGAATCTCAAGGGAAAAATACCTTACACATTAGCATATGCGTGAATCTCATTGCATGAGAATACATTCAGAGGGTAAATGACATGTCTGGGGCGACCACTCAACTTTTCTATCTGATGTTACGGATAAGCAACTCAAAATGCTGCAACTTAACAGTCAGCGTCTGAAGCCATAATTGCGATTTTCTTCCTAGTTCTGCCACTTACTAGTAAGAAGTCCCTAATAGACCCAGCTTCTCTGGGCACAGGTCCTTCTCCTTAAGACGAAGGTTACATAATAATTGATACTCTAATTGTAATTCTGTATAATAAGATTTCTTTAAAAATTCTTTATGCAGCACTGGTTTAAAGATCTCTTTAAAACCACACACATGTTATATAGAATGTATATATACATGCAGGTGATAGGTATGATGTATATACATATGTATGTATTTTCCTGTGTGCTACAATGTATATGATTTGAATAGTGCCTGGAAAGGGGTGCAGGTTACTGCAATGATTATCTGTAATAAAAGTTATTTGGAGAAAAGGGAAGAGAAGAACAGCAGGAAATGTGTTCTTTGAACAACAAGCTGAAGAATGTTCTTTTAGTTCACATGAGCTTTCCCCACACCAGTGTCTTACATGATCCCTACGTCGGTAGTCCCACGCAGCTCAGGGTACTTAGAAGTACTTCACAGTTGGGAATGAGTGAACCAGGCAGGGGTTGTCCAGCTGTAGAGCAGGCGTGAGATTTTTCAGAGATGATTCCTTAGTACCCAATGCCTGGTAATTCCATGCAAAAGATTTGCACTGTCCCCAAGTGAGCCAGCTCTCCAGCGTGTGTGCAAATGAGGACTGGAGATTTGGCTGCTGGGAGCAACCTAGTTCTTGCTTCAGGACATGGGTTGTGCCCTCTTAAGTGGACTAGGGCATTGGGATTGCTGCGCCTGCACAGACAAACCCAGCAGCTGGCACCACATTCTGTATCTTTAAATACCCAAGGTTGTGTGCATGAGAAGGAGCCATGTGCCACAGCTGTCTCCTCCAGTATCACTTACTCTTGTCAAGTCTGGAAATTCTGCAAGTGGCCACTCATTGCCTGTCCTTCTAGAACCACTTCTGTGCTGTGTTAGTGGTGGGGAAGAGGTTGTAAGCTAAGCCATCCAGGTAATCTGGGCATTGTCATGGAAACACCCTGTCTTTTCAGAAATCTACACCAATACTTATGCTGGCGGAGGAACAGTGGAAGGGGGTGTGTCAGGAGTGGAGCTCAATACAGGCATTGGGACAGCTGCAGGCCTGGTGGCTGGAGCAGCAGCAGGGACCCTGAGGAAGAGAAGCTCAACCATAGGGACACTTCGGGAATACCAAGACACTGGCATGAACATGGCCTTCCTGGACAGCTACTTCTCTGAGGTAAGCCTTACACACAGTTTACACACAGACTTGGAAGGCATCACTGTAGGACTCAAAATACATTCGGCTGCTTTTTAACCCTATCCCAATCTTGAATTTTAAAATTCTTAAAAGACATAAAGTCAATTTGCAATAGTGTTTCACATTTAACTATTGTGAAAAGACTAACATCCTCCATCATCCCTTGCTTCCCTTTCTTTAACATCTTCCCTTCTGTTTTCTTCTGATTTCTCCATTTTATTGCCATAGCAACAACAGAGCAAAAAGATGCTGAGAAAGAAAATCAAATTTGCATTAATGTCTTCTAGGATGCCCTTCTTGTTCTCCAAGTGGATCCAATGGAAAGAGAGAACAGACAGGATAGGGCAGAGATACAGCTTAGTTGGTAGATTATCTGCCTAACACACACAAGGCCCTGAGTTCAATTCCCATCACAAACCAGACTTTGGGGTACACACCTGTAATCCTAACATTTAGGAGTTGGAGGCAAGAGAATCAGAAGTTTGAGGTCACCCTCAGCTACGTAGTTCTAAGTCAGCCTGGGATAGAACCTATCTCAGAATAATGATAATAATAAGAATATAAAAAATAATAGCAGTTGTTGTTATTACCATTATTAGTATTATTATTATGACAGGACTGGGAACAAAAGTATTTAAAGCTCAATTATGCATTATCTCAACTTGGTGATAGATAAATGCTAACAGATAAGAACCCAGGGTCCCTCTTCTCAGTCTAGGGCCCATATATTTGTACCAGAATGTCAAAGAAATGCTTCAAGATACTATGTTGATCTAATATGTCACCATATGTAGTAAAAAAAAAAAGTTTAGACTAGAGACCTAGATCAGCAGTTAAGAGAATCAACTGCTCTTCCAGAAGACCTGAATTCAGTTCCCAGAACCCACATGATGGAGGCTCACAAGCATCCCTAATTCCAGTTCCAGGGTTTCTGACACACTATTCTGACACCAGGCATACACACAGTACACAGATACACATGCAGGCAAAACACTCATTAAAAAAAAAAACTAAGAAGAATTTTTAAAAGAGTAAATATTTTTTCATATTGAGAAACTTTATTTTGTTTGATAAGCAATACATTTTTATTATCTCCATTAGACTAACGTATTCCTCAAATGCTAATACATGAATTTCTCCATTGCTCTTTGAAAGAAAAAGTTCAAGGATGCTGTGGTTTAAGCCACACACAGCACCTATGCATTTGTGCACAAGACCAGGCTCTTCAACATTCCATCATGGACAGGGAGGTACTCCCAAGACCCCACCCACACTTGAAGAGCTGTTGGCAGTAATGGCTGCTAGCAGAGGGGAAAATGGACATTTCCTCAGTTATGTTCTCATCAGTGAGTAGTCTGTGCTCCAGTAAACAACACCATCATTACCTGTGCTTGATGCAAGCAACCCCAACTCAGTAAAAGAAAAAAAAATCATGAAAGCAGCAAGGAGACTAGTTAGGAAGAAAAAGGGATTCAGAGGCAGTCACAGGGGATAAGAGAGAGTAATGAGGGAAAACAATCATAATACTTGGTACACATGTATAAATTTATCAAAAATAAGCAAAAATTTAGTAGTTAAATATTATTGTAAAATTCATATAAATTATATATAAATATACTGATTATTAATAATGGACCAATACAGCTAATCAATTTAGTCAATAAGTAGGCTCAACTTATATGTATCCAGAAATATTTTAGGACATTCAGAAAGTCATAACTATATATTAAAGACTGCCCACTGCAGTCGCTACCTAGTCATCCAGGCAAGTCTGAATCATCCGAGGGGTGATGACGTACACTCACTCACTTAGTGGGAGAATGGGGCTCCACAGTGAGACTGTCTCAATAATAGTAATTTGAAAATTGACACAGGGGCCAACACTCAAACCTGACATCATCTTCAAGTGGCTAAGTCACACAGAACTTCAGGAACATTCTGAGAAAGTCCGGCATTTAGAGAGATTTCTATCTTTGTATATGTGTTTGCTCCAAATTCATCTAATGTCTCTCTTTACATAAATATCTGGAGACCAGTAAACTGAGCCAGCATGTAAAGGTGTTTGGTGACAAGCCTGACAACCTAAGTTCGTTCCCAGGATCTGCATGTCAGTAGAAAAGTCATCCTCTGACCTCCATATGAGTGCTACGACCACACACATGCATGCAAACAAATAAATAAATGTATAAGTGTAAAAACATTTAAAAATAAATACTTTGAACATAATTAAACACATTTTATTTCTATGTCACCTCAGAAACAAAGAACTATAAATCCAAAAGATTTGTAGATCATCTGATTCAAAGCACATCATTTATTAGTTTTCCAATGAGAGAGATTCACATATATTCCTCAAATTCTATGCCCCGTTAACACAAACAATGATCTCCATTCAAAAACACAATAATTTAGTAATACATCCAAGTATTGTTTTATTTCTCAATTTAGTCCACAGAACCTTTAGTTCAGAAGTCTCTGGAGCATTGCCATTATTCTTCACTGGTTATTGTAAAGGAAAGAAATCTCTAGTTTCCTGTCTCTCCTCCCCTCTCAGAAAGCATATGCTTACGCAGATGAAGATGAAGGCCGGCCAGCCAATGACTGCCTGCTCATATATGATCACGAGGGACTGGGGTCTCCTGTNTCCTGTGGGCTCCATTGGCTGCTGCAGCTGGATTGTGGATGACCTGGATGAAAGCTACATGGAGACTTTAGATCCAAAATTCAGGACTCTAGCCGAAATCTGCTTGGACACAGAAATCGAGCCGTTCCCTTCACACCAGGCCTGTATACCCATCAGTACTGACCTCCCCTTACTCGGGCCTAATTACTTTGTCAACGAATCTTCAGGAATGACTCTCTCGGAGGCTGAATTCCAAGCAGAAATGGAAGCAGCCTCTGAACCCATGATTCACGGAGACATCATAGTGACTGAAACCTATACCACTGCTGACCCCTGTGTACAGCCAACAACGATTGTTTTTGATTCTCAGCTTCCACCCAATGTAGTCGTGACAGAAACCGTAATGGCACCTATCTATGATGTTCAAGGGAACCTTTGTGTGCCTGCTGAGATAGCCAACACACACAATGTATACTATGCTGAGAGAGTGGTAGCTAGCCCTGGTATGCCTGACATGAGCAACAGTAACATGACTGAAGCCTGTATGGGACCCATGATGAGTGGAGGGATCTTGGTAGGGCCAGAAATTCAAGTGACGCAAATGGTGAGCCCAGACATTCACATAAGCCAAACCATAGGCTCCAGCTCCCCAGTGACATCTCAACATCGAGTTACAAGGTACAGCAACATACATTACTCCCAACAGTGAGTCCTTCATGGAGATTTTGTACTTTAATAACCAGCAACATGCATATCAAAGATATTTAATGTGCTGTATTCAATATTTTAACATTCGGCAAACATTAACACATTCTAGGTTCAACAGGGCTCTTTGATGACAGCTTTTGGAGGATAAATATGACTACACACTTTAGATAAGTCTCTTTAGTTCTTTCAGGTTCTCAGTATGGGCCAAAAATACCCCTAGAATTAAAGGTGCTATATCCTGTAGGTGTTGTCTAACAAGTAGCACAGCTCATGGGGCCAATCCTGTAACTTCCATGACATAATCAAAAACTTTGGAAAGATGTGAAATTTTATCTGCATCTTCTTCCCATAATCTCCTTTAAAGAAATATTTTGATTATTTTTTTAAATTCTGGTCAGGACTATATAGTGAGACCCTGTTTCAAAAAATTACTTCAGGACTGCAGGTATAGTTTAGTGGTAGAGTCCTTGCCAAGTCTAGCATGCATAAAGCCATAGGTTCAATACCCAGCACCAGAAATAAAATTTAACTGACACAAAAGACACGTAAACTTCTGAAAGGAAAGGGAAAAGGAATGTGGAGCATGTGTGAACAGATAGGAACTCATTTGTGTCTTCAAAGAGTTTTGCAAGAAACAATGTTAAGCATTATCATAACATTAAATATTCCTTATATGAGATCAGAGTTTGAGATTAAGAGCATTTGCTGCTTTTGCAGAGAATCTAGGCTCATTTCCCAGCATTCACATGGTGACTCACAACCATCTGTAACTCTACTTCAATAAGATCTCTTCTAATCTCATTGGGCAGCAGGAATGCATATGGTACACATACATAAATTTGAGTAAAACACTAAGATACATAAAATAAAACTATAAGAGAGAGGGAGAGAGAAAGAGAGAGAGAGAGAGAGAGAGAAGGAGGAAAGAAGAAGAACGATAGGAAAAAAGAAAAAGAAAGAAGGAAGGGAGAGATGAAGGGAGGAAGGAAGGAAACAGGGAAGGGAAGGAAGAAGGAAGGAAGGGAGAGAAAGGAATGTGTTAATGGAATCACTCCTCAAAAGGATATATATAAATATATCCAAATATATTTATATATAAATGTCATTGTAGTTTATTGATTTGTATTAAGTGTAAAGTAATTTAGAATCACACAAAAATGACAACTCTTAATAGAAACTGATTTTTGAGGATGTATTAGTATTTTCCCCCTTACAAGGAAATTTTTCTTACTTTCGTTAATTATGTCAACAAAAATATGACATATTATTTTAAGTAGTTTCTTAGGCCTGAGTCATGGAACCATTTGGTCATCAGAAGTTCTCCAGAAACACATATATAACTATTATGTTTTAAACAATATTTATTTGGGAACTGCTAGGTTTGGAGCCTTTGTCTTGACTCTCTTGGTTCTGCGGATGTGGGAGTAAAGAGGACAGACATGCCAACCTCAAGCTTTGCGTTTGTTTCTAGACTTAACAGGAAAACTTAAAGGTATTATTTTGAATATCTGCAAGAATAATAGAGAACAGCCCATCCATTAAACTGTGTTTCTCTTGCTAATATTGCTCACGATGCTGAACGAATGAAATGGAAACACTAACGCAGATTTCTTGTAGTCAGTATGCATACATCTGACTTGAGGAGAAATGATCATGGTAGTTTTATTTAATTCTGTAAAATATGTAAACTATACAGTAGAAACTATAACATGACTGGAAAGACGATGTAAATGAAATAAACTTCTTTTCAGAGCTTATTCCTTTCAGAAGGAAATAATGGGAGACTTTCTTGCTTTTCTTCATTTCGTTTATTTAAAAATTATTGTATTTGAAGTATCTGCCTGAAGCTTTTACTTAATTTTGTATAGAAAAGAAATGGAGAGGTAAAGTAGCCAAAGCCTGTTAGTTTTGGTGTAAGACATTGATCCTGTTGCTCAGATCCCCCGGCCAGTGCTCTGATACTATAACTACATCAGAGTGGAAGACCATCTGGGGCTGGTGAGATGGTGCCATGGATGAAAACACTTGCCACCAAACTGATGAGCTAAGTCCAAGCTCCAGAGCCCACATGGTAGAAGAAGAGAACCAACTCCCGAAAGTTATCCTCTGACCTTCATATGCACAAAGCAAATCTTTAATAAAATTAAAAGAATGAAGAAAATCCAATTTTGTCTACTCTGTGAACTTTGCTGTTTATTAATGAGAACAGAAAAAACTCTCTTTAAAAGGCAGGATTCAAGCTGGGCGGTGGTGGTGCATGTCTTTAATCCCAGCACTCAGGAGGCAGAAGCAAGCATATCTCTGTGAGTTCGAGGCCAGCCTGGTCTACAAGAGTTAGTTCCAGGACAGGCTCCAGGATTCATACAGCTGAAGTGCAGAGTAGCTAAGACATCATGGTAGCGGAAGTCTTCCCCCATTACTAGGTAATTATGTCCCTCCACTATTTTATAATTGTTTTCAACATCACATACTGGGATAGCCACCTTGAGTTATTTCCATCAAAGATTTGGCTGCATTCCTCTATTCTATATTTTCGTGAGTTCTGTGGAGCAATCCAGAAGCTTTAATTCCATAGCCCTCTTATGGTAATGCCCAGGTGTTAGCACAGAGTGGCTCCCATGTGCTAAGTTTTGAGGCATATCCCAACATGGGTATTTTTCTCTTGATGGTTGCATCCTACTGAGTCAAAGATTCTAGAAATAAAAAAACAGCTAGTGAATCACAAAATACAAAGCTAAACTTCAAAACACTATTTTATAAACTTGGACAAGTTGCTAATTGAGGTACCTGGTTGCCAGATTCTCCCAGTGTCCCTCAGCTCCTACCTATTACAGGGTATAACTGGAATACCCCACCCTCTACCCCTAACTCACCAGTCCAGGAGCTGGGATGCCCTTCGCCAAGCTGGTTTTCCCTATATAATGTAGACATTTTGGCTAGGCCAGTTCTTTTTCCTCTTTATGCCTTTTTGGTCTCTTGGTATCCTGGTTGCGCTTATCCCCCAACCCCCACCACACACACACACACACACACACACACACACACAACAGCCCAGCTCTTTCTGGTCATGTTCACTCTGGACTCTCCCAGATGTCCCTGCCTCTGGCTGTGCTCTCCCTTTTACCTACAATAATTTTTCTCCTCCAGCACATTAGGAGCAGTCGTATCCTCTCTTTTTATTTCCTTTTTCTCCATTCAACTATGAAATTTGAGGAATAAAAACAAAATAGACCCCATCATGAAGAGAAAAGGAAAATGTCTCTGTGCCTGCTTCCTTCTTTTGCTTTATTAGCGCACTTCCAAAAGAGGAGATGCGGCCCATGCTGGTCCTTCCTTCATGCCAGACTCACTGTCTGAGGATTCAAGATCCACAGCTTCTTACTTGCTCTCTCTGCACTATCAGCCAGCAGAAAGCCTTCCACCACACTGAGGTAGTCCAAACCTATCACACACGACTCAAATTTCTGAAATAGGGCTCTTTTTGAAGATCTTCTCAGGCAAATGAAAAGGATAAAGCAAGATAAGAGTTGGAGCATTTGCTTAGGAAGTAAACTCGCTATCATATTCACATTAAGCTTGACAAAGAAATATGAAAGCCTAGGCAATACATTTGGATAAATAAGCATAATAACATCTATTTGACAGAACTTGAGGAGATAGAATTATTGATGAGTAAATGGGCTCTTTTGGAAAAGTCTTGGGACAAAGGAACACATTTAGAATATGACAATATTTATAAATTTATTCAAAAACTTATTTCAAAAAATTCCCTCTTTGGGAATAGATACTGATCGCAACATAGTACTAAATATGCTGATTTTTGTATTTTTCTTCAATAAAAGCATATGAACTGAAAGAATGAAAGTGTTTTATATGACTGTTGGTGTAGGTAGGATTTCACACATGAATGCAGACATGCAAATCCGGAAACTCTTTACTATTGTGTAATGACAGTAAATAGGCAGTGCTTCTCTTACCATCAAGTGTTGTGTTCAGGACATGGCGAACTTAAATTCTGAATAATTAGCATCAATAGAATCGTCGTTTTGTTTATGAATGCCCAGTACAAAGTAACAAGTCAAGTGAGTAGAGATAAATTGTTGTGACACTGAAGAGACAGTTAAGTACCATTTCTTCACATCCCTTTTAAAAAAATAAAACAAAATTACCACTATTACTTCTGCAGCAGACTGGTAAAGAATAAATAATTTCATTGGCTATGGAGGAAGGCTTCATAAAGATAATCAAATATGATGAAGACAAGTAGAATTTTGCCTAACAAGAATCAAGAAAGTACACAAGCCCGAACTACAGAATATTGCCAACAACAAATACAAAGTGAAGTGTGAATCAATGCAAGGATTATAAATTATCACATTGGCAGTAATTTTTAATTATAATTAGTATACCAATTACTCAAAATACAATATCTTATTTGAATACCAAAACAACACTGTGAGGCATGATTTATATCACTGTCATGGATGGATACCTTAAAACTAGGAAAACTTGTTCTTTTCATTAATGAGTTTAAGTTACAGCAAACCTAGGTCAACTTTTCTCCTGATACTTTATTCTCATTGTGACACTAATTCTAGAAAGATGTTTGAAAGGCAGATCAAAGAGGTCCTGGTATCTCAATGTGGGGCTGGGTTTAACTCAGTGGAAACACAGACAACCAATGGCATTCATGTGCCACACAGTGACCTAGTCTTGTTTGATGAGACAACCCTGGACGGTCTTCTAAACTCATTGTGATAACTGGTGTGCCCTTGATGCCTTGACACAGAGACAATTGCATGATTGGATTATTCAGGCAGACAGGCTGGAAATTGTTTCTGAAGTGATTGGGACCTGATAAGACAACATTCCAAACTTAGGCCGTCCTTTAGATCATAGCTAAGGTGAGCATATCCATGTTGGACTGTCAAATGGATATGTTCACCTTAGTGGTGATATCAGCTAGGCATAATGGTACATGCCCATAATCCTAGCACTTGGGAGGTGGAGGCAGAAAGATCAGGAGTTCAAAGTCATCCTCAGCTACAAATGGACTTTAAAGTCAGTTCAAGCTGCATCAGTCATTATATCAAACGCAAAAGAGGAGAGAGAGAGACTCTCTCTCTCTCTCTCTCTCTCTCTCTCTCTCGAAAAAGAAAAGGGGGAGGAACAGAAGGATAACTACAACAAAAAAAGAAAGGGAATTCACTGTCCCATCTCCTTGCTTACCCAGTTCTCCCTCTGTGTTCCCTTTAACACTAACCACATTGCCTTGCCTATATCTGTTAGCCTGTGTGCGGACAGAAAACAAAGACAATGCTCTTCTTGTTTTCTGTATCTCCAGTGTTGTATGTCTAGTACACCACCTGCAATCATTAATTTTATAACACAGTCCAGATCTCTCTAAAAGCATATATCTACAGTTCACCAGTGCTGCCTCTAGATGGCACCCTTTTGAATGATCTTCCTGAAGGCAATGCATCAAGGTCACTCTTACCAAGGTGTATATCCACAGCTGGCAACATCAGTTATATCTCAGGAGAAGCTGACCCTCAGCCAAAAAAAAAAAATGATAAAGCTATGAAAAATAACTTCTAATGCTTTTTAAAGCAACTTAAGGTATAGATGGATAAAATAAATATGATAGAGAAAGAGACATAGAACTCTTGGAATGCATAGTATTTTGAAAATACCTTGACTTCAAAACTGAAGTCAAAAGGTATGTTACTTTTGAGAAGAGAATTTGCTTTTGTTTCCACAGAAAATGAGAGGCTGTGGATTCATTCTGAGTTAAGAAAAATTAGGTTTGATCAAGGAAGACCACCTGAGAAATCTCTGGTAGGAACAGATGGCCCAGATGTCTGAGTTC
>LOEQ01001124.1:245884-272619 GCA_001685075.1 Bramus lutescens | reverse complement strand
GTGGGACAATGGTTTGTACCCTGTCAATTGTATTTTAATAAAATGCTGATTGGCGAGTAGCCAGGCAGGAAGTAGAGGCGGGACAACCAGGCAGAAAGTAGAGGCAGGGTGACAAGAATAGGAGAATTCTGGAAAGAGGAAAGCTTGGTCTGCAGTTATGACCCAGCCACAGAAGAAGAAATATGTGACTGCCTTGCTGAATAAGGTACCGAACCACATGGCTAACATAGACAAGAATAATGGGCTAATATAAGTTATAAGAGTTAATAAGAAGTTTGAGCTATAGGCCAATCAATTTATAACTAAAAAAGAAATTAAATGATCTGCACAAGATAAAGCCAGTCAATACTCCAGCTTGAATAGGGTAGACCCTGCCCTGACTGATAAACATCTGGCCAGTGAGAGCTGTTGGGGAAGGAAAAACCAGTTTTCTCTCATGCTGTGGTGCCTGATAGGTTGCCCATCCTCCAGGGGCTGACCCTATGCCATGTGCATATGGGTACCAGTAATGGTACTTCATGGATTGTGAAAGAGGAGAAGGAAAAAGAGACGTGAAGTTGGGAGGAGAATGCCAGGAGGAAACTGGAAGGAAACAGGAATAAGGGGGAAGTGGATATGATCTCTATTGATTGTATTTGGATAAGAATTTACCAAACAACATAGTTCTAAAAAGCATGCCAAGATCTGTATCTCAGTCCCCTCAGTCCCACATCCCAGAAATCCACTTACAGCTAGACCCTATCTCCTAGAGGTTTCACAACCTCCCCAAACAGTACTATTAGCTGGGGACTAGGTATCCAAACACATGAGACCACAGGGAATATGCTATACACAAATTGTAAGAAGCAGCAAAGAAAGGCCAACAAAATATGAGAATAAAGCTAGTTTCATGGAAATAGAGCATTAAAATTTAAGTCTTTCTGTATGTGCTGCTGTTGCCATGAAACATCAACCCAAAGCATTAAAAAAGGTTATGGACTGGAGAGATGGTTCAGTAGGTAAGAGCACAATGTGCTGCTCCTATACAGAGGGCAATTTCAGTTTCCAGGACCCACCTCAGGTAGCTCACAACCACCTATACCTCCAGCCTCAGGGGATCTGATATTCTCTTCTAGTCTTCATAGACACTGAACTCATGTGACTATAAAGGCCCACACACAGACACACATGTGTTCACATAATTTTAAAACTGAATAGAAATATTTTTAAAATAAAAAGGTTTTAAGCAAGATCATACTTTGGTTAGAAATCCATAGGCTGGCCTACCCTGTGAGCACCAGATGACTGGTTTCTCAGTGAGAGAGATGCTGAGTGTGTTTGAGAGAGGCGATGTGTATCTCTAGTGAGTCACAGTGAGTTTTAGGGCAAAGGTCACAGTGCAAGCATGTGATCATCAAATACATATTGACTAGGAAAACTTCATTATAGTTTAATAGGGAGGCACTGACTGGGTGGAGACTTTGGTATCAGTGAGGTATGTGCCACCAGGTGTGAGGAACATGAGACATGGTAAAGTTAAGTTATAAAAAGCAGAGTAGCAAAACCAAGAATTTGTTGTTATGTGTCTCATGGTATGCTAACTGCGTCTCAAAATTTCCTCTTTAAATCTCTTATAATTTTCCTTTTGTGAATGAAGGAGGTTAAGAAAGATAAAATTGTTATGAGAAGCACTGTGACCATGAGAAATCCCAATAATCATGTGGTTTCACATTACCGTTGGTTGGGTTTTTTATTTATTTAGTATTGCTGTTATTTGTCTGTGAACCAATTGCCAGAGACAGAAAAATAAATTGAATTAGACATCAAGGCCTTCACAGTCAGATGCAGGGAGAAATAAAGAAGCAGAATCCAGTCATCTTCAGCCATGTGTACCTGAGAAAAACAAATTGAAGAATGACCTTTGACTCTGGTTGTAACTGTGTTAGTTGCTGTGTCATCATAGCAACATAACACCTGTCATAGCTACTTAAAAGAAGGAGAGATTTATTTTGGTGGCAGTCATGGGGCTCCATGCTTCTGGGTCAGTGGCAGAGCAGAGGATTGTCATGAAGACCACATTGTTGAGCAGAGCTGTCCAGCTAGTGCAGTCAGGAAACAGACAGTTGGTAGAGTGTTTGCCAGGTGTGCTCAAATAAAGCCCTAGGTTCAATATTCACCACTACATAAAGCCAATTGCTTTAGTACACACCTGTAACCCCATTATTTAGAAGATAGAAGCAAGAGGATCATAAATAGCATAGTGTGGCTATGTAGTAAATTTGAGACTACCCTGGACTATATGAAACATTGTCTTAAAGCATTAAACAGGGCCATCTCTGACCACTGGAGCCTTGGTCCAGGCTGCCCCTGGAGAGGTGAATGTCTGAGTTTGTAGCTGAAGGGCCCAGTGCTCTGAACTTAGCCCACAGAGGTACATCCCATGCCCCACATCCACACAGTGAAGACCCAGAGACCTAGGACCAGTCTCTCTATACATTCAGCCATCCCCCACTGCATCTCTGACCACTGGAGCCTTGCCCCTGATTGCCCCTGTAGGGGTGAGTGTCTGGGTTCCAGGTTGGATAGAGCTCTCCAGGCTCTAACCCACAGAGGAATATCCCATGCCCCACCCTCAACCACCAAACCCTGTTGCAAGGACCCCAATTTGTTGCATAGAGGCCACTTGTTCATCCCTGCCACCCAGAACCAAAATAACCACACAGAAACTGTATTTATTAAAATCACTGCTTGGCCCATTAGCTCTAGCTTCTTATTGGCTAACTCTTACATATTAAATTAACCAATCTCCATTAATCTGTATATCACCATGTGACAGTGGCTTTCTGACAAAGCTTTGGCATGTCTGACTCTGGCCACAGCTCCATAGCATGTCTCTCTCCACCTTCCTTCTCCCAGCATTCAGTCAGTTTTCTCCACCTACCTAAGTTCTGCTCTATCAACAGGCCAAGGCAGTTTCTTTATTCATGAACCAATAAAATCAATACTTAGACAAAAGAACCTCCCACACCAAAACCCCAGAGACCCCAGTGAAGCCTTGCCACACCATCTCCCCACTGCATCTATAACCACTGGAGCTTTGACCCTGACTGCATCTGGAGAGGAGCCCCCAGATCCACATCAGCAACTACAAGAGGTATAGCCCCACCTTCACCAGGAGGAAGAGTGATAACCTAAGCCACAGGCCCCACCTGCACCAATTGGAGGAAGAGAGACCCCCTGAAGCACAAACCCACCTGTACCCCTTGGAGGAAGAGATGGGCAGGCACTAATGTAAGAATATATTCAACAACCTAAAGAGCAATGTGGCAACATTTGAACCTAGTGGTCCTACAAAAGGAAAACCTGACCATCCTAACCCAGAAGAAGCAGGAAAAAGACCTTAAATATAACTTTCTGAAGATGATAGAGACCATTAAAGAGGAAATGAAAAATTCTCTTAAAGAAATAGAGAAAAAGACAAACAAAAAATGGAAGAAATCAGTAAATCTCTTAACGAAAGGCAAGAAAATCAAGAAAAAAAAAAACCTAACAGGTGAAGCAAACAGTTCAAACAGTTTAAGACTTGAAACAGAAGCAGTAAATAAAACACAAACTGAGGGAATTCTGAAAATAGAAAATCTGGGTAAACAAACAAGAACTACAGATGCCAACATAACCAACATTACAAGAGATGGAAGAGAGAAGCTCAGGAGTTGAAGATATAGTAGAGGAAAAAGATTTATCTGTCAAAGAAAATGTTAAATCCAATGAATCCTTAACACAAAACATCCAGGAAATCTGAGACACCATGAAAAGATCAAACCTAAGAAAAATAGGGACAGAAGAGGAGAAGAACTCCAGATCAAAGGCACAGAAAATGTATTCAACAAAATCCTAGAAGAAAACATTCCCAATCTATAAAGAAAAAAATATGCCTATGAAGCTAAAAGAAGTTTACAGAACAGCAAATACACTGGACCAAAAAAAAGTCCCCTCACCATATAATAATTAAAACACTAAACTTACAGAATAAAGAAAGAATAGTAAGAGCTGCAATGGAAAAAGGTCAAGTAACATATAAAGGCAGATCTATTATAATTACACCTGACTTCTCAATGGAAAGCCTGAAAGCTGAAAGATACTAGACATATTGCTGCAGACACTAAGAGACTATGGATGCAATCCCAGACTGCTATACCAACAAAGCTTTTAATCAACATTGATGGAGAAAATAAGATATCCCATGATAAAACCAGATTTAAACAATACCTATTCACAAATCCTGTCCTACAGAAAATACTAGAAGGACAACTCCAACTCAAGGAATCCAACTGCACCCACAGAAACATAGGCAACAGATAATCTCATACCCACAAACCTCAAAGAAGGAGAAACACAAACACTACCACCAAAAAAAAAGGAATTAACAATCACTGGTCATTAATATATCTTAATATCAATGGACTTAATTTATCTATTAAAAGACACAGGCTAACAGAATGGATATGAAAACAGGATCCATCCATCTCCATACAAGAAACACACCTCAGCCTTAAAGATAGACACTATCTCAAAGTAAAAGATTGGAGAAAGATTTTCCAATCAAATGAACCTAAGAAACAAGTGGGTGTAGTTATCCTAATATTTAACAAAATAGACTTCAAACTAAAATCAATCAGAAGAGATGGAGAAGGCTACTTCATACTCATCAGAGGAAAAATCCATCAAAATGAAGTCTCATTCCTGAGCATCTATGCCCCAAATACTAGAGCACCAATATATGTAAAAGAAATATTATTAAAGCTTAATCGCACATCAAAGCCTACACACTAATACTATCAGACATCAACACCTTACTCTCACCAATGGACAGGTCTTCCAGACAGAAACTTAACAGAAAAATAAGAGAACTAACATGGCATGCCAACATGGGGTGACTACATCCACATAAAACCTGAGAAAGCTTGGAAAGGAATTCTAGATACAGAAGAACAGAGTTAAGCATAGCTTCTTGGTAGCCAACATTTTTTTTCAAATGGGCTCTGTTTGATGGTAGCAATCAGAGGCACCACAGCTCCTTTAAGGGAGGTCTTTATGACTCAGCATCAACAGCAAAAGGCTGTGCATCTTCTTTAGGGGAGGGCTTCCTGGTTTGTGCTAGTTACATCAACAGCTCTGGCTCTTTCAGGAGACTGAGCATTTGGATGGGGTATGTGAGCAGAGTGCTACAACTTGCTTAATGGCAACATAGACCCACTGTGAGCCTGAAGATAGGGCTGTGAGCATGACTCGCAGAGCTGGCACTGAACAGACATCCACCATGTTGGACTGGGTGGAGCCAAAAGGCAAAGCAGCCTTAGTCCTAACCATACAGCTTAGCGTTTTAAGAAGTGGTCCTGGTCAGAAAAGGATTACAGATATATAATAAAGAGGGATTCAGATGAAAGATCTCTAAATGGGTCACAGTGTTGGATAAATGTAGGTAAGCTTGAGAGAGAGAAGAAATAGAACATAGAAAAATAAATAAACAAAGTCTTTTGAAAGACAGAGTACAGACAGTTGTAGATTAAAGGAGTGAAATAATAAACCATGTAATGGTTAAATATACATGGAGAGTCTGGATTATGTATATTATTGTGTTTTCTTTGAATTTTTGGCTGTGGATGAGCTAAGTACAGAGAGACATTTCATTGTACACATTGCTAAGCTAAACCAACACATATTTTAAAGGTATTTTGACTTCAAAATTTGGGTCTAAGGATATGTTGCTTCGGAAAAGAGGTTTTGTTTTTGTTTACACAGAGGATGAAAACTTGTGGATTCCTTCCAGACCAATAGTGGTTTGATAGATCAAACCCCTAAAATTACTTCACCCAACAAAAAGTAGGAAGCAGTTTGGAGAGAACTATGCCCAAATTTCCAAATATTGTTTATAAATGTTTGTTTACATTTAAAGGGGGATATGATATAGAAATGAATACTTGGCATTGGTATGGATTTTGGTCTATTGATAAAAATTTAAGGACAATTTTGTTATATGTATATTTCTGCTCTTGATTAAGGTATTGCGTTTGTGTAGCTCATTTAAAAATATAATGTATTACTAAAATATGGAATAATAGTCATCTGTAATATTCAAGCTTGTAGTCATGTTAGTTAAGTTTTATAGATGTACAGATACATATTTTGGACAGATAGTTATTCTTCAAACCTTTCAAATACTAATAGAATATGGCATTTAAAATGTTTAAGAACTTAGGACTTTTCATGAAAATGAGACACATCTGCTCCTGGCAGCACCAATCTACTTCAAGAGGATAATGGGCNCCAAATTTCCAAATATTGTTTATAAATGTTTGTTTACATTTAAAGGGGGATATGATATAGAAATGAATACTTGGCATTGGTATGGATTTTGGTCTATTGATAAAAATTTAAGGACAATTTTGTTATATGTATATTTCTGCTCTTGATTAAGGTATTGCGTTTGTGTAGCTCATTTAAAAATATAATGTATTACTAAAATATGGAATAATAGTCATCTGTAATATTCAAGCTTGTAGTCATGTTAGTTAAGTTTTATAGATGTACAGATACATATTTTGGACAGATAGTTATTCTTCAAACCTTTCAAATACTAATAGAATATGGCATTTAAAATGTTTAAGAACTTAGGACTTTTCATGAAAATGAGACACATCTGCTCCTGGCAGCACCAATCTACTTCAAGAGGATAATGGGCATTGAAGAGGCTCTTATGGATTTTGCAACCCATTTGGGCAAGAAACTGCTCTTTCTTGGACTGCTTGATGTTATGCTGTATGAACTGGACATGCAGGGCCCACAAAAAAAAATGACTGCTGAACTTCCCTAAAGGTGAGACTGCTTCATGAACAAGTCTGACAGACATTCTATAGGACACAGAAGAAAGTGACTGACAAGCTGCCAATATAGGAGGTACTGTTTTTGAAATTTCCTGCTTCATGGATAAGTCTGCCAGATACTATAGTTCTGTAGGCTGAAGAAGGGTGCCCCAATGTTACAGAAGAACTTTGGGTGACTGTATAGGCAGCAAGATGTCTCTGTTAATTTAAGAGTTTTGGAAGTTGCTTACAATGCACTTCCTGTTTACTTAGGTAATAGTATATCCTTCTAGAGTCTTTGATGGAGTTGATAGTTATAGTTTTCCTTAGTTATTATAAAAGATAAAGTAGATATAAACATTGTAACTGTAATTCTCACTTAATACCTATTTTGTTATATGTAATTTTACTATGTTAAAATTAAGACTTTCCTTTTTATTTGAACAGAATAAGGGAAATTGTGTGAGAAGTCCTTCTGCATGTGTGTTGCTTTTATTGGTTAGTGAATAAGGCTGTTTCAGCTAGTGGCTTAGGAGAATAGAGCAAGGAAGGAATTCCAAGCAGATAGTGGAGGAGAGAGTATGCAGAGTCAAAGAGAAGTCATGTAGCCACCAGTACTCATGTACCAGTACCAGTAAACTATGAGCCTCATGGTAAAATATAAAATAATAGAAATGGTTTAATTTAAGATGTAAGAGGTAGCTAGGAACACACTAGAGTCATGGACCAAGCAGTTTTGCAATTAGTTTTCTGTGTGATTATTTTTGTTCTGGGTGGCTGGGAAACAAATGAGCAACCTCTTGTCAACACTAACAGATGTCATGACTCAAACAGATTTAACAGACATCTTTAGAACATTTCACCCAAACACAAAAGAATATACCTTCTTCTAAGCACTTCATGGAACCATCTCTAAAATTTGACCACATACTTGGTAGCAAAGAAAATCTCAACAGATACAAAAAAAACATTGGAGTATCCCCCTGGATCTTATTGGATCACCATAGAGGTTGGAGTAGGGAGAAAGATGGATGGAGCAAGAGAAAGAGAGGGAGTGAGAACTGGGATTGGTATGTAAAATGAGAAAAGATAGATTTTAGGTTTTATTAATTAATTAAAAAATAAATAAATAAAACAGATGAGAAATAATCAGAAGTCTGAGCTTGTTGTGATATGCTATAATAATTCTATATTAACTGAAATGGAAAGATATATAGATATTGGGGAAACAGATGCCGAGAATGTGAAAGAGTTCTTCTAAGATGCTAGATAGAGATCTGTATTAATATGTCACTACAAACACCTGTGATGAGATCCACCAAAAAGTTAAGACTAGACCAAATATATGACCCAGCTATGCTACTCCTGGTACACATCTGAAGCAATCAAAGCCATTGTAAAACAAATATACCTGCACAAACAGGTCTAGTATTACAGTATCCACAACAGTCATAAAATCAGCTTACATGCCCAGCAACAGATGAATGGATAAGGAAAGGGTGACATTTAGCGTCAATAGGGTATTATTTATCCTTGAAGAACTAAGTAGTGTCATTTTCAAAAAAATTAATACAGTTGGTTTTCATTATGTTGAGAAAAATCAAATAGATTCAACGTAATTTGCACATTTTCTACCATATAAGTAACCTAGTAGTAGGATGACTACATGGCAAGAAACATGTGTCAAATATGAGAAAAGAAGGGAACAAAAAAGGGTAGTGGGGAGGTGAACATGATCAAAATACATTATGATATTTTATGAAAACATCAAGCTGAAGCCTATTATTTGGTACAATTAATACATACAAATAAAAATGTAAAAATAAATATAGACTTATTGTTGAAATAGTTGATGGAGAACAGTGAATTTTAAATAACTTATAATGTCTGCTACAGCACAAATAAGAGGGAGGTAAGGCCACTAGGAAATGTTTAAATAAATCAAAGGAGTAAGGGAATGATTTGAATTCCATCTATATCTCAATCCTCAGGATCACTAACTGGCTGATTAACTGCCAGTTCACAGTGCCATATTACAATTGTGCATTTGACTTCATCAGCAAATGGTGGCATCAAGAGCAATATCCCAACCCCTATGCAAGTAATAATCAACCCCTAATGGTGTCCCTAACCATGAAGACAAACTTTGTTGGAGAGGGGACATCATGTTCTAGAATTGCTTCCTGCTGTCATAGGGGTGATGTTTTTTCTATGGGATCCTGTAAAAGTAAAATGATGGTTAAATTTTAAGATTCTTGTTTTATATAATTGCAAATGATCTCTGAGTAGTTCATAGGGTCATTTTGTTTGATTGGTTTTGGGTTTTTTTTTTGAAGTTCTGGAAAGGATGTTGTAAGAAGGTACATCATTTTTGCAGTTGGTACCCAAAAACCAGTCTCATAGTAGTGCTATCAGCATCATGATGTCACATCAACCAGGTGGGGTTGTTGTGGGGCACCATCTTCTTTCTGGAAGCTTCAAAGATTACTGCAGGAAAGTCTGCTGTTCATTGTGGAAAACTTAAGCATGAACAGGGAACAGGAACAGAGTCTAGAAGCTGGAAGCAAGAGAGCGAGCACAGGCTTTACAGCTGCATTTATAGTATAAGATACCACACCCAAGTGTGCTGGTATCTTAAAGCCTATTGGCTGAAGGAGTAGAAGGAGATCCCAGAGCAATCCCCCATAAAATGAAATGCAAATTACGTACTTCAAACACACAATGATACAGAATATACATTACCATTCCAAAAAGTGGGACCCTGGCATAATGAGGCCCAAAAGAAGACTGAAACCCAGCAGGTCAAACTCTGGCTCCATGTCTGATGGCAGTGAGATTAGATACCTCTAATCTGTAAACCCCTTGTCCAAAGACAGATACTTCTTGAAATGCTGGAGGCTATTGTTTATAGAAGATAACAAGCTCCATGTCTCTGCTCCCCTGTCTTAGATAGGGTTTTTTATTGTTGTGATGAGACACCATGACCACAGACATTTTTATAAAAAGAAAAAACATTTAATTGGGGTGGCTTACATTTTCAGAGGTTTAGTCCATTATCATCATGGTGCACCATGGTGGCCTGCAGGTAGACATGGTGATACAGAAGTAGCTGGGAGTTCTACATCTTGATTTGCAGGCCATAGGAAGTGGTTTGTATTAGAAAGAGTGAGCATAGGAGACCTGAAAGTCTACCCCAACAGTGACACACTTTCTCCAAAAAAATATAACTACTCCACAAAGCCACATCTCCTAATAGTGCCACTCCCTGTGGGCTTATGGGAGCTAATTACATTTAAACTACCACACTCTCCTAAACAAATTTACTTGATTCAATTTCTGAGAGAGCCTGGAGACCAGCATATGCTTTCATATGCTAATAGGTACCACTATTGCCTATTTATTTGTCCTGAATTTCTTTTGGACCTGACGCTCTCAATCCTTCCCAACCAGTTCCACCAACTGAGAACCAAGAATTCAAACATATGAACTTAGGAGTCCATTCTCCTTCTAACCATCACAGAAGTTAAAAGAAAACACAGCTGAGACTTTGGGCTATTTTCCTCTCTAGTAGTTACTGATCATCCTGCTTGTACAATATATGTTTATTATAGAAAGCTAAGACATTTAAGGACAGAGTAGACATCATATCCTAACACCTAGAAACTTCTAAGTGCTTAAGGTAGTTTTCTCAACCAATGCTGGCACAACTCTACCCTTCAGAAGGCAGGCTGTCCCTATAAAAAAAATACTTTGTCACTACATTTAATATCCACCTCCACTGTGTCTTGTAAATTGGGATTATTGTGTATACAAGCTCACACTTACCTCTGAAGCCTTCTTTATAACAACCATCTTAAGGACTCTTTCCTCCTGGAAATGGGCAATGAGGTCTCCCAGCTTTTTCATATTATAATAATGAAGATTTATGTTTTCATGCACTCAGTTTCTATGACTTTACATTATTTCTATCAGAGCTAAATTTCCAAAGACAATGCATAGAAGTGCGTGAAGCATCTATAACACATGTACCATACAACATGAGCAGTGCTAGACAGTCCTAGATGTTGCTGATAGCAGTTTATATCCAGAGACATAATGACAGGGATGATGTAACAATGAATGGGGCCTGCTTGTTGGGGGTTTTCTGCCCTGCCTGGTTTCCCCAGCTGTTTAGCCCCAAAGAAAATCACACAAAGATCTCTAAAGTTATAAAGCTGATTAGCCCATTAAGTCAGGCTACTTATTAGCACTTGTAGTTTATATTAACCCATTATTCTGATCTATGTTAGCCATGTGGCTCAGTACCTTTTTCCCTGGGGTAGATCACATCCTGCTGCTTTGGTGGTCTGGGCAGGAGTGGGAGGATACAACTTCCTCCTTCCCAGAATTCTCCTGTTCTCATTGCATCATTTCTACTTCCNTTTTTTTTTGAAGTTCTGGAAAGGATGTTGTAAGAAGGTACATCATTTTTGCAGTTGGTACCCAAAAACCAGTCTCATAGTAGTGCTATCAGCATCATGATGTCACATCAACCAGGTGGGGTTGTTGTGGGGCACCATCTTCTTTCTGGAAGCTTCAAAGATTACTGCAGGAAAGTCTGCTGTTCATTGTGGAAAACTTAAGCATGAACAGGGAACAGGAACAGAGTCTAGAAGCTGGAAGCAAGAGAGCGAGCACAGGCTTTACAGCTGCATTTATAGTATAAGATACCACACCCAAGTGTGCTGGTATCTTAAAGCCTATTGGCTGAAGGAGTAGAAGGAGATCCCAGAGCAATCCCCCATAAAATGAAATGCAAATTACGTACTTCAAACACACAATGATACAGAATATACATTACCATTCCAAAAAGTGGGACCCTGGCATAATGAGGCCCAAAAGAAGACTGAAACCCAGCAGGTCAAACTCTGGCTCCATGTCTGATGGCAGTGAGATTAGATACCTCTAATCTGTAAACCCCTTGTCCAAAGACAGATACTTCTTGAAATGCTGGAGGCTATTGTTTATAGAAGATAACAAGCTCCATGTCTCTGCTCCCCTGTCTTAGATAGGGTTTTTTATTGTTGTGATGAGACACCATGACCACAGACATTTTTATAAAAAGAAAAAACATTTAATTGGGGTGGCTTACATTTTCAGAGGTTTAGTCCATTATCATCATGGTGCACCATGGTGGCCTGCAGGTAGACATGGTGATACAGAAGTAGCTGGGAGTTCTACATCTTGATTTGCAGGCCATAGGAAGTGGTTTGTATTAGAAAGAGTGAGCATAGGAGACCTGAAAGTCTACCCCAACAGTGACACACTTTCTCCAAAAAAATATAACTACTCCACAAAGCCACATCTCCTAATAGTGCCACTCCCTGTGGGCTTATGGGAGCTAATTACATTTAAACTACCACACTCTCCTAAACAAATTTACTTGATTCAATTTCTGAGAGAGCCTGGAGACCAGCATATGCTTTCATATGCTAATAGGTACCACTATTGCCTATTTATTTGTCCTGAATTTCTTTTGGACCTGACGCTCTCAATCCTTCCCAACCAGTTCCACCAACTGAGAACCAAGAATTCAAACATATGAACTTAGGAGTCCATTCTCCTTCTAACCATCACAGAAGTTAAAAGAAAACACAGCTGAGACTTTGGGCTATTTTCCTCTCTAGTAGTTACTGATCATCCTGCTTGTACAATATATGTTTATTATAGAAAGCTAAGACATTTAAGGACAGAGTAGACATCATATCCTAACACCTAGAAACTTCTAAGTGCTTAAGGTAGTTTTCTCAACCAATGCTGGCACAACTCTACCCTTCAGAAGGCAGGCTGTCCCTATAAAAAAAATACTTTGTCACTACATTTAATATCCACCTCCACTGTGTCTTGTAAATTGGGATTATTGTGTATACAAGCTCACACTTACCTCTGAAGCCTTCTTTATAACAACCATCTTAAGGACTCTTTCCTCCTGGAAATGGGCAATGAGGTCTCCCAGCTTTTTCATATTATAATAATGAAGATTTATGTTTTCATGCACTCAGTTTCTATGACTTTACATTATTTCTATCAGAGCTAAATTTCCAAAGACAATGCATAGAAGTGCGTGAAGCATCTATAACACATGTACCATACAACATGAGCAGTGCTAGACAGTCCTAGATGTTGCTGATAGCAGTTTATATCCAGAGACATAATGACAGGGATGATGTAACAATGAATGGGGCCTGCTTGTTGGGGGTTTTCTGCCCTGCCTGGTTTCCCCAGCTGTTTAGCCCCAAAGAAAATCACACAAAGATCTCTAAAGTTATAAAGCTGATTAGCCCATTAAGTCAGGCTACTTATTAGCACTTGTAGTTTATATTAACCCATTATTCTGATCTATGTTAGCCATGTGGCTCAGTACCTTTTTCCCTGGGGTAGATCACATCCTGCTGCTTTGGTGGTCTGGGCAGGAGTGGGAGGATACAACTTCCTCCTTCCCAGAATTCTCCTGTTCTCATTGCATCATTTCTACTTCCTGTCTGGTTTTCCCACCCATACTACCTGCCTGGCCAATCAGCGTTTATTTAAAACATGATCGACAGATTACAGACAATTCTCCTGCACCAGAATGACATAATTGTTTTTAACTCTGAAATCCCAGTTTTCTTTAAAGTTCTAGACCAAGTCTGTGACTTCAGTATACACATAATATTATTCTTGAGCTTCTTATAGACTTTCTCACTATGATGAACTAATTGAACAGACAGCCATGCATCAAGGCTAAAGCTGGCCCAGACTGTTTTGGTGGCTTCAAAACTTACTGTTTTTTGAATGAAGTTGATGCAGACTCTGCTGTCTACAGATGTGTCTACCCCCTTCTTGTGTATTGTATAACCCTAGGACTAATATTGTAGGTATAATTTTCTAAGAAAATGCTAAACTACCTTTGGCAATTTAGATTCTGAAAAAAAGAATCCTCCAAAAATGTCATGAGAAAAATTAAAATACATTGTTACCCCAACATCTCCCAGTAGCTAGCCATGAGCTGATTGATGAAATGAAACTCTAACTGGGCATTAATGGTCCAGATTTATAATCCTAACACCTGGAGAAGAAACAGTAAAACACAATGAGGTACAGGCTAACCTGGGCTAACTCACTTTGTACCCTCTACTTGGGTAAAATGTCGTAGATTCAGATGTAAGCTTTATGGAGTGAAATACATCCTTGGCAATGATGGACATGATCTGACATGATCATGTGACTCCCATCCTATTTTAACCCTTACTGCCTGACCTCATCCTAAATCTAAACCACCTGGAGATTTCTACATGATCTGTAGTGCACTGCACTGAGACCGGACTTTCACAGCTTGTAGGCATCCTGCTCTAACTTAGCTCTGTCATTTCCATTCCCCACCTTAGGAAGCCTAAATTCTCTCTCATCCACCCTGAGTTGTCAGCAAGAGAAAAGCAGCTGTGACAGGGACTGAAAACCCACGCTAGCAGGTACCGAAAACCCACGCTAGCGCACTGAATTTTACCCCTCAATAAAGAAGATGGACAGGTGGTAGTTGCTCACACCTTTAATCCCAGGACTCAGGAGACAGAGGCAGATGACTCTGGAACTTCAAGGCCAGCCTGGTCTACAAGGCAAGTTTTAGGACTGCCTGGGATATTACACAGAGAAACCCTGTTTCAAAAAAAAAATTCAAAGAAGAAGGAAGAGGAGAATGGGGGAGAGGGGATGGCTTGGACATGTGAAAGAACACCCATCACTTCCCTAACAATCACGGCCAACTCCCCCAAACGAATATGGCAAGCTAGGATTCACTAATATTTTCTGGTAACTCTTATCTGTGTAGACTGCAGTCTAATCACCAAGCCTTCTTCATCAATGACTGGGAACACCAGTGGCTCTGAGGATCTAGCAGTATTTAAAAGTCGAGTCACACAGTTCTGTCTTTTCATATGACATGTGATGGAATCCAGGGCCCCAGGGATGCTAGGCAAGGGCTTGACCCCTGAGTTTCTTCTGTGACTCAGACACAGGAGGCTCTATAAAAAGTCACCTGTTTCTGTGGGTATTCCCATCACAGCCTTGACCCCTTTGTTCATATTCTTGCTCCTCCCTCTCTTTGATTGCACTCTGAGGTTTCTGCCCAGTGCTAGCTGTGGATCTCTGCATCTGATTTCATCAGTTGCTGGATAAAGTTTCTATGACAACAATTAATGTAGTCATCAATCTGATTACAGGGGAAGGCCAGTTAAGGAACCCTCTCCACTATTGTTAATGGTCTTAGCTGGGGTCATCCTTGAAGATTCCTGGGAATTTTCCTAGTGCCAAGTTTCTTACTGGCCCCATAATGGCTCCCTCAGCTGAGCTAGTGGGAGCTCACTGACTCTGGACTAACAGCAGGGGTAATCTTCATAAGCCCAAACTAGGCCCTCTGAATATGGATGATGGTTGTGTGGCTGAGCAGTCTGTGGAGCCACTGGCAGTGGTTCTAAGATTTATCCCTTGCACATGAACTGGCTTTTTGGAGCCTATTCTCTTTGGAGGGATACCTTGCTCAGCTTAGATACAGCAGGGAGGGCCTTGGTCCTGCCTCTAAGTGGTTCTGCCAGACTTTGTTGACTCCCCATGGGAAGCCTTACCCTCTCTGAGGAGTGGATGAGGGTGGTATGGGTGGAAGATCGGGGAGAGGTAGGAGGGAAAGAAGAAGGATCTAGGAATGGTATATAAAATAAAAAAATATTGTTGTAAAAATTAAATTAAAAAAAAAATTTGCATGGACGGAAGGTACCCTTTTTCACCTATCTCCATTTAATAAAATGCATAAAAATAAAACCACCCAAGATTGGGTCTTGAAGGCAACCACAGGGTGTCATTATGATGAGCAGGTGTGTGGAAGAGAAATGGGAGAGAAAGAGAGGCAGAATGGTTAGAGTCTGTGGTGAGAGGCAATTTTAAGAGGCAAAAACGGTGAGGAGTAGGTTGATGGTGGCAGACTGTTTGCACCTTGGGCTGCTGCCTAGGGCTACGTCTGGGTGTGTGGTCCTACCACAGTCAGCATCTGTGCTGATGCACATGTCTCCTTGTTGCCACCAAGGTCACAGGGATGCCCTGGGTCTGGGCTGGGCCGCCACCTGCGGCCATTTTGGTGTCTGAGGACCATGTTATCTCTGGGGCCATGTTGATTTGAGTGGCCTGTGCTAACATCCAACCCAATGCAATGTCAGGCGTCATGTCTGAGTTTTTGGCCCTGCAGCAACCTGGGTCTGTGTCAATGTCCATTAGTAACCACTGAAAGCCAGACAGATGACAGGGGTCTTGTCAGACACCTGAGTCCATGTTGGTGTTCAAGGTTCACACTGCCACTGAGGTCATGCTAATCTAGATGGCTGTACTGCCATCCAGGGCCATGATGACATCCAAGCCTGGACTGTGATATAGGGCCATGTCTGAATCCATGGCGCAACTATAGCCAGGGTCTGGGTTGATAGCCATAGCTCCTGATATGGATATATCAGGACTGTGCAAATACCTGGAGTCTGAACCATCACCTGAGGCAAGGTGGAGATCTGAAGGTCATGCTGCAGCTAGGGCTATACATATCTGAGTGGCCTACATGGCCACATGGTGCCATGGCGACCTCTGGGCTGAGACTGCAGCTGACGACCATGTCTGGGTCAGTGGCTTTACTGTAGCAAGGGTCTGTGCTGATGTCTATGGCTCCTGATACCATTGAAGACCATGCCAATGCCAGAGGTCTAAGCCACCACCTGGTGCCATGCTGCAGTTGGCCTTGCTGCCACTGGGCCCATGCTGATCTGGGTAGTCTATGCTGCCATCTGGAACCAAGATGACATCCAAGCCTGGACTGTTGATGAGGACCATGTCTGGGCCCATGGTCCTACAATAGCCATGGTTTGCATTGATGTCTGTAACCCATGGTGCCACTAAAGCCAGACAGATGCCTGGGGTGTAGGCTGCAGCCTGTGACCATGTTGGTGCCCAATGGCCATGATGTCACTAGGGCCACACCAATCTGAGTGACCTGCACTGTCACCTGGGACCATGGTCCTACCACACCCCAGGCTGCTACTGAGGACCATGTCTGGGTTCATGGTCCTACCACAGCCAGGTTCTTTGTTGATGCCCATGGTCCATGGTACCAACAAAAGTTACATGGATGCCCAGGGTCTGGATTGAGCATGTCTGCGAGCTGTGCCCCATCAGCATGGGGCCATGCTAATCTGGGTAGTCTGCACTGCCACACAGGGTCATGGTGNCTTCTGGACCCAAGCTGCTGCTGAGGGTCATGTCTGGGTTGGTGGCCCAGCAGCAGTCAGGGTCTAGATTGATGACTGTGGCTCCTATTGCCACCAGGGGCTGTGCAGACACCCAGGGTCTGAACAGTCACTTGAGGCCATGTTGGTGTCTGAGGGCCTTGCTGCTGCTGGGGCCATACTGAAATGGGTACACAGTGTTACCACTAGGGCCATGGTGACATCTCAGCCTGAGTTGCTGCAGAGGATCATGTCTGGGTCCATTTTCCTCCTGCAGCTGTGGTCTGTGATGATGTCCTTGGCCCATGTTACCACAGAGGATCACAGGAACACATGGATGTTGAGATCCAAGGACCATGCTAATCTCACCCCACCCCTCACTGGCCCTGGGATATCTGGCCCTGCCCTTCAGTGGACACTGCAGAAGGAGAACTGCCCCTCCTACACTTGGGAGAACTGGCCCCACGCCCCACCTCTGGTATAGGAGAGTTGGCCCCAACTGCATGGGCATAGGAGAGTTGGCTTTGCCCCTCCTCTGAGGCAGGCAGTCCCAGTGACCCAGACTGACCAGCTCAGCTACAACCCAGACCCACATCCTGAGCCTTGGGTTGGCCCACCCTAACATCTACCCCATCTAGGGCCTGCTGGAGAGTGTGAAGGGACCAGTCCTGTGGAATGATAACCACAGGATCTCCATGACTAGGGGCAACAGCAGGATATCTAAGAGGAGTTTTGGTGAATGTCCAGTGATGGTGGTATGACACACCTTGAACCAGACCAATGACTTATTGCTATGAACATTTCATGGGTGAAGATGATTGGACATAAGGGTATTCTGCATGACCCACCAAAGCTCCCAATGCCACTTGGATGAATGAAGAAGTATTGAAAAGATTGAGCAGTGAGGTAGTTTGTTTGCTTTGTTTGGTTTCTAAGTTCCTCATGTTGTGGTGACTTCCAATCATAAAATTACTTTTGTTGCTACTTCATAACTAAAATTTTGCAGCTGTTGTGAATCGTAACACAAATCTCCATGTCTTTGGATGGTCTAAGGTGACCCCTGTGAAAGGACCACTTGACTACCAAAGGGGTCTGAACCCTCATGTTGAGGACCACTTCTCTAGACCTCCATAGTTTCTGATTTGAGCCAGGAGACTACGTTCTGCAGGGCCACAGCAAATTGGTTCTGGAGACACAAAGCCCTGGCCAATGGATCAAGAGGGAAGCAAAACCCTTCCTCTCCTGTCTCTCCAAGATGATGGCTCCAGAAGAGCTCCAGAAATAAGGCCCAAAAGTGAAGAAGTAACCAGCTTTCTTCTGCCTTCCTGTGGAAGGGCAAAAGGAGAGAGTAGGAAGAGGACAAAAAGTGAACAGAAAATCCTGCTGGTTTAGGAACTGTGGTTTCTGTGGACAAAAAGAGACATCCTTTTCCTGAAGGCCAGGGCATGCCCAACTCTCTGCAGGTCTTGGCAAAGTGCTTGCAAAGTACTCTCATCTACAACAAAAGAACACGTGACTGCACAGGGAAGAGGCTGACAAAAGAGACCTGGAGGTGGAGACCGAGAGGTGACACTACTGAGCTTCACTACAGACACACAGGTCACTGATCCACAGACAAAGCTGAAAGAGAAAACACTCTGTCAGCTAGAAAATACCTAGTGAAAATAAGGAAATGCTTTGTAGTAAGCCTGAAACTTGCCAGAGCTGGTGATTTTGAGGTGGAGTGCATAATTAGTTCCCCTCTGTCCTTGTCACCCAACACACCCAGATGCAGGATTATAACGCTGTCTCTGTCTTTGCATCTTGAGGTACAGGCTGTGCCCACACTTGCAAGATATTTGGAAAGTGTTTGTGGCATAGATGTTTGATGGTTTAATTGCATTTCTGCAATCAATTTTTAGTTTCATTACAAAATCTTATCTATGAAAATACATTGCCACCCTATCGGGGAAGGGAAACAGACTCCAAGATTCAAGTTCTATCTATACACTGAAGCTCTGAGAAATGGGATGGAGAATTCTATTCATATTTGGGAGCAAGTCTTCGGTACATCACCAGTGCTCCCCTGCCTGTTTATGAAATTAAAGAATTGCACTAAACCACTCTTAACAGACAGGTAAGATCATTACAAATATGCCTATTTCCAGGAAGAGCTGGGGAAATAAAGTATTAAACCCTGAGATACAACGGAAGGATTCATAAAAATGAGCCCTCTGGGATCTGTATCCACCAGGGACCTATGATAATTGTTCCCCAGGAGACCATTCATCCATGTGGAAGGAATGCCATGAGCTGGAGGTACATAATTCTTCACTCATTTGTAATAAACCACACACACGCACACACGCACACACACACACACACACACACACACACACACTATTTTAGAAAGGATTTCACTATACAGCTCTGGTTAGCCTGGAACTGGAGATCTTCCTACCTTAGCCTCCACAGTACTGGGATTACAGGTGTAAATGAACACAAATTCATTCTGATTCTTTTTCTTTCATCTTCAGCTTCCTGAGTATGAAACTTACTGCACTTTGTATATGGGTTCTTGACCCCATTATCCGGTGGCACTCTATTATCCTAACCTCAAATGTAGATATGGATTCTGGCCCCAGTATTGCTCGTGATGAGCATTTCAGTGTTAGAGAAACCCATTCTCTGGGTTTCATCTCCTGAAAAACTTGAGTTTCTCCAACTGGGTCTTGTAGGTATAAAATTATTTAGTGCTCAGTTTTGTGCCTGTGTGTGTGAGTGCATGTGTGTGTGTTGTGCGCGCGCATGTGTGTGTGCATGTTTGTGGAGAGGTGCACACTGGTGCATGGTCATGTACAAACTAGAGAACAACCTTGGCAATGTCAAGATACCATCCACTTGTTATCTTTGGAGACATGGTCTCCTGCTAGTGTGGAGCTCACCAGGCTGACTAGGCTACCAGGCCATCAAGCCCCACCTCTCTCTGCCTCCCCAAAACTGGGATGACAAACACACATTGTCATGTGTTCTACCCTCATCCCGAAGTGGCTTCTGGGGATCGAACTCAGGTCTTCATGCTAACGTGACAAGGATTTTATCAACTGAGCTAACTTCCCAGCCCCATTCTGTTATGTCTGAGCAGATACTAGATTTTTTTTGATGCAATGGTGACTTGAGGCATTCCAGGCATTTTGTTCAAAAAGAAATCAATTCTGAGGGATGCTCTTTGTGCGTAGCATACTCTACAGGATATTCAGAGAACGTAGGGAATGCCACTCTGGGAAGACAAGGAGTCCAAAGACAAGAATTCCTTGTGGGTGGATGCCCTATGGCCTTCCCTGTCTGCCACTCTGGATGGGAGTGGAGGGTGCCTGGGCTCTAGCGCTTCAGCTTTTATTGAGGTCAGGCTCATAGCACCCAAACCCACCCGCACCCCTACCCTCAGCAGCTTGCTTTTTATCAGGTTAACTTTTACTTGAGGGTAATCATCTTTTCAAGCAAAAGTATAAAAAGTAAATTCCCTCTGATCAATAGATGCATACAGATTTCAGTCCCACCATATTCCCGGTGGGAGTAAACACACAGGAAAAGAAACTGGGGAAATAAGAAAACATGAGAAGGTGATGAGAAGGTAGGCAGAGTGGGGGACTGAGCAGCAAGAAGGAAGAGAAAATGGTCAAGGAGAGACTCACCTGCCTCAGAGAAGGAAGGGCGTGCCCTGAGGGTGTGGTGGGCTTTGTTCACCTGCCTGCCAGGGATCCAACCGCACCCAAGTCTGCCCAACCTTCTCTAACCTTACCAGGAAGCCAGTCACGTCCAGTTCTCAGCTTAGGTGAAGTCCCAATTCTGAGANGAAGTGGCTTCCTGATTCGGATTTGGAAGGACGAAATCCTGTCTTGATCCCTGATGACTTGTTCCTACTTTTTACTCCAAATTTTCTATTTCTGCTTTGTGAATTTATTTTTCCCTACCTAATCCTAACTTAGAAATGCTTTAATCAAACACTGCTAACTTAACAGTTTTCAGGCTCTGAGACTGCCCCCCTTCTACAGTCTGACCTGGTGTCTCTCACCCCCATCTTAGATTTGCTCTGGAGACTCCAGCCATATAAGCTTGTGTCTTCACAGAGCCATGAGCCTTAAACTGGTACTTCACTGCTGTTTAACTAGTATTGCTTGTCAGGCACTCAGGGTACAAAGAGGACAAAGCTTGATCCCTACCACTGGGGAATAGCACACACTAATTAGAGAAGCCAACTTTATTTTTTTTTTTTTAAGAAACAGTCTCATTCTGTGGTCCTGGCTGCCTGGAACTGGGTTGACCTCAATGTCCTAGAGCTTGCCCTGCCGCTGACTTCCAAGTGCTGGGCTTAAGGGATCAGTGCTTAAACAAACATTTCAGTGGAGCATTGAAGAAAGTTCTCCCAGCAATTCTGGACATGCAAACACAGTGCTCCACCTGCGGGGACGAACCCGATAGATACCTGAGGAAGATACAACTTGAACTGAGCCTGAGTAGCGGCTAACAAAGTGGTGGGAAATGCTAGTTGCTGCTGTCTGTGGTCTAGCAGTAAAGAGTTGGGAATCTTCACTGGCCCAAAACAGGGAAGGCCTGTCATCTCTGAAGAGCTTAGAGTTTGCCACGGGTCCTTCCAGTAGTGTTGCTCTTGTGGACAATAAAATTGGATGTGGACAAGAAACTATGTTGCTGCGACTTCTAGCTCTGCACCTCTTAGGCCACTTGGCCCTGTGATCATCTGTGCCATGCCAGGTGCCTTTGGAGGCAGCTGTCTTTAGACCTGGAAGAAGCAATAAGATAGCTTAATATCTGATGTATTTCAGAAATCTTATGCTGCAACAAGTGAAGTGTTTGGGAATGCAAACCAAGGGCTAAACAAGAGAACCACTACAGATCACTAGAAACTTCCTTAAAGTTTCCATTCTTCTTCTACGCTGAACTAATTTGAGTGTGGGTTCAAAAAAAATAGATGCAAGTAGATCAATCAATTCTGATTCCACCTTCTGATGAGATGCAAAATGAAGCAGAGAGAATATATTGTTCACCAAAGCATTTGATTTGAATATAATGAAGCCCTAGAGAGAAAAAGAAAAAGGCAAAGGCCTGGAAATAGTACAAGGACAGGGCAGCAAGTAAACCTGACTGCGAGGTCAATACAAACATGGGGCATATGTGGGACTAACTGGCTCAGACATGCAAAAGCTGAGGTCTTTAAAGATCCTAACAGAAGGGCACTACTGCAAGGTCTTGGTTTGCTTTTCGGTGCTCTAATAAAACACTAATCTAAAGCACCCTGGGGAGGAAAGGGTTTATCTGACTTATGGGAGTCCATCATTGAAGATGGGAAGCTGGAGTAGGAGGAACCTGGAGGCAGGAACTGAAGCAGAAGCTACGGAGGAGTGCTGCTTTTGCTGCCCCTGGCTTGCTCAGTCTGCTTTCTTATACAACTCAGAACCACCTACCTACCCAGGGATAGCAACATGTACCATGAATGAACCTTACTATGTCAATTAGCAATCACAATGGATAGACTTTACTATGTCAATTAGCAATCACAGACATGCTCACAGGCCAGTCTGACGGGGGCAGTTTCTCCATTGACATGCCCCTTCCCAGGTTCCTCACGTTAACAACCAAGACTAATGACCACAGAACGAGAAACATTTAAGGTGGCACTGTGGTTCTGAGTCAGACCCTTGGTTTGGATAAATCAACTCTAAAAGCCTTTTTGTTTGGTTGGTTGATTGGTTGGTTGGTTTGGTTGTTTTTGTTCATGTGATATTTAAGTAAGAACTGAGTGTCCCAGAAGATGTTCATTAACACAGAGAGGGTATGGTCATTCACAGAGAAAAAGCAAAGGTCAAAACAGACTCTTGTTGTGTAGTAGACTTTTTCTTTTGGACTACCAACCAACTCCCAAATCAGGACACAGAGACTTAGTTTTGAATGCTCGGCCTAGCTTAGGCTCGTTTCTGGCTAATTCATTAACTTAAAGTAACCTGTTTCTCTTCATCTACGTTTGACTCAGGACTTTTTATATTCTCTCCTTCTTTAATATCATACTTTCACTGCTTCTTGTGTCTGGCTGACTGGTAGGTAGCTGCCTGGCTTCTTACCCCAGCTTTGTCCTTCTCTTTCTCCTCATTCTGTTCTTCTTCTTCTCTTCCTCTTGTTCTTTTATCTCTTCCTATTTATTGTCTCTGCCCACCAGCACCCCCTATCCCTCTCCTGCCTAGTTACTGTCATTCAGCTTTTTATTAGGCCAATCAGGTACCGCAGGCAGGCAAGGTGAAAAAGTAGCACATCTCTTCATAATTAAACAAATATAAACACTTTTACAGTTAAATGTTCTATAACATTGTTGTTTTTTGAAAAAATGTGATACAAAAGCAACAGGAAGAGATTGTGTGATGAAAGGGAAGTATGATACACTGCATACTCCCTGCTCTATGCATGCTTATGTATGAGGATTTTCTTTTCTTTTCTTCCTCAGAAACACCTATATATTTACAAACACACTGTTTATATATATACAGGTTAACAAAATATACAGCAACCTAAAAATTAGAGCAGTCTTAATACACTTTATGTGATTTGACCAATACTCCTAAAAATTATTAAATGTTGTAGGGGCCAGATTATAAAGGCAAATATTTCTAATTGTATGGCAATCAGAATTCTGAGCAACCTGGCAAGGCACAATTTGCACCTTCCACACAGAAGGTGGTCGCTTAGCCTTTGATAGTGATAGTGAGACAACCTGACACCATCCAAAGCAAATGGTCAGGATATGCTAATGTCATTCTGCTCCTTCTATTGCAATTTTGGAGGTCGCCTAGGTAAGAGGTGCTTTTCAGTTTACATGACAGAGTGGCCATATTTGTGAACAAGACCTAAGTCATTCTCTCCCACTATCCAGGAAACAGAACGCTAATGAACTTCCCCCTCAGTTTACCTTTTGATATAAAAGCTGTGTGGATAATAAACTCAGGTGATTCTCAGGATTTGAATGAACCCTGAAACTCCCTCCTGATATTGCCCTGTGAACTGTGTCTCAATTATTCCCACACCTCCACTGAGGTATGAAGAATAATGTATGTAGGGGCTGGACCCCGACAAAGTGTAAAATTTTTATTTTAGATACTTATTTAGTTATCTTATTCTATCTGCCAAACACCCAGCAAAGAAGGTGTTATGATTTTATAGACAAGGCATGAACTTTGAAGGGTGAAGAGAGGTGATCTCAGAATTTGTTGACTTTTTTATTTGTATTTTCTACAATCATTTGTGGTTTTATTTATTAATTTAAAAATTGATCACACATGACTCTAAGAAGAAATCTCAAGTTTAAATATTTTGAGCTAAATGAAAGCTCTGCTTTTAAAACAATGTATGGTACAAAGAAAGAAGTTTTGGAGAGAAAGTCATAGTACTGAATATGTCTGTTCAGTGAGAAGAAAAATAAAAAATTGATAATCCTAGATTCTAGCATAAATAGTGAAAATGAGCTAGTCATGGTAGAATACACATATGATCCTAGCACTCTGAAGGCAGAGGCAGGAGGATTGTGAATTCAAGGTTAACTTGAGCTGTGCAGCAAGCTCTTGTCACAACTAAAATAAAATAAAATATAGAATGAAGAAAGAGAAAGAGGGAGAAGTGAGGACTGGGAGAAAGGGAAAATGAAGAAGACAGGAACAGAGAAAAGGTAATTGCAAAATGAAGTGCAAGTTGAACCCAAAGAAAAGAAATAATGAAAATTAGAGCAAATATCAAAAAATAAAAAACAAGAAAGATAACCAATAAAATCACAAGCTGGCTCTTTACAAATATTAATAAAAATTGATGAGCCTCTAGGTAAGATAAGAAAAACAGAGAGATAATGCCAGTTACTAATAACAGAAACCTAATAAGGGTCTATAGCAATAGCTCTTCAGTTAAGGGCATGCGCTATTCTTGCAAAGGACAGACACAGGCTACATTCCCAGTACCCATATAGCATCTCAAAAATGCCTGTAACTCCAGTTCCAGATGATCTTACACCCTTTCCTGGCCTCCGTAGATAAGTATGCGCAGCTACATAATGTATGATTTCAACTATCTGACACTATGGAAGAGGTAAGTGTGAAAATCGTAAGAATCAGTGGCTATTAAAGACTGAGAGGAGAGAAGGGTAAAATAGAAGAGTATAGACATTTTTAGAGCAGTGAAAATACCCAATATGACATCATAAATGTCAAACACAGAGAGAATTAGAGCCTCTAGAGTGAATGTTACCTTGCCTGGGCAATACAGCAAAACCTTGTGTCAAAGAGGTGAGCAGTGAGGAAGAAACAGAAAAAGGAAAAGAAGTCCTCCCCAGTGGGACAAAACCCCGGGCCCCTCTCCTAACTCCCTCGGCTTTTCTAGCCAACCAGCAGAGGGTTTTCTGTGGCTAGGTTCCCACAAAACCCAAACCCATCCCTTGCTTCTAGTGACACCCTGTCTAAGAGCTCAGAGCTTGCTCCAACACTGAGGGGATTAAGAGAGAGCACCAAGAGAGCAAACCAGGAGATAGACCAAGAGAGCAGACTTATGGAGACCTCAGAGGCTTTCTGACACAGATATTGACAGACCAAGAGCAGACCAAGAAAAACCCAAACACTCAGACAGCCTCTGCAAATATTGGACCAAAACACAAAGACACTGCAGGCCTCATTTGAAGGAAGAGATGGGTAGGCGCCAATGTAAGAATTCCTCCAACAACCTAAAAAGCAACATGGTAACACCAGAACCCAGAGGTCACACAACAGAAACACTTGATCATCCTAACCCAGAAGAAGCAGAAGAAAATGACTTTAAATACACCTTTATAAAACTAATGGATACCTTTAAAGAGGAAAAGAAAAAAAATCCCTTAAAGAAATGGAGAAGACAAACAAAAATTGGAAGAAATTAATAAATCCCTCAAAGAAAACCAAGAAAAAAATCAAACAGGTGAAGAAAACAGTTCAAGACTTGAAGACTGAAATAGAGGTAATNCAAACAAAAATTGGAAGAAATTAATAAATCCCTCAAAGAAAACCAAGAAAAAAATCAAACAGGTGAAGAAAACAGTTCAAGACTTGAAGACTGAAATAGAGGTAATAAAGAAAACACAAACAGAAAGAATTCTGGATATGGAAAACCTGGGAAAATGAACAGGAACTACAGATACAAGTATGGCCAACAGAATGCAAGAGACAGAAGAAAGAATCTCAGGCACTGAAAATATAATAGAAGAAATAGACTCATTGGTCAAAGAAAACATTAAATCCAACAAATTCTTAACATAAAACATCCAGGAAATCTGGGACACCATGAAAAGACCCTTAGAATAATAGGGGTAGAAGAGGGAGAAGAACTCCACCTCAAAGGCACAGAAAATATATTCAACAAAATTATAGAAGAAAACCTTCCCAACCTAAAAAAGGTTATCCCTATGAAGGTACAAGAAGCTTACAGAACAATAAACAGACTCGATAAAAAAAAGAAAAAAATTCCCTCACCATATAATCAGAACACAAAACATACAGAATAAAGAAAAAATATTAAGAGCTGCAAAGGAAAAAGGTCAAGTAACATATAAAGGTAAACCTAT
>LOEQ01001124.1:210530-222847 GCA_001685075.1 Bramus lutescens | reverse complement strand
CTCTTCTGGCCTGCAGACATACACAAACAGACAGACTATTGTATACATAATAAATAAATATTTAAATATCACATAGCTTTGTGATGACCTATTCAATGCTGCTTCTTCTCGACAAAGTGTCAGGTGAGCAAATGCTCATCAAAGTAGAAACATAAAGAGTCTCAGCATAGGTATCTATCTATGATCAATATTCAAAGCAAAGGCTGCCAGTCATGGATGTGATAAATCGGGGTCTCTTTCAACACAGTCAGGAGGACAGCACGGAGAAGACAGGACAGCAGTGCAGCCGGTCAAAAGAAGGTACAAGCGTGAATGGGTAAAATTTGCCAAGCCCTGCAGAGAAAGAGAAGACAACTCAAAAAGAAATCCCATTGCCAAGGTAAGTCATATTGACAGAAGCAGTGTGAGCTTTAGAATAAACGTATTACATGCAAATTAAAGACAATGTAGGAATTCCACTCAACAATGTGCAGCCTGAAAAGTCCACAGAACAACAGCCTGTCCTCTACAACAAAACTATAATAATAATGTAAAAAAGAGAGAGAGAGAGAGAGAGAGAGAGAGAGAGGAATGATAGCCCCTAGAGCTACAAACTGGGATTAAGAAATATATTGGCTCATTTTAATGCATACGTCTGTGCCTGTCCACATTCTATTAAACAAGGCTAAAAATAGAAAGTGATAGCAATTAGATGACTGGGAGGAAGTGTGGGCATGGCCGTGGATGGCGGCTACTGAGGCTGAACAGTGAGCTGTCTTGTGAGCTCTGTACTATTCACTCTGCTAAACAGCTTTAAGATTATAAAAATGAAAATCAGTCCATGTTCACACGTACTCTGAACGTGTTACCTTATTCTGTCTGTTTCCTCCTTCCTTGCCACTTCCCCGAACTTGTGGAAGCATCCTTTTTTAAATGGTAAGTAAGGACTGGGCATCCAGAAGAAGCTTTTTCACCACTAAGCCTCCTTTGTTTTCTTACATTTTAACATTCCCATCATGACACCACAACCCACATAAGCACTCAAAATGGCTTGTTTTTCTTGGTCCATGTTGGTGAGCAGAACAACTGTACTTCATTTTTTATTCTGACTCTCCAATAAATAAGTAGAGCAAGAATAAATGACAGCAATGGAAAGGGTGGGTCAAGTGAACAGATGACTTTGGACCATGGAGGAGTTAGAGGCTCATCAAGGTTCAGCTTGACATTTAAGCCATTTTCTTTCCTTACAGATCACTTCCGATTTTCAAGCAACCCAGAAAATTACCTACCGAATTTCTGGGGTGGGAATTGATCAGCCTCCTTTTGGAATCTTTGTTGTTGACCCAAACAATGGTGATATTAACATAACGGCCATAGTTGATCGTGAGGAAACCCCGAGCTTCCTGGTGAGTTCCCAGTCAAGCTAGCCTTCTCCATGTACTTTGTGAAGTGAGGTAGCTCCTCTCCAGGTAGGTTTGAAAGAAATTATTACATGGATTAGTGTATCAACAAATAAGATTAATCCTTCTACTAAACCCCACCCCATGGTGCATGTCCCTGGGATAATACACCAGAGAGTGGGGGATGACGCAGAGTTGGGGAGGGACTGGGGACACATTCCAGAACTTCATCCTGCCAAAATGCAGCAGCTTGAAGGAAGAGCAGCTGGACCAACAGCAAGCGTTCCCTTTACCCACACTTGGGGGAAATGTTCTTTCTTCCTTTCTCATTAACTTCTGTAAATACCAGCATTGTTCTAATTTCTGTAGGTCTTAATCATATTCAAACTAGCTCCATATAGTGATAATGGATATTCTCTCTTTGTCTCTAGATCACATGCCGAGCTCTAAACGCCCTGGGACAAGATGTAGAGAGACCACTCATATTAACAGTGAAAATTTTAGATGTCAACGATAATGCTCCGATATTTTCACAAACCATATTCAAGGGTGAAATTGAAGAAAATAGTGCTTCAAGTAAGTCTTTAGTAGCACCAACCACCTCCTATCCATGACTTTCAATTACACATATCATTATACCATTTTTAAAAACTATTGTGTTCTTTTGCTCTGTAGTTTGATAACAAAAAAAACTCATCACGATAGTCTGAGATTTCTTTTCCAAATGTTGTAGTAACTCTCAACAATTACCCATCAGAATTACGTTTGTAGATTATAGACCCATCACAAAGCTAGTGCCTAGGCATACAACCTCTGTGTGAGTCCCAAACACGAAGAGGCCTCCTAGGCAGCCTGAATGCACAAGCTCAATGAGTTTAGATTATAGGAGGCCGAGATATATTCACATTCCTTGGATCATATTTAAAAGGAAACGCACAGGTGCATCTATCTGGGGAAGAACTTGAGCCAGAAGATAGCCCCAACCTCAACAAAGTCAAGGCTGAGGGAACATTGGAAGATTTTTCTGAAAAGCCAACAAATTCGAGAAAGAAACAACAACAGTGACACACTTTGGGTTGTTTTGGGTTTGTTTTTTTTTTAAGCAAACGGACAGTTTAAAATAAACTTTTTTTTGAATAGGAATCAGTGCTAAACTAGTTTGGCTCTTTGATGTGAGTGTAATGTCTTTGACAATTTTCTTATATTCCTAGATTCACTGGTAATGATCCTAAACGCCACAGATGCAGATGAACCAAACCATTTGAACTCTAAAATTGCCTTCAAAATCGTCTCCCAGGAGCCTGCAGGCATGCCCATGTTCCTCATCAGCAGAAACACTGGAGAAGTCCGCACTTTGACCAGCTCTCTTGATCGAGAGGTAAGGCAGATTACCTGGAAATATCAAAAGAAAAAAAGAGAAAAAGAAAAACTTAAAGGGTTTGATGACTAGCAACCCAAAAGAGGTGCCTCCATTTTACCTGAGGATACAAAGAGACATCTGGAGGACCCTGCCTCCATGGGTGTGATTCTGCTGTTGTAGCGTGTGTACCTGGGACAATACCTCTCACACAACAGGTCAAATGGGGTTAAAGGAGATGCTGGTGTGTAGAAGCAGAGTACGCTGGGATTAATTCCTAAAGAATGGGAGAAAATTCTTAGATAAGGAGATGTCTGTCATAAAAGTCGGAAGGCACACATTTCCTCTAGACATCGCCATTTATTTTTGCCTCTCCTTACAGACACCGAAGGATCTCTTCCCCATCTCCCACCACCATGTATCTCCACCACAGCAGGCTACTCAGGCGCACATTTCTTTCATACAAATGGTTTTCTCAACAGACTGGCAGGGAAACACCACGTGAGCTTCTCTCAGACTGGCACAGCACCCCTCATTCCTATATCCGTGTTTTTGTACCCTACATCTACAACGCTACCTTCATAAGTTGGCCAAAGAGGAAGCCTCTTACAAACCCTCAACACCTCCACCCAGTCATCTGGAGCCATACCAGTCCCTCTCTGCCACGGACGGCTAACAGTGTGCATGAGTCACGATTCATGATCTTCAATGTCTTCATGGAAACATTTTATCATATCCATAGAAGGCAACTGCTGGCCACTTGTAAATTTTATTCTTTTTCTCCAAATTCAGCAAATCAGTAGCTACCATCTGGTTGTGAGTGGTACAGACCATGACGGAACGGGACTGTCAACTCAATGCGAATGCAATATTAAAGTGAAAGACGTCAATGACAACTTTCCGGTGCTTAGGGATTCTCAGGTATGCCCCCGGTCCTTGAAGAACAGTTTAGCATCCCAATTTATTAATTACCTGTTTGTTGGGTTTTAAATTTTCTGTTTCTTTATTTTAAAAAATAGTTTAGGTAGAGCAGTGGTGGTGAATGCTTTTAATCTCACCCAGCACTTGGGAGACAAAGGAAGGTGGATTTCTATGAGTTTGAAGCCAGCCTGGTCTACAAAGTGAGTTCCAGAACAGTCAAGGCTACACAGAGAAACACTGTCTCAAAAAAACAAAAACAAACAAACAAAAAAACAAAATGCTCAAATATGAAAGTTAAGGGATTGGTATGAAATAATACGTAATTTGAGAAATGAGAATTAATACTATTTAAAATAAATATCCTTTTAGGTAAGCCCTAGTGCGGAATCTTGAGTCCTTTTCTAGTGGTTCTAGCAGTGGAGCTGCAGACCATCCTCTTCAGCTGGAGGAGGGCTGACACAGTGCGGGAGGAAGGGCACACTGACCTAAGCAGCCAGGTCACCCAAACAACCCTGGCACTGGACAGAGTGGTGGCAACGCTGCAGCCAAGTGGCCTTCTGGACTCCTAGCACTGACTCTTAAATCCTGCGCATCTCCCTTTCAGTATTCAGCGCGCATTGAGGAAAACACTCTAAACGCCGAGCTACTCCGGTTTCAAGTGACAGACTGGGATGAAGAGTACACAGATAACTGGCTGGCTGTGTACTTCTTTACCTCTGGAAATGAGGGGAATTGGTTTGAAATTGAAACAGATCCAAGAACCAATGAAGGCGTCCTGAAGGTGGTTAAGGTAAGGTCTGAATTTCTTTAGTGGGTAAAAACATTCAACAGTAACTCAATCTATTGGTTATACAAATAAATTACATCAATAATACGACCACTCTATTATTTAAAAAATAGAAAACATAACAAAGTGGATAGCATTTATTTAACTATCATCATAGCTCTATTGCCTAAATACAACTTCTCTTGAAATACTATTTTTTCCTTCCAAGCTATCATATTTTCTTTAACACATACACACACACACACACACACACACACACACACACACACACGGTGGGGGAGGTTTGCATACTCTCATGACAGGAAAGAAAAGACATTTCATATATTAATCAAATTCACTGTGCGCAGCTGGATGGAGTTCAGAAGAAATAAGAAAGCATGGGATTGTGGTTTGGGAATTGGTCAACATGCTTTAAGGGCTTTAACTAATCTCGTCACAGAAGAAATCACAAAATCCCTAAAAAATGGAAACTTAACAAATTCTGCTAGGTAAAAAGCAAAACACTGAGCAAAGCTTGGGTTCAGCTAGACAGCTTCCCCAGCTGGAATTACATCAGGGCAGCTGTTCCTGGAAATAGTGTAGACTCAAACAGTAGCCGCTCTGCTGATGTTCTTTGGCACTGGGTTTGAAACATTCTGGAGCTTCTTTAACGCCTAGGTCTGACGTAAAGATGGAATGATAGTATTTTCCTAACAAAGAGACTTCTGGAAGGTTTGCAAACACTTCTTAGTGGTCCACATTTCACGGAGAGTGTCACTGCTTCTGAATCTGCAAGGATTTGTTATAAATCCCAATACCAACATGACTCCCAATTTAATGTCCTGGGGTCATTCACTTTCCCAAACTTGACACCTGACTGTTATCCTGGAACCTTGGCAATTCCTACAGCATTCCGCCAGCCATCGAGTTCTGCCACAGCTACCGTTAAAGGATGGCTTCCCTCTTCCTTTCACTACCTAGCCTCTGCCTGGCCTTGCTCCTTCCCTCTTACAATGCTGTCTAGCAGGTGTCCCCGCTGCCTGTCCCCAGTTGTCGTCCTCACTGCCACCATTCCACGACCACATTTTTTAAAGAAACAAACAAGATGACTTCCTCTGTTCTGTAAATCCTCCCCTGGCTCTCAGTGAGCTGAGCTGGTCCCAGTGCCAACAGCACCTTCATGTCACCTGCAGTTTTTCTAGACGGAATACATAAAGGATTCGTGGGAGGAGTCTGTGGGGCAAACACTCATATTATTGAGTCTTAAATTAAGCAATGTGACTCTAACATGCCATCCAGGGTGGATCACCACCTACTTCAAAATGAAGTGGCAGACCTTCACATTACAGTGCCCAAGACCCTACCTGACCAGCCAGTTCAGATCCTTCCGCAGCACAGGGTGTTAGAAAATGCTTCCACCTTTCCCTGAAGAACTTCACAGCATCCTTCAATGCTCGGTTCAGATCCTCTCAAATGCCCTTCCCAGCTCTCGACTAGAAGCCGTCTCCTGCTTCCACGCATCTCTGCCATCTCTTTGTCTCTACATACACTTTCCCTTCCGCCAGGGAACTCCAGTCAAGCAGTCCCTGTAGCTGACACTCGAATCCAGATCTCTTCCCTTAAAAAATATTCTACTGGTAAATAGATGAAGCCAAAATTAGTATTTCCCAATCTATCATCCTAAAAAAAGAATAAGAAGAAAACGAATGAATGAAAACTGTTAACCTTGAATTCTTGATTTAGGCCAGCTTAACTAGAAAACCAAGCCACTATAAGCAAAAACACTGAAAATTGGTTTTATAAAGATTTGGGCCAATTGCTCACTGCTATAAAAAGAATTGGTTAGTCTTTTTGCCAACAAAGATGCAATAGATGGCCTTTGAACTTTGGAATTTTATTTATGTCAGAAAAGAATATACATGAATCCAATGAATATTTTATTAATGGCCAAGTGGCTATTTATACAAAATGAATCGCCAGGCAGTGGTGGGGCACACACCCTTAGTCCCAGCACTCGGGAAGCAGAGGCAGACAGATCTCTGAGTTGGAGGCCAGCCTAGTCTATAGTTTGACAGCCAGAACTACACAAAGAAACCCCGTCTCAAAAAACAAACAAACAAAAAGAATGAATTATAGAACTTAATTTGTTCAGCCTCCCAACAACCTGGTGAGATAAGGTTTGGTTTTATGTGTCAGAAAGTGAAGGCCTGTGATGTGGTGTGGTGATAGAACAGTTGCCTGCCTTACATAACATCCTGGATTCTGTTTTCAGTACTGAAAAGACTATTATTTTTAAACAAATTAATAAAATGTACATAACATTTAGAAGTGAAAAGCTGAGGATCACAGCTCAGATGTATCAGAATGAATACTGAGCCATGTTACCACCACGAATTCTGGATTTCTTAAGTTCTACCTCACAGCCTAAAAAGAGTTGGTGATGTTTTGTTAATCTGGAAAGGAGACACTATGCTTTAAACACGGGTTGCCAAAACGAGGTCTCATGAGTTAAGAATCCTAAGGCATTCTCTATCTGACATTACAATGACTTCTGAAACTATTTTTGCTCTATAGAATTAGAAGGTCCTGTCTTCCAGATTGTGCTTGCTTGTTTTGTCTTTTGTGACACTTCCTTCTGTCTAATTTGGTTTTCCCTCCAGGCTCTGGATTACGAGCAGATGCAAAGCATGCAGTTTAGTATCGCCGTCAGGAACAAAGCTGAGTTCCACCAGTCAGTGATCTCTCAGTACCGAGTGCAACCGACTCCAGTGATAATCCAAGTCATCAATGTCCAAGAAGGCATTTCATTCCGTCCTCCTTCCAAGACATTTACTGTGCCAGGGAGCATAAGCACCAATAAACTGGCTGGTTATATCCTGGGAACATATCAAGCTACTGATGAAGACACTGGTAAAGCTGCCTCATCTGTCAGGTAAGACGGGCTTTCTATCCTTTCCGTCCTTAGAGCAGCTTTCATCTATCTATAAGTGACTACAGCATAATGCTCCGCCCACTAGTTGCCAAAACCAGAGCTACGAAAAGAGTAAAATTGAGGAGCTAGAAAACCTAAGAAGAGATATAAAGATAAATTATTAGAATGCATTGTGCCATGAGCAGAAATAGTATGCCCATAAACTAGTAGACACTTAAAGCGGGATGCCTTAGCCCATGTGGAATCAGGAGAGCGCTTCACAGTTGAGACTTGGAAAAGGCTAGAAGTTCATCAGAAGAGTGAGCTCCAGTGAGAGAAGATATTATGGCTCAATCCAAAGCAAAGTCAGTAATAGCCGAAGCATAAAGCACCGTACAGAGTAACAGTCACAGTGTAAAGAACAAAGGCACAGGGTTTGTTTTACTTTGTTCTATTTTATTGTTCACAGCCAAAATTGGGTAACCAGACTAATGCATGCGTAAGGATTATGAATTGTGGTCCATATATGCCATGCTAATTTTCTGGTTTTTTAAATTTCCTTATAAGATTTATTTATGTTTATTTTATGTGGATGGGTGTGCCTTATTGTGTAGTTCCTTAAGGAGCCAGAAGAGGGCATCAGATCCCCTGGAACTGGAGTTATAGGGGGTTGAGCAGCCATGTGGGTGTTGGGAACTAAACCCAGATCCCCTTAGAGAGCAGAAAGAGCTCTTGAGTACTGAGCTACCTTTCCAACACCCTGATATTATTTACAAGTACATATACAACATTTTTAGACCATGCTAATATGTTGGCTGCCTAATGAATAATATTTGTTAAACAAGTAACATTTTATATTTTGTTCTATTATAAAACAGATATGTCCTGGGTCGTAATGATGGTGGTTTGCTTGTTATTGATCCAAAAACTGCTCAGATCAAATTTATCAAAAACATCGACCGAGATTCTACTTTCATAGTTAACAAGACAATCTCAGCTGAGGTTCTGGCTATAGATGGTAAGAAAGATATCTCCATGGTTTTGAATTAAATATTTAAAAAAGCATTTCCTTCAGAGTAGATGGTCATGACTGCTTTGCATCTTTCCTTTATCATAGAGGTTATTATTTTAGGAACTTTCCAATCTTGAGTCTGAGACCCCACACCTAAACCTAAGAGAGGTCAAGAATTTCCACTTCCCAGTTTAGTTGGTACCCCCCATAACTCTGGTCCCTTTGGTTTACTATGGGTGAGGGAGAAAGTTTGTGTGTGTACATGTGTGTGTGTGCGTGTGCATGTGTGTGTGTGTGTGTATGATGTATGTTCATCCCTATGTATGAGGAATGCATGTGTCCATGAATTTGTGGAGGCTAGAGGAAGATGTTAAGTTTCCTGTTTCATCAGTGTAAGCCTTAGTAACCTGGGACAGGGTATCTTACTTAACCTGGAGCAATGCTGGCTGTCAGCAGGCCCACAAGACAGAATTACAGGCACACACACAGTAGCCCCGGCTTTTTACATAGTGCTATAAGGATCCAAACTTGGGTTCTCATGCCTGTACATCAAGTGTTCTCACACCCTGAGCAATTTCCCAAACCTCAGGAGGAATTTTTTGATTTACAGAAATAAATGAGTTTTAAAGGACAAGGAAAAATTCCTATAGACAGTCACTCCACAAATCCGCTCCAAATGTAAGCTTACATTGTGAGCTCCCTATAAACTCGCGCCATTAAGCAATAAAGTTTCCTCTCCTGAGATGTCTTAAAATAATATTCATAGAATGTATGTGTCAAACAATCTATAAAATTTATAAAATTAATTTAAGCTCAGTGTAATAAGCACAAAAAATAAACAAAATATTAACATTTGGAAAAACCACCCCAAGAGCAAAAATGACAAAATTTATTCATCATTTCACCACCAAAGTGTTTTATTTTGTTGCTTGATTGTAAAAATTGTTTGCTTTTTTGAAATGGGGCTTGACTATATGGAGCTGGCCCTGTGATTCACTATGTAGAGCAGGTTAGTCTCGAACTGACAGAGATCCACATGTCTCTGTTCCTAAGTGCTGGGATTAAAAAGCCACATGCCACCACCCACCCTGGCTTCAGTAAACTTTTAAGTATTAAGTAATAAATATAATTATTTATTCCAAATATTGGGGCTCAAATTGCAGAAGCAAGACCCTTATAAGCTATTTTTTGTTTTAATTTCATTTGTAATTAATGAATCAATTACTTTGATTTCAAGACTATTTAACTAATACTCATGTTGCTTACTAGAGACACCAGACAACTTGACAAGTTTGAACTGGTCTTATAAGTTGCAGAGATAGGATGACGTATTTTTACTCCTGATAATAACAAACACACCTTTTCATGAGAAGTTATCATAACTTGGCAACAAGAAAGATATAAAAATTTAATTTTGTAAATTGGGTGCAGGGCATATCTAGAATCCCAGCTACTCAGGAGACTGAGGCCAAAGTTCACAAACAGCCTGAGCAATTTAGAGAGACTCTTTCTCAACAAGAAAGGAAGGAAAGGAGAGAGAGAGTGAAGAGAGGGGGAGAGAGGGAAGGGAAGGAAAGGAAAAGAAAGGATGGAAGAGAGGGGAGAGAAAAGAGTGTGTGAAGGAGGGAGGGAGGAAAACAGAAAAGAAAGGAAGGTGAAAAGATAGAAAGAAAAGGGGAGTGGAGAGGAACAGTAAGGAGGAAGAAATGGGGAAGAACTCAGAGAAAGCAATGAGAGAGAGAGAGAGAGAGAGAGAGAGAGAGAGAGAGAGAGAGAGAGANNNAGAGAGAGAGAGAGAGAGAGAGAGAGAGAGAGAGGGAGGGAGGGAGGGAGGAGGCGGGGAGTGGAAGATCATGTTTTGTTCAACTTTACTCTGTAGTCCTTTACTGTTCTTACAGAAAACACTGGTAAGACGTCTACAGGCACAGTACACGTCGAAGTGCCCAGTTTCAGTGAAAACTGTCCCTCGGTTGTCCTGGAGAAGGACGAGATCTGCAGCAGTGCCTCGCCGTCTGTGCTCGTCTCGGTGAGAACCCTGGAGAGGGGCAGACACACTGGCCCCTACACAGTGTCGCTGGAGGAGCAGCCTCTGAAACTGCCAGTCATGTGGAACATCAGAATGATGAATGGTGAGCGAGCAAACTTGCCTCTGTGGGCCGAAGCTGCAGCTGCTGTGTATTTACAGAGGAACATGAATCCCCTTGACGGAGATCCTTTCTGAGGAAAAACTGAAAGCATTGCTTTGAAACTAAGACATGAGCCTGGTCTCTTCTGAAGAGAAGAGAATTTAGATGAACTGAGCATCATTTACTATTGTCTGGGTTTGTTAGTATCGTTGTTTGAGACAGGGTCTCTCTGTGCAGTCTAGCCTGGGCTAGAGCTTGCCCTGTAAGAGGTAACCTTGAGTACAGTGCATTGACAGCAACAAACTCACTAGCCAATGAAAAACAGGGAATCGTTTCCTCCTAAAACATATCGTGTTTATCATACATTTTCTGTTTTTCAAAAGTCTTTTTCTGGATTGCACAGTGACCATCAAGCCGCTTCTAGTCCTCTGCAAACACACTTTCCCTCACTGGTTTCTGTGCAAATCTTGCTTCCTCTCGTGGATGTGCTCCATGGTATCCTACAGTCGTATGTCAGTCATGGCCAGAGACCACAAAGAAATCTTGCTCTCTCACTCTCGGCGCTCTGATCTTATTTAGAGGAATAGCTCCAAACTGTATGTGCCGTTGGTCTCCAAAGGCATTTGCCAGACAGACACACAGTCAATGAACAGACAGCTGGTACTGCTCATGCCTAGCACTCACAGGGTCCCGGAGTCAAGTATTGGGGTGACTGAATTGAGTTAGGTTGGTCAACGCAAACTATGTAGCCATGGCACAGTGTCAAGGGCAAAGGCACTGTGGGTTCCAGAATGATTCAAACAATGTAGCACTGCCAGGTTTCCTACTTAGAAAGAGGCGACAAAGAAATGGAGAACAAAAACAGGTGGTGGTCAGTTGTCTAATAGGCAAGGAGCCCCACCACTAGGAACCCTATCACCCAGGCCCTTAGCTCTGGGAATAAGCAAAAGGAGCAGATGAGAGAACACCCCCAAAGCCAAAAATAGATTTAAATGAATCAGACATGGGATCAGAGTTTGAAAGCATGCATGAGGTCATGTGCCTACAAGTATTGGTGCAGATATACACAAGAGTGGGTAAGTTCAGGATATAAACATGACATTGTGATGCCCCATCTCCCACCATCTTCAGTGGAAAAAATAATACAGGGCTGGGTCCTTGTGGAGGAGAGTCATGGACCTGTTGGGCTATGGAAGAGAAAGACAAGAAGATACCAGAGGGGTTCAACTTTTTGGCTTCTCTGGGATCCATTGAATGAAAAATTGTCTTGGACCTTAGAGGGATGTCTAACCCACAACCTTGAACCTACAAGAGCCTGGGGGCTGCAAACATATATATATATGTTTATTTTCACAACACTGTGTTTCATGATACAACACTTTGAAGCTGTCTTCTAAAGACTTCAAAAAACAAACAAAAAATCAATCTCTTGTGTTTTAATTAGCTTTTACAATTTTGTGTTCGACTGTTTCCACAGCTATTTTGGGCCACATGTGGCCTACATGATTGGACACTCCTGGTGGGCAGACTGACCCCGCCAAACCCCTTTGCCACTCAGCACTGCTCCAACAACGCCAGTCTGGCTGTTTGTGACCATGATTCCAAGACAATTCTGGCACCATTATCACAAACAGGAGGCTTTAAGAGCAAATGCTGCCTAGTCTCACTGTTGGTTTTTACTTTTTTGTAGATACCTCAGCACTTCTACGAGCCCAGCAGCAGGTGTCTCCAGGAGTGTACAGCGTCCCAGTCATTGTGAAGGACAATGAGGGCAGGCAGTGTGACACACCAGAGATCCTGACCCTGACAGTGTGTCAGTGTGATGACCGGAACATGTGCCGAGCC
>LOEQ01001124.1:197916-210510 GCA_001685075.1 Bramus lutescens | reverse complement strand
GGAGAGTCATCCTGGAGGCTGGGGCCAGCTGCCATCGGCTTGATCCTGCTCGGACTCCTGATGCTGTTGTGTGAGTAAGCTAATACGCCCTTCGGAGTGCATAGCAAGGGCATCATTTGCAAGAGTCGTTGTGCTCATTTGTGCAATGTGAGAAGCATCATTCTAATCACTTAACTGGTAAAGCTGAAGGAAATGGCTAGAAAAAAATCTCAAATGTGTTTAGCTTGTCACTTAACAGCAATTTAAATACAGCAAAGCAAGTCATATATGCAAACATTTCAAAAAAGACAGGGCTGGGGAGATGGCTCAGTCAATACTGTTTGCCTCACAAGCATAAGGACCTGAGTTCAATCCTGCACCCACCTAAAAAGCCAGGTGCTGTGATGGATGCTTGTAATCCCAGCCATAGCAAGATGGAAGGAAGAGACGCACTGATTCCTAGAACTCACTGGCCAGCTAGTCTAGCCTACTTAGCGAAGCGCAGGCCATTGAGAAGTCCTGTCCAAAACAAAAGGAGAAGACACCCACGGAATGATATTCAGGGAGTGCTCTGGCCTCCACGAGTACACTCATATGGTGTGTGCTCACAAGCACATTCCATACACACGGAGGGTAGGGGACAGAGTGAGGAGAAAATTATAAAGATGCTCTACAGTCAAAACCATGCCTTTATTCAGACACATGGGCTTTCTAAGATGTACATATTCATCTCTGACCCATATACTAGTCTTATGACTACAGTTCTAAAACAAAAGAATGCTGGTCACATAACCTCAGAGAGGTCATCTAAGGTCCATGTTAGGAGAACTTGAGCCCTGAGAATTTATTATTTAATCCAGCAAGTCCTCAAAACAGAGTTTACCCCTTATCTCATGTGCATCCTTTAAAATATTCACCCCTGGGCTGCAAAGGCAGCTCGGTAGTTAGGAGTACTTTCAGAGGAGCCGGGTTCAATTCCTAGCACCCACATGGTGACTCACAAGCAGTCATAACTCCCAGACACATATGCAGTGCACACTCATACATATAAAATAAACCTTTAAAAAACATTTTAATGTTCATGCATAATAGGAAGACATTTAGGGAAACTACATGTCTTACTGTCTTTTAATAAATGTGCATTGTAGTTTATTCAATAAATAGATTTTTGGAAATTTTCATTTTAATCAAAAATTCATTAATCAAATGATGCTGTGAATGCAAGAGTCCTCTACTTAAAGAAACTTTGAAAAGAGTCAGATAAGAGTTCCTCAATAAATTCACAATAATTCCTTAGTTTATTACTGCATCATAAAATATTAATGGAAAAAGTTTTTCATGGTATATATGTATATTCTACTTCAACTGTGGTTTATGGGGCAGAGAGATTGCTCAGTGGTCTTGAACACATAGCTCTTAGAAGAGCTGAACTCAGTTCCCAGTACACACAGTGGATGGCTCACAACTCCCTATAGATCCAGTTCCAGTGGACCCAGCATCCTTTTCTGGCCCTCAGAGACATGTGCACTCACATGTACATACCTACACACAGATGCACATGTGTGCACATAATTAAAAATAAAATATTTTAATGTTAAATGCAATTCATATAAGCATTATATTAAAATTCAATATACTGTATGAATTACATCCCATCTATTTATAACTTGACCTAGTTTTATACTACTATATGACTGATATAATTTGCATAATTATGTAGTTCATTCTAGCAATATTAGCAGGTCTTCCTAGTATCCATTACTGTCTTTTCCCTCTCTCAGACAACCATGATGAAGGCACCATTTGCTTTCCCTTTGAATCGACGGCTTAGATCACACAACAGCTTGGGATCACAGAACTGAAAAGTCATGCACCCGAAGTTCAAACCCTAGAAGACTGATTCGGAGACGGCATTTACTAACCCTTCAGGGAACCACTTCTAAGTGGACAGTTCAAGCATTAGGGTTCCTATGGCCTTAACAGTGCAGAGATGGACTTGAGGCAGTGACCACAGAGCTAGAGAGTAGTTCAACAGCTGAGAGCCCTGGCTGCTCTTCCAGAGAACCTGGATTTGGATTGCAGCACCCACATGGCGGCCAGCAAGTGCCTGTAACTCCAGTTCTAGGGAATCTTACACTTCTTCCAGCCTCTGCATGCACCAGGCACACACACGATACAAAGATGCAGGCCAAACACCCATACATATGAAAAACTGTTTTTAAATGAACATGTCTTACCCATTAGCAGAAAGAATGGCGAAGTGGCTGGAAGACCCTCCACGCTAAAGACTCCGGGTTCACAATTCAAAGTGCACTGATGGGGACTGGGGAGGCGACTCTGAGGTTGAGAGTGCAGGCTCTGCCAGAATCTGGATTCCAGGTCCCAGCACCTCACACCTACTGTCCACACACACAGCGCACTACACACAGCGCACTAACAGCCATTGATTAAACTGTCTTTAGCCGCTGTTGCACTTTGCTGGTCAATTACTCTTTAGTAAAGATCAGATTATGAAATATTATCAAAATCACCTAAAATCCTGGTTATGGGGTATCATAGTTTTCTGTATATTTGCCAGACACAATACAGTCAACATGTACAAACAAGTACAATAAATAGTAATAACAACAACAATAACAACAGCAGCAGCAAGTAATAATAACAAGTATTATGGAAAGGAATTGCAAAACTGAACAAACCCTCCTGAAAGAAATGGCCTGGCCTCCTACAGCTCATGATCACTGGAAAATTACTGCATTTAACTTACCAAATTGTATTCTGTAGACACTAATTTTGCTTTCAGTAAATATATTCCTTTAATGTTTGAATTATTGTATTGCCTTTGTAACACTTTTGACAATTGCCATGTCAAATAGTTTCCAATGGATTCAAACCTTCTCTTGTTATCCTTGTTCCTGCCCAGTGGCCCCGCTTCTACTGCTGACCTGTGACTGTGGGTCAGGTCCCATCGGAGGAGGAGCCGCGACAAGTGGCTTTATCCCTGTGCCTGATGGTTCAGAAGGAACAATCCATCAGTGGGGAATCGAAGGAGCCCAGCCTGAAGACAAGGTGAGGATCCAGTTTGTAAGACAGTTATTGCGGCCATCCAGTAGGGAACGATTCATACTGAAGTTGAAAAGGGGAATAGAGGGAGCTCAAGAGACATCTTAAGCCTAAGTAGAGAGTTGGAACTCTAATGGATGGGGACTTTTAGGACTCCAGCTCTACAGAAGTCCTGTCCTAAAAAGAGCCACACTCCTAGAAATTTTTTAATGGTATCACTTATAAGGGGGTCACACTTCATCTATATTGCACTGAAATATGTGTTTGTCTTATAATTTGTAGGAAATCACAAATATTTGTGTGCCTCCTATCACAACCAATGGTGCAGATTTTATGGAAAGTTCGGGTGAGTAGACATCAAATTTGTTTATTTATTTGTACTGGAATTTGAGCTCAGGACGTCATGCATGCTAAGCAAGTATACACACTAAGCTACGGCCCATCCTTTTTTATGTTTTCTCTTTTGTGACAGGCTCTCAATAATTTGTTCAGGCAGTCCTTGAACTTGAAATCCCCCTGCCTCAGCCTCCTAAGTCTCTGGAATTTATTTTTGAAATGTATCTTTGAAAGTAAGGGCAGTTTAGAGGAGAACTAGCCAAAATTAAGAAATGATCAATAATTCATGTACATAACAAGAGATATCAGCACGAGATTAGAAGCTGGCTTTACAGTTCTTTGTGTCTGATCCAATTCCACAGCACTGGTCTGCCCTCCATGAGTTAATTCATTCACTGATGTCGCTGTTTGTGCATGCCTGTTGCCCTCAGGAGTCAGAAGAGGAAATAGGATCCCCTGGAAACAGGATTAAAGACGGCTGTGAGCCACTCATATGGGTACCAGAAATGGAACCTGTCTTTCGGAAGAGCAGCCAAGCCCTTAACCTCTGAGCCACCTCTCCAACCACTAATTAATAACTTTTAGTTAGAAACTATTTTACAGTATTAGAAAACTATAAATGAAAATTCAAGCAATAGTTGTGCCTACCCTAAACTCTGTCTAATGCTAGTTCAGGTCAGGTTATGTTTGCCCATCAAGTCCTATGTGTGCACATCAGTGCCTCATGTGTGAGCATTCATGTCTCTTGTGTGTGTGTGTGTGTGTGTGTGTGTGTGTATACACTGTGTGCATATCTGCAATTCTGTCCCTCTTCCTGGCATAACAGCATCAACTGTGTTCCTGATTTGAGTTCAGTTCCTAGTTCTATGCAATCACCATGGGGCAAGAAGCCTAAAGCTGGCATTTAAGTGGATCTGTTATTTCTTTGGGTTTACTGAGTAACAATTTCAATCATGCTGTCTCATTACCAGGAGTACACTGTAAACTAGTGCGTGATAAGATATGACACTCAGAGGAATTTTATTCTTAATTCTATAGTTAGCAAAAGTCTACACAAGTTATCTCCAGTTATGTGACAAGCCTTTAACAGCTTCTCAAATACTCACTTGCTTCTCCCATTATGATTACATAGCAAAAACCAAATTCAGAATTGTCTGTAAAATATAGCTCATGAGGAGCTTTAGAACTGGTCAGGTGGTTTAGGGTACTTGTTGGTACTCCAAAGGACTGGGGTTCAATTCCCAGTACGCTCACTGGATGGTTAATAAACACCTGTGAATTCCAGTCACAGGGGATCTGATAGCCTGTTACAATTTCTGTGGATACCCATACACATGTGCCAAATTCACACATGCACAAATTAAAAGTAAAAATAAATTTAAATAATCTATGAAAGCGTAACATGAAAGAAATTGGAAACACACCGTAACTCTTTAAATTTCCCGTGGATACCATTTGTCACTTTGCACGGCCACATCATGGAGACTTTCTTCATCTCCCATACTGAAATTACATGGCTGCTTGACTGCAATGTCATTGTACCTGAGAACACATGTGCTCGGAAGCTTTCCACGGCTGATCACTGACGACTGTCTTTTCACGTTGTTTCTGGCTATTGCCACTGACAACCCAATTCCCCTGTACCTCCTCTAATTGACTGACATGTTTTTGTGGCTTTTCCACCTGCCCATGCCCCTTCGCTGTTACCCTCACAGAAACCTGTGATGCTATTCCACAGCCACACCACCGTACTTTCCTCATATTACGACTTTATATGGCAACTGTCTGTCAAAGATGAGAGAACTTTAAGGACTGGAAAGAACTCAGTCAGCCAAGTGCTTGCTGTACGAGTATGAGACCCTGAATTCATGAAAAAGCTAAGCATTGTGGACATGTTGGGGCTCACTGTCGGAGAGTCTAACTGAATCTACAAGTTTCAGACCAGGGAGAGACCATGGCTTGAAAGAGATGATGGTGCTCTGAGGGCCAACACCCAAGATTGACTTCTGACAAGTCTGACATGTGCACACATACCACATGGGCATGAGCACACCCCTGAGCATGCACACAAACATACACGTACATATGCACACATGGGAGCTTTTACAAAGTCACAGAATGAACTATCAGAACTCTCTCTCTTCTGCCTTTAGAAGTCTGTACAAACATGTATGCTGGAGGGACAGTGGTGGAAGGTGCTTCGGGAATGGAAATGACTACCAAAGTGGGAGCGGCTACTGCATCAGGAGCTGTGGGGACACTTGGCCCCTGTTCCTTGGGTCACTCAGGAACGATGAGAACGAGGCATTCCACTGGAGGGACCTTGAAGGACTACGTTGCTGCGCCAGTGAACATGACTTTCCTAGGTTCCTACTTTAATCAGGTAACTGCATAGCAAACTGTCAGGCTGGGTTATCTCATTTATATAGGAAATCTGGCTACTTGATTGTATACATTAGTTTTGAAATTCATTCTACACTTTTTTTCAATGTAAGGAAAGAAAAGCTTCCTCTTGTCAAAATAAACCAGATAATTTTGGTGGCTGTCAAAATTGAGCCACTACTTCAAATTCACAAGCCAAGCAACAAGGACAAAGTTAATGCAAAGTTCCCATGGGGTGAAAACTGTCTCCGTGCACATTGAGAAAGCTGCCTGCCCCCAAGACAAAAGTCGAGCATCCCTAGTGATAGACTCCAGGCAGTATATACAGTTGCTATGGAGACTGAAATCCAGATGAAGTCAAGAACTAACACATAAGCCTAGGCTAGACTCTTTGATGAACTGTCAGCAATATTGCCAATTCCCCAAACAAAAATGTAAATTAAAGAGTATTTCCTGAAACCAGACTCAGGACAACCCATATCCTGCTTTCTCTAGTATGTGGATCTAGGTTTACTATTATCAATGACACGAAAGCAGGAAGGACTTCTTGGAAGGGAAGGGAAAGAATAGGAGAGAGGAGGCGGAATATGGGACAGTAAAAAGAAGAAAAGCCATCTCATGCTTTCTCTCATTGAGAAAATCTATATTTAACTATATATGCATATATAGCACATGGACGCCAAGAACAGACTATTTGGGAAAAGGAAAAAGGCCAGCAGGAGGGAGGAGAGAGCAAGAAAGGGCAAGCAGGGGTCTAAATATGATCAAAGATCAAGGATATATAATTATTAGAATGTCATAAACTTATTATATTGAACATTAACTAAAAACATACTAACAATAAAAATAAATAAAACATTTTAGCTATCCAAAGGAAAAAATAACCAAATTTAAAATATGAAGAACATTTTCATCACTAGTGGGGATTTCCTAATGTGGGGGTTCATTCTCCAGCCTTGGGCTTTATGGATAAATTCGATGGTCTTTGTGTGAGGTCCATTTCTCCTCTCTCGGTCTTTAGAAATCGTTTGCCTATGCGGAGGAGGAGGATGAGCGGGAAGTGAATGACTGTTTGCTGATCTACGATGACGAAGGCGAGGATGGCGCCCCCTGTTCGCCTACCCTCAGCTCCTGCAGCTTCATTCCCGATGACCTAGATGACAGCTTCTTGGAGTCCCTTGGCCCCAAATTTAAAAAGCTTGCAGAAATATGTCTCGGTATTGATGACGAAGCCAAGCAGGCAAAGCCAGGCCCTAAAGACAGTGGTTCTGGGGCAGGCCTTTGTGCTCGCTCTGCGGAAGTCTCTCAGTCAGGTGCTAACAGGTACCAAACTTTGCCTGGCAGTCTGGAGGTCCGTCAGTCGGGTTCTCAAAGGTACCAGAGTTCGCCTGGCAGTCTGGAAGTCTCTCAATCAGGTTCTAACAGGTACCAGACTTTGCCTGGCAGTCTGGAGGTTTCTCAGTCGGGTGCTCAAAGGCACCAGACTTTGCCTGGCAGTCAGGATGCTTCTGTTTTGTTTACTTCCAGGTCTGTCCACCCTGCCATTGCCATCCCTGACCCTCTACAGCTTGGTAACTACTTGCTCACAGAAACCCACGCAACTTCAGGTTCCCTTGTGCAGCCCACCACTGCCACCTCTGACCCACGTCTCACCCAGAATGTCACCGTAACAGAAAAAGTGATTTGCCCCCTTCCTAGTATCTCTGGCAGCATAGTGGCTCCCACAGAGCTGCAGGGCTCCTACAGTATACTCTACACAAAAGAAACCTGTTCCCATCTATGACCAAAGCAAACTGGAAAAATATACTAGCCAAATTCGGGTATTTGTACCCAAATATCTTTTTGTATTTGTATTGGACTAAATTGGCTCCTACTGGATAACCTCTGATCACTATCATGATTTACATATTCTTATTCATATACAACAGCTAGGTATGTTGTCATTTCTAATTCTCTGATTTTTTTCGAGCACAAGTAAACCTGTATATTTTCAAAAACAAATCTTAAGCTATTATGTAGGGAATGTTCCTAAGCATCTTTACAGTTCTGTAATATCAACATCAAACGAAAATGCTGTAGCCCTATGCAGTGCAGGTTAGTACATTGGCTTCCTTCTTGGAGTTCAGGTTCCTGTCTCTGTCACCTTTACGGCATCATTAATAAAGATATGAAAGTATTATTAATAACAATGGGAATCTGAGGTGCATGATGAAGCTTTCAGGGCAGCTTGGGACAAGGGTAATGGATGCAGCTCAAGGGTTTTGTCTTCTTGGTGAGAGAACTCAAAGCCTGTCTTTTGCTCAAGCTAGGGCTTTGGGTGAACATGTTTAAATTACTGCAACTATATTCTATGTGTATTCACAATAAGAGAGTTTTAAAATACAAGTAGCATAGAACATGTAAGAAAGTTCAGTATATGTAAATAATATTTTGTATGTATTTTAAGCTAGTCCAAGAAAATGTAACTTCATACAGAAAACACAAGCTCCCTCACAGATACTCCTCCAAAGCTAAGCCTGTGCCAGTCTTTTACAAAGAAGCCCTTAGTGTAAGTGCCAACGAGTAGGACTGGCTCACAGATGCACATGAGGTGTGGTGTGCAAATAACGTCGAGCAGGCCTTGTGGGAGGAGAAAGGATGGTTTTTCCTCGAAGCCAAAAGGGCCGTGGACTGAAATAGCGGGCAGTGAGATGAGTGAACGTGTGTCACGTTAGGAGACAGGGAAACCATTTTCACGTGAAACAGAATCGGACAGCTGTAGAATTAATGCTGAGTGTGAGGATGTTGTGTGAGCAAACATTTGGAGCAGTGGTTCTCAGCCTTCCTGCAGCTGCAACCCTTTAATTCAGTGAAATTATTTTCGCTGCTACTTTATACTGTACCTTTGTTACCAAAATGGGTCATAATGTAAATGCCTGATATGCAAGATATATGAAATGTGACCCCTGGGAAAGGGTCAGCCAACACCCCCAAAAGGGATCATGACCCATAGGTTGAGAACCTCTGGTCTAGAACATCTTTCATGAGAGTTGCCCTAACAGTAATACAGTTCTTCCAGTCGTGTCTGGTTATTCATGACCCCAACCTTCAGCCCACAAAAACCACCCTACCTCACCTGCCTCTCGGCATTATTGTCTTCGCCGAATCTTTCCAGCTCAGTTATCTCATATTGCATGAAAAGTAGGTCTTTCAATTTTCCTTTCCAGAAATGAAATTTTGTTGTTGATTTTTTTTTTGTTGATTGGTTCATTTTATTTTGTTTTGTTTTGTTTGAGACAGGGTCTTGCTGTAGCAAAGGCTGTCCTGAAACTTGTTATGTAGTCACGCCAGCCTTGAACTTGTGAACCTCCTGAGTGCTGAGACTGTAGGCATGAACCACCACATACATCATAATTTTTTCATGATGAAAGCTTTGAAATGTTTTCCAGACTCTGAATATTTATTAGTTATGTTTTAGCCCTAAAAGTAAATACAGTCTAATGATATTGAGGGTGAAGCAAACACCTAGTACCTGTCCCTTTTGCTAGCATTGTGGTTCCCAGGAATGTATGTATTAGGACATACAGGTTGAGAAGTTTAAGCAGCCCACGTTTCCAAGACAAGACTTTCAGCTCGCCTGTACCAAGTGCGATGAGCCCAGCATGTGGAGCAGCCCACCCCCTCACTTCTCCCAGGGATTTGCTCTGATCCAGAGCACAGACGCTAGTCTGTGCCTCTGCTTTTCCAGGACTGCTAGACTAACACTCAGAACAGTCCTTACTCAATGTGCAGAGGTAGACTCAAGTTTCCCAGAGCACTTTAGCTTTAGCTCTTAAACCCAACTTATCAGATGGGATTTGGATCCTGGCCTGGTGGCACATGCCTATAACTCTGCACTTGGGAGATGGAAGCGGTTAGATCAAAAGTTTAAAGTCATCCTCAGCCACATAACGAGCCTGGCTACATGAAACCTTGTCTCAAACAAAAGGTTAGAAAGATAGCCTCAAAAATGGATATTTGACTGCGTTATTAAAATGCGGAGGAATCCAGATCACAGTGGTAAAGTTTATGTAGATGAAAATCTAAATGTGTTTTTGAGTTTGAAAATGTATTGCTCTTTGGAACAGCCTAGGAATTCTCTCCATTTATAACAATGTATCTGTATTTTTATTAAAAATAAAAATTATTTTAAGTAGAAAATGTAAGTGTCCTTTGACTTCATATACTACACATTTTAAACAGTACATAATAAAAACGCATAGCAGGGCTGGTGGCCTGACTGAGTGGGTGGAGTGCTTGCACTCAATTCTGACAACCTGAGTTTGATCCCTGGGACCTACATGGTGGAAGGAGAGAGCCACTCCCAAAAATTTTCCTCTGGTCTCTACATGCACACCATGGCTCATACATGACCCCCACACAACAAACAAATACACAAACAAATAAAGCAGGTAGTGTAAAATTGTTACAATAAAACTGTCAATAAACCTTAATCACTCTGCGAAAGAAAGAGTTTTCCATAATGGTTATTAAAAATGTGTTGTAAATGTGTATATGAATCTTTTAATGGTATTTAGCATTTTGCTCCTGGATAATATCTCTTCCTCATTCTCCCAGACAAGGAGGAAGTATCTGAGGATTCAGAATTGTCTTGGGAAGATAGAATACTCAAGGAGTTCAAAGCAGAAAGCTTTTAGAAACTGGCTGCTTTTAACCATGCACACTGTATCTAGACAATAGGAGTAACCTCACAAGCAAAAGCTCACCCTTCTATGATGACTTGGAGAGAGACGCTGGAGTAAAGAGGTGGCAGTGTTTCACGTACTGTGACAGACTCTGTACCATGACACTGTGAAGAGCCATCTGCCCTCATGGTAGCTTGTCACTAAATACATGCCTCACTATTACATGTCCTTTGAAGAGGCGCCAAGACATGGGATCTTGCTTCCCCCTTAAAACTGAACAGTCAGGCTTAGATGAAAATAATGTAGAGAAAAAAACTAGATAAAAGTGGTTTCTAGATGAAGAATCTTGAAGAATGATGAATGACTTACCCTGAACACTCCAAATCAATGCCAAAAAAGTGAAAGTCATTTAGGTAAATTACAAAAATATTACTAGATTCTATCCATAGAAAATTCAAGAAATGAAAATGACAAGATTGCATATAAGGAGACAGCTAACTTAATAAAGTGCTTGTTATACTTTATCCCTGAAAACACTCAACCTCTAAAACCCATATAATAATCCCAGCCAGTGGGGAGCTGAGTCAGGCAGATATCCCCAGGGCTCACTGGCCAGCCAGCCTGACCTCACCAGTGAGCTCCAGGCAAATGCACGACTCTGTCTCAAACAGCATAAATGCCCCTGAGAAATGACATCTGAGTTTGACTTCTGGCCTCCATACATATCACACACAAACACACACACACACACACACACGTGTGGATGTAACCCTTGACATCACTACATACATGCACACACACCAAAAAAAAAAAAGCAAAATTGGTTTGTTTTAATTTTGTGACCTCAAAGATAAAGTCAGTGTGACAGGTACATGTGCCACTGTCTAGCTTCACTGAAATCAACAGTTAGGAAACAAATTCAAGCAGACTCCTTACTGGTGGCTGGTCTGTGTTTTTACATCCTCTGCCCAGTCTACAAAGAGGAATTCTGAATCGGCAATTACATGGCTTAGAATTTACTCAGTAACGCAGTCTGGAATGGTTTTAAAGAAGAGGAGCAACTGTTCAATAAAGAAAAGTAACCATCATTTCAATTCTGGGTGCCAGAATCCACAGATTTCCACCACCACAATTCAAGGCTCCCGATGCATTGCTTGGTTAGCAATGGGCTAAGATTTGTCCACAGCCAAAACATCAGCCATGCTCAGGTTTGTGTCTTTACATTCTTTCTCTTAAAAAGTTTTTGCTACAAATATAAGACAAAGAAATACAGATGTAATGGTTATAGGGTCAAAACTCAAGACAACAGCACTGGGGCAGTTACCAGAATAGGTATTGGTGCCACTGAATGCTGCCGTGTGGTTGAGAGAGCCCCATACTCTTCCAGTGACCCCTAGACTGTAATCACAGACACAGAGAAGGGTGATCTCTCCCAGGTTACACAGCAAAGTGGAGCAAACATAAAAGTGTATCTACAGCCACCCTCCTCTAGGAGCAACTATTTGGAAGCCATTCTTCAATGTCCACTCTAAGACTTGAGCAACACCTGAAAAGTTAATAAGAGTGGGGGGGAAATGATGACAATAACAAGAAGGGTTAGAAATATAAACATAGAGCCCAGAGATGAAAGCATCCAGGTCTGGTGGCACAGTTCTATAATCCTAGCTTCTCCAGAGGTCAAGGCAGGGTGACTGCAAGTTCAAAACCAGCCTGGACGACTCAGTGAGAACCTGTCTCAAAATAAGTAGGAAAGCCTTCTGAGGATGTATCTCAATGACAGCGGACTGACTGGCTTACCTGTGAGAGGCTCAGGGTCAGTTCCCAGGACTAGGGGAAACACTTTTAAAGTGTGGGACATGATGGCTCACATCTATAAACCCAGCACTCAGAAGACTGGAGCAGGAGAACAGCATGATTCTGAGACCAGTCCAGGCTACAAAACAAGACCTTGTATCAAACACACACATGTATGATATAATATAAGCATAGACTTGCAGATAGATAGACAGATATGTGAGATGTATTTATAGATAGATAAATGGTAATTTGATAGATAGTAGAACCAGACAGATGACTGATATATGACAGACAGACAAGCATACAGGCAGGCAGATAGGTAGATGGATAGATGATAGATAGATAGATAGATAGATAGATAGATAGATAGATA
>LOEQ01001124.1:184661-197271 GCA_001685075.1 Bramus lutescens | reverse complement strand
AAAAAAAAAAAACAAGAACAATCGCTCTTCCTGTCTCAGGCACACTTCAGGAGCTGCCGGTTACGGTTCAGCCACGGCCAGGTCCAAAAACCACACCACACACAACCAATCCCAAAAATGGCACAGAAATGGCATCAAGAAACCCTGGTCACAAAGATAGTGAATCTCTTAAGAGAGTTGACCCCAAGTTCCTGAGAAACATGCGTTTTGCCAAGAAGCACAAAAGGCCTAAAGAAGATGCAGGAAAATAACGCAAAGGCAATGAGCGCACGCGCAGAGGCCATCAAGGCCATTCACTGTGAAGCCCAAGGTGGTTAAGCCCAAAACGTCAAAAGGCCCCAGCCACAAACTCACCCATCTTGCTTTCATTGCTCACCCCAAGCTTGGGAAGCAGATTAGAAGCTATATGGCCAGGGGTTGTAGGCTCCAAAAAACAAAGCCCAAGATTCAAGCCAAGACAGAGGCCTCAGCTCCAGCTCAGGCTCCCAAAGGTGCCCAGGCCCCTGTGAAGGCCCCATAAAAAAGGTCTCAGTCTACCAATGTGAAGACAGATGAACTGGTGTGAATATCTATACAGTATTTGCAGATGATTAGGACCTTATGCTGTTTTCACAAATAAACTTGAGGCTAAATCTGTCAAAAAAAATCCAGATTTTCCACCTAACCTCATTAAGATAGATATCATCAAGAGTCTGTGTTTGACCAGACCTTATTATTGATGAGACAGACATTCCCTGTCCTTTCAAAACTGCTCTAAATTGGGTTCTAAAACACATTCTCTTCTGCATCTCTCCTATCTCCACAGCTGCTAGAAATCCACGATTTTTCCTCAGAAGCCACCTTCATGGTTATAAGCCGGCATCCAAGTTATCCTTAAGATTTTATCTTTATTTTAATTATTCATCCATGTGTGCATATATGCACATGAGCATAGTACCTGCAGAGCCACAGAAAGGGGAGCGATCCTCTGGAGCTAGCGCTACAAGTGGTGGTGAGCTCCCCAACATGGGCGCTTGGAACTGAACTGAGGTCCTCTGCAAAAGCAGGAACTGCTTCAAGTAAAGAGTGACTTTTCCAGCCCCTAAATTGGCATTAAAAACAAACAAAAATCCTTGCTGTTCTTTACAGAAACACAGTCTTAGATTCTCGCAGCTGTCTTCTTTTGTGCTGGTCTTGGGCTTGTCTTTCAATGAAGCAGACTAACAACAAATACATCGCAAGGTAACCGCAGACCTATTCTGTCAGCTAAAACTCTCCCAGGGCTTCCCCTACATGCCAATGCCTGCAGTGGCCACCTTCACCAACTCTGACTAACCAAAGATCTTTCCGCTGTAGAAGCAATCCCGGAGACATTGCTAAGGACAGGAAATAATGAGTTGTTCAAAGAAAGCCCACCAAATTTTTCATAAAGTTAAATTGCTATGGGAAGAATTTAGAGAAAAATTTGAAATCTTATCCCTTCTAATCAATCAGAAATAACTGTTTTAATGATTAACAAAAGATAAACTTAAAAATAGTTTCGGTTTTCGTCCATGTGTGTTCTGAGTTTCTCATTAACAACAGTTCAGACTTTGGAGACAAGCTACTAGGATTCAAACTCATAGCGACCTGCTTAATGTCTACGGACTATTACTATGGAGGTAATAACCACCTGTACTTCATCAAGTTCTTGTAGTCATGAAATAGATTTGGGACAAAGTAAGTAATTAGGAAAAGCTATATTTGGATGTAAAATCTTTAAAACAAACTCTAAGTTAGACATGCTGACTGCCTGCCCATCAGAATCTCAAACCACTGATACCATCTGATCCACAGACTTTTGGGGGTTTTGTTTGTTTGTTTAGGGGAGGTTGATTGTCTTTGGTTTTTTGAGACAGGGTTTCTCTATGTAGCCCTGGATATCCTGGAATTCACTCTGTAGATCTCGCGGGTCTCGAACTCAGAGATCTGAGTTCTCTGACACCTGAGGGCTGGGATTAAAGGCATGTGTCACTGCTTCCCTGCCATGACCTCCTCCTCCTCCTCCTTTTCCTCTTCCTCCTCCTCTTCTTCTTCTTCTTCCTCAGCAGTTTATTTTTACATTTTTCAGCAGTTTCCTTTTTGTTTTTATTTTAATGTTTATATTAATTCTTTTTAAACTTCTTGCTGAGCCCTGGTTTTGGTAGGGCCAGGGACCCAGACATCCACCATACTTCATGTCCTGAGGACATCACCATGGCCCCAGGTGGCAGCACAGGCCACCCAGATCTGTATGGCCCCAGCAGCAGCTTGATTCTCAAAGACTAACATGACTTCAGCTGTCAGCCCAGACTACAGGCCACAACAGGGCCATGGACCCAGACACGGCCCTTGGCAGCAGCCCAGGCCCAAACATCACCATGGTCCACCCAAACAGGATCATTCCTCACCACACTTGCCTTTCCAGATCTGCCTCTCTACCTAGCACATGAACCCTTCTGCCTCGATCTCCCATTTCCCCACCCTGTACTCCTTCACCATAATGGTGCCCAACCACACAGCACCATGGGCTCAGGGTTGATTTCTACCTGCCCAGGCCAAGTGGCTTAAGGTGGAGGTAACAGCCTTTTTTATGCATATGCTCAAACCAAATCTGAGGGATGATTTGTTGATCAGTGGCTCTTTTAAGAACAAGCTATCCTGAGCTACAGATTGAATTTCGGCCAATCTGAGCATGAAACTCTGCCTTAAAACAAATGCATACGTTAGGAGTAACAGCACATAACTTTAATCCAGGTCTCAGAAGACAGAGGCAGGTGGACCTCTGTGAGTTCAAGACCAGCCTGGTCTACAGAGTCTACACTGTGAGTTCCAAGATAGCCAGAGCTATAAATAGATAAGTTGTTTCAAAAAAACAAAACAAAGCAAAAACCAAATAAATCATATATTTGCTATCTGTCTGTGTAGGGCCATCTCTGTGGGAATAAACACCTAGAACTCAGATCTCCCATTCTGACCAATTGGCTTAATGCTGCTAGAGACTGGGAAATAAAAGAAATCAGAGGGCTGAAGAGATGCCTCTGTGGTTAAGAGCACTGGCTGTGCTTCCAAATGTCCTGAGTTCAATTCCCAGCAACCACATGATGGCTCACAACCATCGGTAATGAGATAGGGTGCTCTTTTCTTGCCCGCAGGCAAACATGCAATCAGAACACTGTACACATAATAAATAAATAAAATCTCTAAAACAAAACAATAAAAAGAAATCATATTTGACTCTCTTCTATTGGGAGAAAGTGATCATTTTCAATATCCTGCCAAATTCTAAACTGAAACTCAGGGTATGTATTCTAGGACAACAATCATCCTCTGCTGCGTGTTTTTACTTTGTTCTTAAGATGGTGTCTTAGTTAGCATTTCTACTGCTGTGACAAGACACCATGACCATGGCAACTCTTATAAAGGAAAACATTTAATTGAGCTAGCTTACAGTTTCAGAGGTTTGGTCCATTATCATCATGGCAGAACATGAAGGCTTATAGGTGGACATGGTGCTGGAGAAGGAGCTTAGAGGTCTATATCATAATCTGAAGAAAACAGGAAGTGAGCTGTGTTCTACACTGGGCATAGCTTGAGCATAGAAGACCTCAAAGCACAACCTCACAATGACCCACTTCCTCCAATGAGGACATACCTCCTCCAAATAGTGCCACTCCTTATGGAGGCCATTTTCTTTGAAAACTCCACAGCATCTACTGAAAATTCTGAAGCAAGCTGATTGTCTCACAGTGCTAACTAATGGAAACTCACGTGCTCTTAGCAACTGCAGAGTTCTTCATATACATATCCTCATGTGGATTTCTGTCTGTTTAACTCCAAGGCCTCCCTGGAATACTGCTCTGCTTAACTTGTTCACTTGACATCCAATTAACCAATTAATTTAGATGACTGCTCTAATCCCAACATTAAGAAATAAAAATAATAGCAGACTTTTTTTCCTCCTACATACCCATTGGAAAAATAATCAAAACAAGTTTTTGTTGTCAGGCTTACCTTTATTGTAGCTGAATTTTCATGAAACCTGTGTGACTCATTCCAAAGGTCTGACATCACTTAGATATTGTTGCTTCAGTAAAGGTTAAGAGAGACAGTCTGGTAGTGGGTGAAGTATAAAATTGTGCAGAAGTTAACTGACAATTACTTTGCTAAATGACAGATCACCTTTCAAGGTATACAGTCATGTTTGTAATAAACGTTATGATTTGTACTGAAAATTAACCACAATATCCTTATACAAGCTAGTAAGAGTTATTGTGATTGTGAAGTAGAAGCTTTCCCATGTATTTATTTTGTATAAAACTTCCCTTCCTCTGTATAGGACCTTCCATTTTTAGAAAAGCCTCACGTATCCCAAGCTAGCCTGGAACTCATTATGGAGCCAAAAACGACCTTGAACTTCTGGTCCTCCTAACTCTACCTTCACAGTGCTGGGACTGTGGGTGTACTCCACGACACAGACTTCATGTGGTTCTGGAACAAACTCGGGGCTCTGTGCATGCTAGGCAAACACTCTACCAACTGAGCTACATCCCTAGACCCAGTATCAAGTTTTTGTTTCACTGGTTGCTTAATATTTGAACATAATTCTTTTTTAATAAAATCTCTACTTTGAGGAAGAACTAGAAGTGATGAAAACCAAACAAGTTCACAAAAACAAAGCTGGAATAATGCTAACAAAACAAAATTTAAAAACTCTTTTGAGTGTGGGGGATGGCTCACCTTTAATCCCAGCACTCAGGAGGCAGAGGCAGGCAAATCTTTGTGAGTTTGAGGCCAGCCTGGTGTATCAAGTGAGTTCCAGGACACTCAGTCCTACACGAAGAAACCCAGGCTGGAAAAACCAAAACCACTCTCCTGAGATGCTGAACAAGGTTCTGCTGCCCCTCCCAAATAGTATATAAAAGGCTGATTCAGCGTTCCCATTCCCTGTGTGTTTATCACAGAAGTGGACTTAACTGCCATTTTTCCTGCTCTGAGGTTCTCGATTACTTTTGCTACAAAAGTAGAGTTACTGAATAGAAATGCCATTCACAATGTCAAACTGGAAGTCATGAAAATCATTTAGTCAGAACAGTTCGTGCAAATGACCTCCATAGCGATGGTTTCCACTGTCTTCCCTGGAGGAACAAGCTCTTGCCCTCCCAAGGAAAAGCACACATGGACACTTATCTCTCATATCCTGGTGGGATCTGCCTCCTTCTTCCTCCTAAGAGTGCAAGCCAGCAACATCTTTGTTTTCAGCACCTAGACTCAAACCTGGAGCATACATGGCACATTTCCTAACATCATTAGGCTCCCAGAAGAACCATCACCATTGCATACCCTTGACTGAACTCTAAGCATCTTAACAGAGTCAACCATCCACAGACTTCTGAACGTGAGGGTTACATATCAGCTCAAACAGCATCAACATTCTAAAGAGATCATATTCATGTTTGCATATTTTAAAGCAATCTTTAAAGTGGATTAAAATAAGTATTTTCTTTAAGGCCTTGGGAGGTTTACTTTTGAGATTTTGTGTGTTTTTTCTATAATCTAAGCCATCATGATAGATCATTTCAACAAGATTTTCAACCCAACATGCTTTTGTCAAGACCTTCTGAGGTTGTATTCCAAAGCTATTACATGCTATCTATTTAGCTTTTTGTTGCTATTGTTTTGGGTCTTTTGTTGTTGTTTTGTGGTTGGTAGATGATTGGTTGGTGTGGTTTTTGTTATATAGAAAAATGCTACTTATCTGTGTGCAAGTGAATGAAATATCCAAGAAAGTTCTTTTTCATCTTCTGAGGGTTTCTTTCTGTGTATTTTTTCTTTGGTCAGTAGTGGTTTGTTTCTGTTGAATGTTTTCTATAAACACTGCTCTTGGCCTCCCGTAAAACCCTACCCACTTTGTCAGACTACAGATGGATTCCAGGCCACTGTCAGCAGCCAAGGACACCCTCCTCTCATTCCTGACCACCACTGGTGACTTTATCTAAGAATTCCCATAAACAATCCCAGGGCAAAACCAAAGCCATAGGTTGACCATGAGTGGATAAAATCAACCTTCCTAGTATTGAATTCCTGTAATGAAGGTCTGTTCTGCTTGGTACCAGACAGAAGGGGACTTTCCTAATTGCTCATGTTTTCTCATTCTGTCCTCCTGAGTGTTGGCTGCTTCTCTCTTTACTGTAACAAGATACCGGACAAAGGCAAGCAACTAAGGAAGAGTTTATATTGGTTCACAGCATAAGAGCATGGGCTGTCATGGTAGGGAAGGCATTGAGGCAGAAGCATGAGGCATCTGGTCACATTGCACCCCCAGACAGGAAGCTGAGAGATTGAAAGCTGGTGTTGGCTACCCTAGTCTTGTTGTTCAGTTTGGGACCCCAGCCAGTAAGATGGTGCCGCCCACATGCTGGGTCAGGCGACCCTCCTCTGTTAGATCTTTTGGAACCACTCATACGCAAGCTCAGAGGTGAGTTTCCATGGTGACACTATGTCCTGTCAAATGGACAATCACAATTGACTGTCACACTTTGAGTGGACACAGAGATGCTTGCCAATGGCTTCTAAGCTTTCCAGTTTCACAGTCACCTTTGAACAAAAGGGGAAGTCAGAAAATTTTGTCCTACGTGAACAAGGTTCAATCACACCCCTCCCTCATTTGGAGGGTTACCCATAAGCTCCAGGAAACTGATATCTTCTTGCTCTTTCCCACTTTGCCCTTATTACACACCACACATACACACACACACACACGCACACACACATATGCACATACCTTCCAAAAAAATTCAAAAACCTATTCACTTCTTCATTCATACATTTAACTAATAGTTACTGAATGAGCCCACTGTTTAGTTTTTTGATTAAATTTGTTCTTTGACGTTTTCAAGGATGCACACGGTGGTTTCTGAGTACTCTCAATCCCTCCCTTCCATTGTTTCCCTCCCAGTCCTGGAAACTTCTCTCTGCAAGCCCCTTCCCATATTCATGTGTTTTGTCATAGTGGTGCTTTACCCAGAGAAACTGGAAACACAGCAGAAACACACAGAGAGAAACATCCCAGCTCATACAGAGTTTGCATTCTGGACAACGTAGTAAGAAAAACACAACCTGTTAGGATGTGATGTGCCAAGGAGAAACAGGGCACAGAGAAGCACGAAGAGGGGCAGTAGCACCATTAAAGCCATGGGGCAGAGAAGGACTTTATTGAGAAGATAAATTTTGAGAACAAAGAAAGTGAAGAATGAAGGAATGAACAGCACAGATCGTGCAAAGGGAAAAGCCACTGGGAACAAAGGCTCTGAGGTGGAACATAGGGGACACATTTGAGGTGGCAGAGTCACACACAGATCATGGACAGTAGGTCAACATGCCACCTCCCCACAGCACTCACAGGGTGCCAAGGGAGTCTTCAGCAGGCATGACTCAGAGGGAGGGAGTGTCAGGCGAGGAGGGCAGTACCACCTGCCTGGGCTTTCCCAGGCCCACTCTGTATACATCAGAAGTCAGCTTGATCACATTTCAGTCGCACTGGAAAATACTTTGACACAAGAGTAAACGCTTTGTCCCCCACTGCACAAATTCCTCCTTGCTACTTTTGCATCTTTTTCTATTTCTCCTCTTCCTCGTGATCAACTAACAGTTTCCTTAAAATACTTAGGTTAAGAGACTCTGTCCCCACATTCATGGGTCCAAGGGCACTGACTCACACAGAAGAACGTGTGGGGAACTGCTGAGTGAGACACCAACCCACTGTGGTAGACTGTGTCATTCTTCTCAAAGATTGGTGTCCTCGCCAGTGCTCAGGGCTGCATCTGCCTCCCGGGTGCCGACTGTTTATTAACAGTGTTGCTGTCCCCTCTGAGCTCTGCCAGCTCTCCCACTGCTGACTTTACCTCTCCGTCCACCTTTCCATTAGCAGCTTGTAGCCTATAGTGCCTTCCTTCTCACTTCCTAAGCTGCTGCATTTGGCTGCTGGTCCAAAAAGTGAGGGAATGCAGACACTTCAAGACCCAGCTATGACGTGTCTGATGCTCATACCTTGGCCTCTGGGGCATAGGACATGGCTCCTTCGCCCGGACTGAGAGGAAGGATAATTCTGTTAACTTCTCCACCTTCAGGGTGATGAACTCTGTTCTCAGTTGGCTCCTGGACTCTGACAACTTCACCCTCCCCCTCCCACTCCCAGCCACAGTCAGTTCCATGTATATCCTGGATACTTATATCTCTCAGTCATCAGCCAGAGTGCTCCACAACCTGACTCACACCTTCTCTGTTTGGCTGCGGGGTTGCTGAGGAAACACACATACACAGATCACATGTATATGCTTGTGATTACATTCACACAGAGAGAGAGAGAGAGAGAGAGAGAGAGAGAGAGAGAGAAGAAACACACATCACAGACCAGCTTTTTCTAACTGTCAATTCACTCACAATGGGTATTCAAAGCACACATCACAGACCAGCTTTTTCTAACTGTCAATTCACTCACAATGGGTATTCAAAGCATTTTCCTTCATAATACTCATTTTTCACTTAAAATTAATTCCTTCTAGGCTAGGTCCAACGAATTTTTATCGCTCTTCCTATATGAAACTGACTAGGGCTGAGTCACTATCTTATGGAACTAACAGTCTTCAGACGGCAGGATGGGAGAGCAACTGACCTGGGTGAAACAGCCATATATCACAGCAATTGCTGCTCCACACAGGGAGTAAGATTTGCTGTGAATTCAGAAGTCCTAATGGGAGATTGAGGATGATAGAGAAGGTCTGGCTTGGGTAGCTAGGTGACAAGACCACCACTCACTCTAACAAGCAGGTGAGAAATAAGCACACTTGCTCTGGAGAGGGGGCAACAGGACAGAAATCCTTCTATGTCGGTGCACTGAGGTGACAGCTCTGCCACATCATCATGGTTGTTTGACGTTCCCAGGCAATATCCATCCACACATGTAGTAATGGCTCGTGTTTGAAGCTTGGAAAGAAAGACTATGGCCAATCTGCACAATAGAAACAAACAGCTGCTGATTATGCCCAGTGTCAAGGAAGTAGGAAATGAAAACGCACTTCAAAAGACACATCATTGTATGAGCAGGAGGGAAGGGCTAAGAAAGAGCAGGCAAGATGGCTCAGAGAGTAAAGACGTGGTTGCCGAGCCTGAGGACCCCAGTTCTCCCAGAAACCCACACACCATCCCCTGACTCCATATGCTTGTCCTCTACTTCCAGCCTTGACACACTTACCTCCACCAACACACACAATGACAAAACAAGTGTAAAATCATTTTTAATAGCTAAAAGAGGGAAAAACCAGAGAGAGAGAGAGAGAGAGAGAGAGAGAGAGAGAGAGAGATTATTTGACCATTCCTTCCCCCACAAATCCAAACTAAAAGCAGATTCCTCCCTGTATTGTCCTTATGTTGAGGTATTCCATATTTTGTCCTATGTCTTTGTCTTACTTACTTAGACTTAACTCTCTAGCTGTCATCTATTTTCATGGTGTTAGTGTTATGGATAGAATGTCAAGTCCTCCACAGAATCATGTGTTCAACTACTTGGTCCCCAGATGGTGGTGCTATTCTGGGACATTGTAGAACCATCTGGAGATTGGGCCTAGCTAAAGGAAGTGGGCTGCTGAATGGGAACCTTAAAGCTTTACAGCTCAGCCACACTTCTTTCCACTTCCTGACAGAGGACTCAGTGGAACCAAAACTTTAGTTTCCACCACAATGCTTTCCCTGTCGTAATGGACTCTATCTTTCAAACTGTGAGCCAAACAAACCCTTCCCCTTTTCCTTAAGCTGCTTCTTGACAGTTATCTGGTTATGGCATCGAGGCAAGGTAGGGCTTAAACCCAGGGCACCAGTACCAGCTAGGCAAGCACTCTACCACCGAGCTACATCCCCAACTTGGTATCATTTACTAATTAAAATTCTGTAGGTAAGCCTACTGACCACAACAACTTTATGCCTTAAATGATTTTCTGGGGAGGTATTTTCTTATGACAACAGCCAAGTTGGGCTTTCAAAGTCTCAAAGATTAACTCTAATAATTAGAAGGATTGTCAATGGAATTACATGGCCAGCTAGCTATCTGACCTTTAGCTAAAAGACGTCAATTATAAAACTCTTCCCAAGTGGTGGGAAGAGGAGGCAGTGATGGTAGAGAGGAGATACACTAATTTTTATTAACCTTTAAAATGTTTATTTTAGGTGATATTAAGAGTGAACCCAAGACTAATCACTTAGAGATTATCATCATCCCCACTATGGAAAACAGGCAAATTTTAATGCCTCTGTGTGTGTGTGTGTGTGTGTGTGTGTGTGTGTGTGTGTGTGTGTTTGAATGTTTTGCCTGTGTGTATACATGTGTGCGTCTGGTGCCCAGAGAGGTCAAAAAGAGATGAACCCCCAGGAATTGGTGCTACAAATGGTTGTGATCTACCATGTGTGTGCTGAGAATCAAACCTGGCTCTTCTGCAAAAGCAACAAGCAGTCTTAACCACTGAGTCATTTCTCCAGGCCAATTTCAACATATTTGAATATAGTTATTGGAACAAAATATGTTTTGGGATAATAAGCTTAAGCATCTATGTGTGTGCCATAATCTTAATCTACTTTATTTAGGTAGGGAGGTGCCTAGGAGTTAAAATTTTCACATCTTGTCAACATTTCCATTATCCTGAAGTCATCTTTACTGCTTCATTGGAAAGGACCACTCTTAGCTTTATATGCAGAGATTTGTTAAATAAGTTTAACATCATCCAGGTGTGAAGAAATCAGAGGCTAAAGAGGTAGATATGAATTATCTGGTTCTCAGGAAGTCCCCTCAACTGAGCCCTAGGCTCAGAATTGGCCAAGTGATGGCATCACAAATAGAAGTGGCGCCTCTCAGGTCCTGGGACAGACGCCTTATAGAGGGATACTGCCTGAAGCCTTACTTTGACAGTCCCCATAAGCTGTTGAATAATTCAACAGAAATAAAATCTGTATTCACTAGTTCTTACACTGGAAGCTACAATTATCTTTATTAGGAAACAGTTCCTGCGGTCTTGATAATGAAGCATAAATACGTGTCTACCGGGCTCAAAGGCAAGAGTGCTCTTAGGTAGAGCTGAGAGAAAGCTTCCTGGGAAGGTCTGCAGACACCTTTTGGTAAGTTCTGCTGTCTCCCATTAGTTCTTCCAGCATTGTGAAGAGTGAGTATTACCACGGGTTATGGAGTGCCCACATCTAGCTCAAGAGGAAGGCATAGAAACTGAAAGACACTCTTCTCTCAACATTTAACTGTGTAACCGGGCAGAGGGGTCCACTCCACTGTGGAGGAAAGTGAGCAGAAACTCATCTGTCACCAGCTCATCTACCAACCACCATATACAGAACAGGGTAAGTCAGCTGGTGACCAAACTCTATAAACAAGAGGATGTGCTTCTCAGCTCATAGGACGTCTTTGCAGACTCAGGAGAAAGGGGCTGACAATAACATAGATAAGGATGGTATTGAACTGTGAAAAGTGTCAGTTTGAAACTGAGGGACAAAGAGTAGGGGATCCTCAGAGAAAAGAGGGAGCCACTTGTGACTATAGCAGTAACTGGGCTGCTTGAGCTAAATTTAGAGGCACCAGTTTCCCATCAGCCCTCTGTGCATAAAGGATCTTCCACTACTGCAATATCAACCAGAAGTTGATATAAATAAACAGAAGTGTTAATAAGATGTGAAAATTAAAACTTACAAAGCCCCCATCAGCTAGATTATGGCAACACCTTTCTTTAGATGCTGTACTGTGTTAGTTCAAAATATATTTGTGCTGATAATTAATGCACATATATTCAAATTTACCTGAGTGTTTTACATAATACTTTACTTCTTATGTGCCAAAGGGGATTTTTCTAACCTGTGCTGACTTCAATGTCTGGACACCCATATTCAGTTTCTGCTTTTCAAGAATTCATTTAACCAGGCCTGGTAGCACACCTGTAATCACAGAACTAGACAGGGAGGATGGGGCAAGAGGATCTCAAGTCTGAGATGGGCCTGGGTTACAAGTGAGACTATGTCTAAAAATAATAGTAATTAGAATAACAATATATCAATAGAGTTCAGTTTAACGTTTACTCACTCTTGCAATAATATTGTATTAATTTTAACAGCTATCACTGGGTCCTAAAGTGCTGGCTACTGCAGAAAGATTCATAAAGACTTTGTGATCTTATTCCTACAGCAGCTCACTGTATTGGATATTGGACGTTACTAACTGAGTTCAGCAGGACAAAGATCTGTCTCTATTGCCCTGCTATGTGAGTCTTCTAAGGCCTTCTACGGTCTCCTCGCTGCGCCAGAAAAGTTGCAAACCTGCTGGAAAGGGCCACAGAGACGAGTGAGAGGCCCTTAGAGGGACACTACTGAAGCCGGGCTCGCAACAGCAGGCCCCACGCGGCGTGGCCCTCGTGTCTCCCCGTCGCTACCTGCGCTCATTCCTGCACCGCCAGGCCGTTTCCACAGCAGCCTTGCGATCGTGGGTTCCGAGTCCCGCTCCTTAGACACTGTGTCCTGGGGTCTGGACAGGCTGCTAGAAAGTTCTCTACTCCCAGGAGGAAGAGGGGGA
>LOEQ01001124.1:150102-165402 GCA_001685075.1 Bramus lutescens | reverse complement strand
CCCACCTAAGGGCTGGCCTATCAAAGGCCAAGACAGTTTCTTTATTAACCAATGAAAGTAACACATAGACAGATGACCGTCCTACACCAGTAAAACCTGGATACACAGCCCCTCCTGAGGCTCCTTAATGTTGTTCTTATATTCTTCACATCTCTGTGAATAACACTGTAATTCTGCCTCGGATTTTATTTTGTTTTCTTTTAACTGTATTTATTTATTATTTTCACATTGGATTATTGGGGAAGCTCCACAATCATGTAAGGTCCAAGGACAACTTCTAAGAATCTGTTCTCTCCCTCTGCCATGTGTGTTCCGGGGACTGAAGGCAAGTCATCAGGCTTGACAACAAGCGCCTTTACCCAGCATGCCATCTTGCTGAGCCTCCTTTATGCTTTAATAGTTTTCCACATACCTGCAGTTTGTCTCTTCACTGCCTGCTGCCATCCGCTCCCCTTCCTGTCTCTGTCTTCCTACATTGTCCCGAGTGACTATACCATTACAAATGACACCATCTCCTCTAGCAACCGTGAACAGTCCTGCCCCTTCAGGAAGGGTGGCGCTCATAGACCCCACTCCTACTCATGATGGAAAGTTAGCGGTCCCTACCTAGGTTTCAAGTTGGAAATCTAGCCGTTACTATCAATTTTACCCTCAAAACACAACACAAACCATCCACTTCTCCTCAGCCCCCCTGCCAGGGTCCCTGTCCCCTCCACCTCACACCTGGTCTTCCTGATTTCATGCTTGCCAAATCCTCAACCATGTGGCATCTGTTCTCTGGAATTAGCAAGAGCAAACTTCTGAAGACATGACCATTGTTTTTGATTTTTATTTTATGTGTGTTTTCCCACATGAATGTGTGTGTGCTGTGCCCACAGAAGGTAGGAGAGGGTGTTGGATCACCTGAAACTGGAGTTACAGACAACTGTGAGCCACCATGTGGGTGTTGGGACCCCAACCTGGGTCCTCTACAAGAAAAGCCAGTGTTCTTTACCACTGAGCCATCATCGGGCCCCACTGCATTGTTTTATAAAAGCCTTCTCAAGTCAAGACTTCCTCTGTGGCTTCACAAAGCAACGTGTATACAACAAGCAGATGAGTGTTTCATTGGGACTTTGCTTGCTTTTGCTTTTGTTGCTGTTTTTTGTATCTGAGACCTTCATACGGTCTGTCAATAGGTTTCCATAAAACTGACTCTTATGAGTCTAACAAGTGTTTTCTGTCCTTGTTCATTTTAATTACACAAGTTGTTTTAAGTAAAATTTTTACAAAAAGCAAGGGGCTGGAGAGTTGGCTCAGTGGGAAGAGCACTCGCTGCTCTGACCGAGGGCTTGAGTTCAGTTCCCAGCACCTCCTGTGGCTCACAACCACCTGGCCACCATAACTACAGCGCCAGGAGATGGGATGCCACCCTCTGGCCTTTGCAGGCCTCTGCATTCACATCCACAAACTCCCCCACCCCATCTCACTACATACATACACGTAATTAAAAATAAAATACATCTTTTAAAATACTTTACATGGAAGGCAAAGTATCTCAGGAAATTCTCCTTACTTTCCAAACTCCCCACCTAAAAGCAATTCTTACCACAGCCCCACCTCAGAGTATTTGGAAAAGCGTGGGAAGAATGTGTCATTATCCTAAGGTTTCAGTCCAGAGAGCTGGTTGGGCCGGTAGGGATCTATGTCTTCAATGATGTGTGACTACAAACTACAGAGACGGAGAAGCCTAGGGGAGGAGAACAGGGAAACCCAACTAATGAAAACATAGGTAGGAATAAGACCGCTTGTGGAGAATGAAGAGGCCAGCTGGAGGACACCCAGCCTGCTAGAAACAGTATTGATTTGTCAATGTATTTATTCCAAACAGAGAAAGTACTTAGCTATATTTACCCCTGTCTAGCAAGATGCTTTCTTCATCCCTTCCAGGCAAATGGCATATTTGGGAAAGTAACTTTTATTCTGCAGTGTTTTACCTCTCTCTGTACCAAATTTAAAATATGCTCCCCCTGAGTCAGGCTTAGTGGCACGTGCCTATAACCCCAGCTCTTGGGAGACAAATGCAGGAGGATCATGACTTCAAAGTCAGCTACACAGCAAGCTGGAGGCTAGCCTGGGCTATATGAAATCCTATCTCATAAAACCTAGCTCAGTAAGAGCTCTCTGCTAGCATGCGTCACTGGTTTCTATCATAGTACACCAAAGAAAGGTGAAAAAAACCTGCTGCCCTCCAAGATGTGCACCAACTATATCTTAATTCCACAACAGTCGTAAATGGTGAGCTTTATCCCAGTTTCCATTCCACAGATAGGAAACTGAAACCCAGGGAGGCTGGGCAACTAGCCAGTGCCACACACGTGTCTGCTGAGAGGGGATTAGACCATGGCTCCACAGTACCATTTCATGTCTTGGGCCACCTGCCTCCTGTCCATACCATGGCACCTTCAGCAGGACACTGTCATTAAAATGTCTTATAAAGGTTTTAACTTGAGACATTCCTCTGTTCTTTTTACATTAGATACATTCTGACCTTGCAGAAGAAAAAGGAATAAAAATCACCTACAAATACACTGGGAAGGGAATTACAGAACCACCTTTTGGTATATTTGTCTTTGATAAAAACACAGGAAACCTAAATGTTACCAGCATTCTTGACCGGGAAGAAACACCATATTTTCTGGTAAGAGAGAGCAATTTTACCCTTATTTGTAGCTCTTCTTTTTAATGAGTTTATGATTTTTTCATATTTATACCATAGCAATAGATTAAGTTTAGCTTAAATCTGTTGTTCCTGTCACGATTCAGCTGACAGGCTATGCCCTGGACTCCAGAGGAAACAACCTGGAGAAGCCCTTAGAGCTACGCATCAAAGTTCTCGACATCAATGACAATGAGCCAGTGTTCCAACAGGATGTCTTTGTTGGGTCTATTGAAGAACTAAGTGCTGCCCGTAAGGACATGTTGCTTCTTTCCCTTTAATTCTGTGTGTTTGCATGTGAGCGCTTGTCTGTATGTGCATCACCTGTGGGCAGGTGCCTCTGGAGGCCAGAAGGGGGTGCCAGTTCCTCTTTAACAGGAGTTACAGGCAGTGGTAAACCACCTGATGTGAGTGCTGAGAACTGAACCTGAGTTCTCTGCATGAGCAGCCAGTGCTCTTAACCACTAAGCCGTTTCTCCAGACCCGAAACCCAAATATGTTTATTTTCTTTTTGTTTGTTTTTTTTAGTTTTTGTTGTTGTTGGAATGTAAAACTAAGGACATTTATCCCCCATATATAAAAAACACAAAATTCTATCTTTTGGTAAAAGTTGAGTATTACTCACAGGAAGGATGATAATAAACCCATCACTCCAGGTTTGGACCTCTTGTTATTTTAAATTTAAAGACCTTTAAGAATCATGATCTTTCTGAAAAAGATGATAGATTAGATAAGGTCTCCACAGCAACTGTTCAAACCCGCCCTGTAAGGGGAAGTCAGCTGTAGACACTGTAAAATGGGCAGGGTTGTGTTCTAGTCAAGCTTTGTGAGCAAAAACAAGCAGCCACCTGGCTTGGGGCTATGTGGGGTGTCGTTGACCTCTGACCTGTATTATTTCACTATTAGACCTGCTGATGGTATTGTTCAGTGCAATGCTCTCCCTAAGACCCGAAGGAGAGCACTCTCTTTGGTCTTAATAAAAAGAACAGTTGTACTAATCCTAATTTGCTTGCATCTGAATAAGCATCCAGGGTCTTGGATAATAAGCATTAGTGGTCTTGGCTATAAGATTAAATGTGCGGCCCTCATATAGCAATTTTTCAAAATTTTCCTAGTATTCTGTGTGTATTAATGTGTGTGCACAGGCGTGAGAGAACAGCCTGTGAGGGTCAGTTCTCTCCTCCCATCTTGTGGCCCCAAGTATCTATCTCAGTTTGTCAGGCTTGGCAACAAATGCCTTCAACCCTGAGCCATCTCTCTGTCCCCATCCAGCTAAATTTCCAATAGTGGTATAGTGTCTTTCTGATAAGAACCATAAATTCTTGTAAGGAAAGACCAAAAGGATTTGTAAGCACCCTTACTTCAACACCTTTATTCCTAATACCAGATACACTCGTGATGAAAGTCATCGCCACAGATGCGGATGACCCCACTACCCGCAATGCCGAAATCGCCTACAGAATTGTCTCTCAGGAGCCTGCCAACACTCCCGTGTTCTACCTCAAAAAAGACACAGGCGAGATTTATACAACCAGTTTTACTTTGGACAGAGAAGTAAGTTAATGTTATCTACCATCCTCTTTTTGTCCACTCTCTCCTTTTTAGTCTTTCCGCTCTTTATTTTTCTGCATTCCTCGCATGTGGAATAACGTGTGGAAAGGAATCATCATGTGGGAATGTGCTGTCCAGTATGGTAGTCAGTGGCCATGTGTGGCTATTGAGCTATTGGAATGTGACCAAGCCAAACTGAAGTGTGTTGTGTTCATGCTGAAATGGGTGAAATAAGCAACAGATTGGGAAAACTTAGCACGAAGGCTATAAAATCTCACCACATGGCTCAGACTGTGAGCACATCTGCACTCCCAGCCCTCAGAAGGAAGAGACAGAAAAAGCTCAAGTCAAGGCTACATAGGGAGCTCTGCCTTGCTCAAGTTCAAGGCTAGACTGTTCTACATAGGGAGCTCTGCCTTGCTCAAGTTCAAGGCTAGCCTGTTCTACATAGGGAACTCTGGCTTATCCTGGGCGACATAGTGAAAACTCAGCTTCACAGACAGTGTTTGGTCTGATAGCGCAGACCTTTAGTCCCAGTGTTCAGGAGAAAGAGGTTGGTGAATAACGGTGAGTTGAGGGCAGACTAGTTTCCGTAAAAGAATTCCAAGTCAGCCAGGGCTGGATAGTGAGACTTGCACTCAATAACAAAAAAAAAGAAAATCAAAAAGCTCATAATGGAGAAAATTCTTGCTTTGAATCTCAAAAGAAATTTTGAGAATTTTGAGTTGTTTCCCAGAAAGATTGTTCTCTCGAACCTTTTTCTTTTTTATTTCTAATTCAAAAGGAGTTTTAATTTTATGTATATGAGTATCTTGCTTGCACCGATGTATATCTCTGCTCCGATGTATGCCTGGTGCCTGTGGAGATCAGAAGAGGGCATCAGATTCCCTGAAATGGGAATAATAGGACAGCTGTGAGCCGCTGTGGATTCTGGGAACCAGATCTGGAACCAGATCTGGGTCCTCTGAGAAAGTTTCTAGGGCTCAACCACTGAGTCATCTCTCCAATCCCTAAGTCTAATTTTTTATTCAAAGGGGAGATCAATAACCTTTAAGTGCTACATGCACAAAATTTTAATAACATAGCAGAGTAAAGTGTTAGCAGTTCCAAGGACACAGCAGTCTTACCAGATGTAAATCTGAAGCAGACACATTGTGTCGTGTTTGGGAGTCAACTGCTCAAACAGGAAGGACCTTAGCCAACATTCCTGTTGAGATCTCCCTGAAATGTAAGATCCCAATGACTCCTGACTTCTGCTGATGCACTTTTGCCTGAATCTCGAGTGGGGAAGTCTCCTCTAGTGCTCCTTGGAGAGGCCACTGTTTCTGAGGTGTGGACGTGGAGCTGACCATCACAGCTGCCACTCATCAGGCAGCCTCCAGGCTTATCTTGTTTAATCCACATAGAAACCGTGTGCGGCAAATCCAGCTCTTCTTCCCATCTTACACATAAGGAAACTGGGACTCAAAAGGATTAAGTCTGTGTCCAGACAAGCAAGCAGCTAGCCGCAGAGATGAGGCTCTCCTCCATCCACACAAGACCCTCCCACACTGAAGTGGCTGCTAAGTTCCTTAAGCCCCAGACTCAAATGGAGCCATAGATGGGAGACCACATATAAGAAAGGGGTTCACTTTCTCTACTGTTTTGCTTTGTGCTGTGGTGTGGTTTTTATGTTTTCTCACTGAACTGAGGATGACCAGGAGCTTCTGTTCCTCCTGCTTCCACCTCCAGAAAAGAATGCACTGTTTTTTGTTTGGCTTTGGGTTTTGTTTTGTNAAGACCCTCCCACACTGAAGTGGCTGCTAAGTTCCTTAAGCCCCAGACTCAAATGGAGCCATAGATGGGAGACCACATATAAGAAAGGGGTTCACTTTCTCTACTGTTTTGCTTTGTGCTGTGGTGTGGTTTTTATGTTTTCTCACTGAACTGAGGATGACCAGGAGCTTCTGTTCCTCCTGCTTCCACCTCCAGAAAAGAATGCACTGTTTTTTGTTTGGCTTTGGGTTTTGTTTTGTNTTTTTTTTTTTTTTGTACTTTTGAGTGACATTTGACATCAGGGCATCTGTTGGACATGTTTCCTAGGAGTCCTCTATCTACAGGAGTCTGAACCAAGCCTTCCAAGTTTTACCTCCCCTGGCCAAGTCTTTCTGACTTAGCACTTAACTTGGATGAAATTGTATAGGAGCAGAACAAAAGCTACCGCCTCAGTCCCACAGCCTCCTCCAGCACAGAACAAGCTACATCTCGAACAGTCCACCTTTGTTTGAAGAAGCACTCTCCTAAGACTATTCCCAGTGACACAGTAGGATTATCAAAAACTCCCCCAGATTTTCCACCTTTCTATAAAAGCTCTGACTACATGTAAATAGTATTCCCAAACCCGCAATAGACCACGGAGGTTACTTGTGAATGAACTAGACAGTGATTCATTTCCTAAGGGTAGGGTGAACCAAAACCAGAAAGGCAGCTTCCAGAAGTACTGATTTCCTCCTCAGATGGGTCTTCTTCATTTTTTATTGTTCTGCAGGAACACAGCAGCTACTCCCTGACAGTGGAAGCAAGAGATGCTGATGGGCAGATAACAGATAAACCGGTACAGCAGGCTCAAGTTCAGATTCAGATCTTGGATGTCAATGATAATATACCTGTGGTGGAAAATAAATTGGTAACTTATTTTTATAGTAGATTTACTATTTCTTGAGTCCCAACTAAAAATGCTTTATTGCATTAATAAAAGCTGTGTGTTTCTTTATGTTTTGCAGTATGAAGGGATAGTGGAAGAAAACCAAGTCAATGTGGAAGTCATGCGTATCAAAGTGACCGATGCAGATGAAATAGGCTCAGATAACTGGTTAGCAAATTTTACATTTGCATCAGGAAATGAAGGGGGTTATTTCCACATTGAGACTGACACGCAGACTAATGAAGGGATTGTTACCCTTGTCAAGGTGAGTTGTGAGTGTCACCATCAGAGCAGACTGCAACTATAGGAGAGACTAACATATTTTGAGCCCCTTACTTTCACGGGTGCTTTATGAGGACATCAACTGGTACCAGCCTTGCTCAGGATCAGAGACATCCTTACAGGGCCAAGTCATATGGAAAGAAGTAGTCACCCTATACATAGTTCAGAACCAGATCAGGAACTCAGATCCCAGCCAAATGGCCTCGCATGGCCCACTTCCAGGCAGCTCACTACCTAGCGTGAGCTTGGTGGGCCAGGGCTCCATAACTTGCCTTTTGACAAAAGTCTATCGTGATTTTACCACAAGCATTGTAAGGGCTGCACTTTGGAACACAGTAATCTGCTTTCCTATGCCTCCTGGGTCAATGAAGGAAAAACTGAATTAAGTGGTCTTAGAGAGCATGTGTAGTTCAGCTCAACAGTGGATGACCTACCTAGCATGCATGAGGTCCTCGGTTTAATCTCCAGTGCCAAATAAGTTAAAACTTGGTGGGATATGGTGATTTGTACCTATAATCCCAGCATCTGGCGGGAGAACTGTTTAAAGTTCGAGGCCAACCTAGACTTCATTGCAAATTCCAGGACAGCCTGGGCTACAAAGCAAAACCCTGTCTTAAAAAACAGTGATGATGATGATGATGATGATGATGATGATGATGATGATGATGATGATGATGATGGTGATGGTGATGATAATGATAATCATGATAATCAGCTATCTGGTGGTGGCACACGACTTTAATCCCAGCAATCAGGAGGCAGAGGCAGGCAGATCTCTGTAAATTCAAAACCAGCCTGGTCTACGTAGCAAATCCCAGGACAGATATAAACAAACAGCAAATGCACAGGGAAGGGAGCCCAAGATCCAGTCATGAGGGAAGCTGCAGAATACCTGAAGCACAAGCCCACACCTACCCTACTCAGAACACTGCCAGAGATAAAAGCCATGAAAGGCTAGAATCCAAGTAAATCCGGGTAGGTGATTTTCTTTTTATGATAGGCTATATATAAGTCAACACAGGAAAAAATAGCTGCATAAAAATTCTCAGAACAGCATCAATTTTATATAAAAATTGTAAATTGCTCAAAAGCTAGTCATAGATTGACTGAGTCAAGCGTAGCTTAATGCCAATATTTATTTTTAAAATGGAGAGTTGGAGCATACACTATGTGCACAGTGATCACACAAACTGCATAGTGGGTGCTGTAAATAGCAGAGTTTACCAAGAGCTTGCTGAAGGAAGGCTGATCTTCCTTGGACTCAGCAGCCCAGAGGAAAGATGCTCATTGCACTGCAAAGGTAGGGAGCAGGCTCTTGTTTAAATGTGTTTCCCTGGGCTTTCTCTTTACACCAGGAAAGATCAGATTCTTCAGCATGTTAAGGTGCAGTGTAAATCTGTCTTAGGATCCAAGCAGTGAGAGCACACACCTTTAATCCCAGCACTCGGGAGGCAGAGGCAGATGGATCTCTAAGTTTGAGGCCAGCCTGGTCTACAGAGGGAGTTCCCCCAACAGCCAGGCATGCACAGAGAAACCCTGTCTGAAAAAAAAAAAAGAGAGAGAGAGACAGAGAAAGAAGGGGGAGAAAGAAAAGAAAAGAAGAAAAAAGAAAACCCTACCTTAGAAACAGAGCTTGCCCTACCATTGTCTTAGAGTCATGATGAAACCCACAACCAAAAGTAAGCTGGAGAGACTGGAGGCAGGAGATGATGCAGAGGCCATGGAGGGGTGCTGCTTACTGGTTTGCTCATCATGGCTTGCTCAGCCTGCTTTCTTATAGAACCTAAGACCCCAGCAGCCCAGGGGTGACCCACCCCCACCAATCACTAATCTTAAAAAGGCCCTACAGGCTTGCCTACAGCCCATTGAGGCACTTTCACAATTGGGACACCATCCTCTCAGATGACTAGCTTGTGTCAAGTTGAGATAAACTGTCCAGAATAGCTACCATTTACTCCACACCCATTAATCAAACACAAACCCATGGAACATGTGTTACTGAATATTAATTTTTATTAAATGCCCATTAATTTCCCTATTGCAAAAAAATCTTTTACTTGTAAAAAAAAGTAGAAATATATGCTTCTGAAAGCAGTTATGACCTTTATAAAAATTAATCGAAAGTACAAGTTTTGTTAGACATGGTGGATCAGGCCACCTAAGGCAGCACCTACTGAGGGGAGCAGAAAGATGGAGAAATATTCAATGCCAGCTTGGCTTGCAGACTGAATTCCAGGCCAAGAAAGAGCTATATTTTTTGTTCCAAAAATACTAATAATTGTAAGGGCCAGAGGTAGTAGATGACTTCAAAGATAGTGTTTCTTGTCACATATGAACTCACAGAGACTGTGACATCATATATAAGACATGCTCAAGCCAGACAAACTCCTGGTGTGGAGGGGAAAGTTGGGGGGTCCCAGCCCTTGCTGGGGAGCTATTGGCATTTGAAGGCTGCTGGAAGAGGAAGAGTCAGTTTTAATGGCGTGGCACTTGATATATTGACACAATCTAGAGCAGACCCCTTATCCAAGAGTAACTGAACAGCACGAAGTGGACTCCATGGCTAGAGAGAGAGAGGAAGAGAGAACACCGAGTTCAGTGAGAAGGAAAGTGGGGGCAGAGCTGGAAGGTTGTGACATGGATGTGAAGCTGATCAAAATTCACTGAGTAAAATTCTCAAAGAATAAAAAAAAAACAGTAATAATGAAGCCTCCTAAACATTTCGTGTTTATGGATTTCCAAGTTAACAGGATTTGCAGCTGGTTGCTGTTGGTGTGACAGTGGACTGCCCGTGCAGCTGTGTCCCCAGGTTTTGCGTTGTTTAAATCATGTCTCTCTGCGTGTGCTCATGGGCTCCGCTTCCTGTGCAGTAATGTTGGCTTTGTCTCTCTAGGAAGTGGACTATGAGACAATGAAAGATCTCAACTTCAGCATCCTTGTCACTAATAAAGCAGCTTTCCACAAGTCTATTAGGAACAAGTTCAAGCCCACGCCCATCCCCATCACGGTCAAGGTCAAGAATGTGGTTGAAGGCATCCATTTCAAAAGCAACGTAGTCTCTGTCCGAGCTAGTGAGGCAATGGATAGATCCAGCCTCAGCCGGTCTATCGGAAAATTTCAAGTTTTTGATGAAGACACTGGACAAGCAGCCAAAGTAAAGTAAGATATGGCTATGAATGTTTTTCCAGGTTTTAATTACCTTATGTGCCAGGTTTTCTTAATGTCGGTTTTCAAAACTCATTAGAAAATTGTAGCAGCTCATTCTTTCACACCGCAGAATTACAGTTTGCCGAAGGCCCAAAAATCAGTTCTCCCCAAACTGAGCCTTTCGTTGAAGGAAGGTGGAGTTTCCATCTTTCTGTCAGCCTCTGTGGAGCAGGGCTGGGCTGGTCACCTCCAAGACGCCTACTAGAGAAGGCTGAAAACATCTCAGGAAATAACTGTAAAATTCTCTTATTTCCCAGCATACTAGGGGGTGAGGAAGTAGCAGATAAGGTTAACCACATGCGAAAGATGCCAGCACACTATTATAACCAGGACTGTGAAGGCTGAGGCAGGGGGAGTCTGAGATCTTGGCCAACTTGAACTGTACAGTAACACCCTGTCCAAAATAGGTGAATGAAGAGAGAATCCTGTCACAAATTCCACTTCACACACACATTGTTTAATAGTTTTACACGTTCCTGGGCTTGGGGATTTAGCTCAGAAGTAGATTGCTTACCTAGCAAATGCAAGGCCCTGGGTTCAGTCCTGAGCTTACGGGGATGGAGAGTGTAATTTCACACATTTCAGTATGGGAGTAGTCATTTTATGTTCAAATAAATTCTGAGAATTAATCTTTATTTAAGCCACTTTATTTATTTCAAGGAGGGGTGAACTTTTCTGTGTGTACACATGAATGGATATCTGTACCACATGTCTGCATGAGCCCACAGACATCAGAAGAGGGAGCCGGGCTCCCGGACCTGAAGTCACAGGCACTTGTGAGCTACTTGGTGGGTGCTGGAAATGGAAGCCAGGTCCTCTCCAAGATGGCTAAGCACTCTTGACCGCTGAACCGTCTTTCCAGGGAACTTGGGAGTAGGGGGTCACAATGGTCATTACTAAGAATACAATTGCTGTCACTGTGCTAAGGAGTTCATTGTGCCCTGTCTCTATAGCTTACACTGACATCCTTTAGGATTATCACAGTGCATCTCTCTATACAAAGCTGCTGTTTATGAAGTTACGTAGTTGAGTTTGAAGACTTCCTCCTGCAGCTCAGACACACAGGCTTGGGACCTTCTGCTCTATAACAAAGATGCTCTGGTGCTCACCTTCCTTAGGCCTGTGTCCCTGGGTGCTGCCGCTTCATAAAACGTCTAAAAACAGGACCAGCTGTGGCAGGAAGGCTCCCCAACTGTCTGTTTATATTTCTTGAGTCTCCATTAATGGAATCTATGGGCCACAGAGTGGGTAACTCCCAAATTGACACTACCAAGTGCCTTCCACTGATGTCTTTGGAACCATCTTTTATTCGCCCTTTTGCAGGGGTCTACTTTTAGCTTCCGCGACCCTAGGTGCCCCACAGGGCCACCTGTAACCAAGTCCCCAGACTAGAGGATTCTGTGTGATTTTTCTCTGCATTTGCTGAGAAGCTTCTATGTTCTAATACTATTGAGAATGGCCTCCTGACAATTTTTTTTAAATTTTGCTATGTTTTATCAGGGCCTGTGACTATTATGAAAAGAGTGTTCATTCTTTGAAGAATGATAAAATATGCTTCTTTCCCAAAAGAGTCTTCCTTCCTTCTTTAGCGTGCAATTATAGAGCATTAGAACAGGAGTGACCTAACCATCCACTCGCACCTGTGAGTTTTCTTAAGTTCTGGGAGGCACAGCTAAGTTAAATCATTTAACTCAGTAGTTCCTGCTTTTGAAGTCTTAAAGATGGTAAGATCTGGAAATGGCTCAGCACTTAGAACACCTACAGCTTTTGTAGAGGACCCAGTTTGGTTCCTAGAGCCTCAGGTGGCTCACAGTCACCTGTAACTCCAGCTCTGGAGGCTCTGACCCCCTCTTCTGGCCTCTGAGGGCATCTGCTTGCACACACACATATCCACACGCAGATAAGCACACTAACACATAATTCAATATTAAAATAATAAAATCATTTAAAAAACATAAGGACAGCAAAAGAATCATGACTTTGATTTTGTCATAGTGTGGTATTGAACTGCTACCCATCCAGTAATTTATGGATATTGATATAACATGTGAGCTGCTTATCCTGCCCAAATGCTGAGTTCCACAATGGATCAGTTGCAAAGCTCCTTAAATGGCATCACATAACACATACCCTCTGCCGTGTCAATTAGACGACCTTAGTGTGAAATAGCTATAGAAATGGAAAATCGGGACAGGCAAATCAATGCCTGCTTTAAAATTCCTGACAGCACATTCAAAAGTACCTGTGAAAATCCAAATGTGCTGCCATTTGCTTTTTATATTTTATTTTCATAGTTTTATTTTTTACAGTTTTAGGTGTTGCTTGTTTGTTAAGACAGGCTGGCCTTGAATTCACTATGTAAGACAAGAATAACTTTCAATTCCTGACCCTTCTGCCTTCACCTCCCAAGTTCTGGATCATACCTTCCTCTATAATCAGTTACTAGTAACAACAGTAGGCATAAAAGGCAGTTCAAGCATACAAGTGGATTATTTCCAAATAGTATACACAAATATTACTATAGATCAGCCATCCCTTCTCATGTACTTAAATAGCTACTTACTAGAAAATGAATTATTGATTGAATTGAACCAAGAGACTCATGTGTTTGCCTTGTGTTTGTAGTTTATATGTTAAACTCAGTAGTACTCGCTGTATACAATTCTGAAAACTTGACATGAGCCTATTTCCTGTGCCTTCTTATAGCTGGCTTTTCACACTGATTTTCCTTGCTTCAGAGAGGAAACCCAGAAATGTGCCATCTTCACTTTTAGCCAGTTCTGTTGAAAGCCATCATTCCTAACAATATACAACATCTCAAAATGTTTAGGTACTTCCAGTTAAGGCAACCACTGTTTTTTAAGTTATTTTTAAATATTGACAACATCCCAGTATACTGAATATCATAAGCCTATTCCACTACCATGTGACATTCAAATCCAGTGTGTATAACAAGTACCTGCAAAATGGGATGTTAGTCCCAGTGTACCCAGAATTAAGGATGAATTTGGTGTTTGTTTTGAAACAGATATGCAAAAGTGGAAGATATAGACAACTGGGTCTCCGTGGATTCTGCCACTTCAGAAATTAAGCTTGTAAAGATTCCCGATTTTGAATCTAGATATGTCCAGAATGGCACCTACACTGTAAAGGTTGTGGCTATATCCAGTGGTAAGTTGTTAAACAGATGTTTTGTGTGACTAAATGCATTCAGATGGTATCTTTCAGTGCAGGAAGCATGTGTTCTGTGTATAAAAGACTCATCTCTTCAGCAGTTATGCCTTCATATTCTTGCTTACATAGTGACTTAGAACTGATTCGAATATGAGACCCAGCTGGGATGGGAGGTGCCCTCAGCGGTTAGCACCTCCTCCTTACCTGATTGGCCGGTGGTCAACCATAGACTCAGAAGTCTGAATGCTCTCCTGTTTATTTTCAAGATCATCCTCAAAAAACCATCACTGGCACCGTTGTTATCACTGTTGAAGACAGCAATGACAATTGCCCCACACTGGTGGAGCCAGTACAGAGTATCTGCGAGGATGCCCCTTACGTGAATGTCACTGCAAAGGATCTGGATGGACCCCAGAACAGCGGGCCGTTCACTTTCTCCATCCTTGACGAGCCATCTGGAACAGCAGAGCAGTGGAAAATAGTACATCAAGAAGGTATGTAAATGATTGAACTGTATCAGAATCTAAACAGTAAGCATGATAGATAACGAAGATGTTTATAACATAGGCTATTCTCTCAAATTTTACTTCTAGTATAATTCCCATGCTTTCTGACCAGGCATGGTGACACACACCTTTAGTCACAGCTCTTGGGAGGTAGAACAAGTAAATGTCTGTGAGTTCAAGGCCAGCTTAGTCTACATCAGGAGTTCAACCCAGCCAGAGCTACACAATGAGACCTTGTATCAAAAATAATAGTCACAATAATAATGTAGGCCATGTTTCTTCTCTCAGATTATACTTCCAATGTAATCTCCAATATAGTTCTCAAGGGGCTTATGAAATGAGGCTCTGAACCTACAATAGTATTTCAGCTCAAGCGCTTTTGTCTCATAAGATGGGGAAACTGGAGCCGTGTCCAGCAATCAGACATTTATAAAGTGAACTAATAATTCTGTTTAAAATCGTATTTATTGAGTATGTACTGTGTGCCAGGCCCTCTGCACACACCGTCTCAGCTAATCCTTGCTCAGTCGCATTATTTCCTGATGGTGGAGAACGCTGGCCTTACTCAGGTGTAGTGACTTGTTAAAAGGCACAAAGCTAGTTTGTGTTGGACATGACCTGGCAAAGGGCTGACGCTCATGCTAACCCGGCGCCAGTGGACACAGTCACTGTATCTTGTGCCGATTTCTCTTGCTGATGTGATCTTTTGAGTGTCCTTGCGACAGTCTCAAATGCAGAAAATTGTACCCAGAAAACTGTTCATTTCAGAAAGGTTTATGGCACAGTTATCAGCAACCATCTTATCAGCTATTATTACTTACCTTAAAATGATTCAGAGGAAGGTTTTGTTGGGTTTTCCTACTACTTTTTGATTTTTTTGAATACACACACAAGTCTGGTAGAGTGGTTCTCACAAGCCTCGCACTTAGGAGACAGAGGCAAGACGACTGTTTGAGATTAGCCTCGAACTCACATCAAGTTCCAGACTGGCTTAATCGACATAGCTCAGCCCTGTCTCAAAGAAATAATGTCAGCAAGGGAACCCAATAGGAGAAGGTGCTTGCTGCCAAGCCTAACTACTGAGTTCACACCCAGGACCCATCTTTAACCTCCTCATGCTGACCATGGTACTGGAACACACAGGCATAGCCACACCCACAATAAATAAGTCAATCTCTCTCTCTCTCTCTCTCTCTCTC
>LOEQ01001124.1:97190-110290 GCA_001685075.1 Bramus lutescens | reverse complement strand
GGACCTCTGGAAGAGCAGCCAGTGCTCTTAACCTCTGAGCCATCTCTGCAGCCCCCAGACATTTTCTTAATTACAGATTGAGTGGTCAGACCAAGCCCATTGTAGAGGGTGCCAGGCCCTAGGCAGGTGGTCCTGGGGTGTGTAAGAAAGCAGACTGAGCAAACAGCACAAGCCAGCAAACAGCACTCCTCCATGGCTTCTTTTTCAGTGACCCTGCCTTGTTTGAGTCCCTGCCCTGATTTCCTCCAATGATGGACTGTGATGGGAAAGTGTAAGTATAAATCCCTTCCTCCCAGAGTTGCCCTTGGTCCTGGTGTTTTATCATTGCAACAGAAAACCTAACTAAGAAAATTCTTCACCTTCCTTTCTGAGACAGTGCCTTTTGTTGAACCTGGGGCTCACTGATCCTACTAGGCCAGCTTGCCAGCAAGCCCTAGGGACCCTCCTGTCTCTGCTTTCCAGATTTTCAGCAGGCATTGGAGATCTGACTTAGCTCCTCACACTTTGTGGGGCAAGAATTTTGCTCAGCAAACCACTTCCCCAGGCCCACAGAAAACTGTGACACTGAAAAACTATTTCATCCAATCAAATGAAAAAAAGACAGAACCTTTGGACCACAATCGGAATGACAGTCTCCTCTCAGCTCATTTAGTCAGAGGGCTTGCTGATCCCCACACCCAGAGTCCAGCTCCCTATTTACAGACATTCACCTAGTCTGCCCAAATGTTTCTGAATTCATCAAAGCCCAGTGCTTGGGTCAAAGTTTAAATGCTGATGCAACTACCACCCTTGGCCAATTCATCAGAAGCTGTACCCACACCGACTGGAAACATGATTTAATGGGTTCTGTTTTCGCTGATAGCAAACAGAAAGACCCAGCTCCAACCATCCTTCCTGGATGCAAATTGTCCAGAATTCTCCCTTTACATGGCTGGTAATTGGGAAAAAAAAATCATCAAATGTCATAGCATTAATAGACACCCCAAAACTCCTTTCTTTCCTTGACCCAATCTGCTACTTTTAGTTCTACAAATAATCTGCTGTGTAGATGCAGCTCACCAAAGTAAATGGGTATATCATTTGAGTACCATGATAACTTCTTATATTTCTATATGTTTCAGAAACCAAGCAGTAGCTTCTGGTCAAGTAAAAACTGTGGAAATTCTAATGAACTTATATAATCTATTTTGATAATATAATATTATCAGGGCAGGAATGAAATAAGTCTCACATCAAGTCATGATAACTGCTGTCTGAAGAGCCTGAGAGCTGGCACTAGGCTGCCAGGGAACTTCAGCTTTCTCTGTAAAGTACCCAGCAAGAAACAATGGAAAGGAAAAAAACTCAAGTGGAAACGAAGGAGTCTGTGCCAGACCCCCCAGTTGGACCCCGCCCCAGGACTGGACTAACGTTCATAAATCATGTTGGACCATCACCTGTCTGTTCTTCTCTGGTCCTGCACCTAGGCAGATACTGTTCTCATCTTGTTGGATGTTCTTGCCATCTGTTGTTTAGCAGAGGACTCTAAGTCTTGTCGGTTGTGTAAGACACCCCAGGTAAAGAGCTACGCCATGACAAACTTGGAGTTAAACCAAGATTTTCCAAAGGTCAAAAGTCTGTGAGCTTTCCGCTGGTCAACACTGCCTTTTCAGACAAGGCATTTTCTGTTGCCTAGCAGCCCTTCCTTAGTCAGGGTAGAACAGATGGATTCAGCTATGGCCTCATGTAAGTAAGTGGGGAGCTGTTTGGGAGTCTTAAAGTGATGCCACCAAATAGTCAACCTGCGCCATTAGACAAGAGAGCTGAGTTTGTAGAGCTGTATTGCTCAGCCACTTCCACAAAACAAGACTAATGCATCCATGTATGTATGTTCCACCTACTCAGAGGATGACCTTATTAGAACATGTCGTGAGGAGCAGGAAGGATGAGTCAGGAGCTAAAGGGCACTAACTACCAAGCCCAACCACCCAACTTAGAGCCCCAGAATGTACATGGTGTGGGGAGAGCCAGCTCTTGCATGTTGTCCTCTGATCTCCATGCACATGACATGGCACATGTGAACATAAATAATATAAACAAATTAATTAAATTTTTAATATACCATTAAAACTGAATGTTGTGGCATATGTCTATAATCACAGTACTCTAAAGGCAGAAGATCAGGAGTTCAAAGTCATCCTTGGGTGCTTAGTGATTTTGAAGCCAATCTAGGCTACATGAGATCCTGTCTCAGGAAAAAAAAATGTGTCACTGGGCTGAGGAGATGCTTAGTGAATAAAGAACTTATTGCTCAAACATGTGAACCCACACAAAAGTCAGGTCGGCATGGCAGCAGCCTATAATCCCAGGACTTGGGAGGCAGGAATATGGGATCAAGGGCAAGCTTGTTAGCAAAAATGGCCAAGATTGGCAAGCTCCCAGGTTTAGGGAGAGGTTCTGCCTCAGTAACTAAAGTGATAAATAAGGTGACTTGACATCAAATTTGGGTCTCAACACACAGATAAATGCAAGTGTACACACACATGCACACGCACATACAAACACACACGTGCCTATATACATGCAAATGCACATATATACTTGCACATCAGAAACACCAAAAAAACTAGGCCAAGAGTCTACACATGGAGCTCCAGCAAGAACCACTTTTTGGTTCTCCGAATACAAATGCACTCACTGCATCTGCTGCTCTTGAGGTCTCCAGATGGAAACTAAATCAGCCAAAGACTCCAGGGGATATCAAGATGCAAGAAAAGCAGGTACCTATTCCAGGAACTGGCTTCAGCCCTCAGCCCGCTGTGTATGAAGGTTATGAGTCTGCAAAGCTGTGGGCTGACTGCGCCTGTGCCAACAGGAAAACCAGAAATAGCACTCATCAGCATGATGACTTCAAAGCAGTTCTCTCAACTAAATTAAGTGGGGAAGAGGCCAAGTGCATCTATTTGTGAATCAAATAAAGAGATAAATTAATTTTGTTTTTATGCAAACATTTGTCTGGACTGAAGAATTAGAGTGCTGGCATGAATGTGCATTAAAAGAACAGACGCTAGATTGTGCTCCAAAGGAGTTGTATTGACGACCCAGCAGTTCGAGGCACAGCTGCCTTCTCAGAGGTCTCAGCACTAGTTACGAGGGTGGTCTTGTGGTTCAGACTCTTCAAACTGAGAGCGCAGAAAGCAGCTACTCTACTGGATTTATCAACAAGACACTGTGGCATGGAGCCTCTTCTTGGGTAACCCTTTCTCCTGGTGATTTCTGGGTTGACCATTATACCTGCTCAACAGCTTTTCCAAGCTGCTGGTATCTGCAGGCAGTTCTTGAGTGTAGGCCAAACAGCATCAGATTCAAATGAACCCACATGATCATGAATTGTTTGCTTTGTCTGTCTCAACTCAGACCCCTGGCACCTGATTACTGAGGCAAGGAGGTTCTGTATTTGCTTCTTAAATGCCTTACCAGATGCATTTGCTTTTAAGAAGGGGGGGTGGCTAGAGGGCTGGTTCAGCAGGTAAAGGTGCTTGCAGTCAAGCCTAAAGACTTGAGTTCAAATCCCCAGAACCCACACAGTGGAAGGAGAGAAGTGACTCCTAAACCTTATCTTCTAACATCCACAAGTACTCCATGATACACACACACACACGCACACACACACACACACACACACACACACACACACATGATAAATAGACAGACAGACAGCAAGTTTTAGAAAGAACAAGATTGCATGGCTATCAGTCAGTCCAGCCTTTACGAAGTACCTCCCTGACCCTGAAACACTGCCCTGCTAACACTATGGAAACCCACCACTATTGTCTTTAGCACTGTTCACAGAAGTAGAGAATAATTTGACAACAGTTTGGCTTTCTTCTAATACAGGATCTCATATAATTCAGGTGGGCCTCTATGTGATCTAAGACCTTGAACTCCTTATCACTCTGCCTCAGCTTCCTAAGTGTTGGAATTATAAGCACAAGCCACTATATAGTGGGTCCAAAATGTTATCTTCGGGGGGACAAACTCTACTACAAAGAGGTTAAGAGATTAGGTCAAAGTACCCAGGGAGTGGATGGCAACATTTGCAAAGAATCCAGACTTAAGATTTCATGGCCAGTTTTACTCTACAGCATAGGTTGAATCTAATGCAATGGTTGACAAACCTAGATATGAACATTCCCTAGAGAGTTTATAAAACAAAGATCTCTGGCTCTACTGGGAGTTCCGGATTCACTGTATCTAGTGAAGGGTCCTAGAATTTTAATTTCTAACAAGTTCGCACAGAACAGAGATGCTGTTGGTTTTGGCTTCCCACTTAGAGAGCTGATACGGGATGTGTAGTCATGAAATAGTCGGGACCAACTCATCTGACTTCAAAGACACAAGCGTTACCTAGGATACCAGGGGAGAACATGTTCCCTTCCAGACTCCAAATGTGTTCCAGGCTCCATAAACATTTGTCTTCAAATGTAATTAAATGTGTGTGTGTGTGTGTGTGTGTGTGTGTGTGTGTGTAAGGGGGTCCATGCTGTTGGAACTTGTTAAAAGAAAGTGTGTAACCAAGATAAAGAAATGGATCCTTGCATTCAATGGGAGATAAGTGCAGGTGAGCAGGCAGGAATATGAGGGTAGGAAAATGACAGCTACACTGTCAGGTTCTCTGTGAGGGACAGACATGTCCAGTGTTAGGCCTGGAGGCTTCCATGGCATTGCTCAATAAGCGTGGACAGTGCATATCCTGTGGACAGTGTATATCCTGTGGCTAGACCCTGTGCCAGGGAATCTGGAGACACATAGCTGAGGAGGCACACCACACCCAAGAGAAGGCATGAGAACAGCTCTTGTGAATGGCACACTGCTTAGGAGAAACACAGCACACTCACAGGTAGCTAATCTCTGTCCAGGAAAGCCTTCTTTCCGGCGTCTCTTGATTTGATCACTGAAAGTCAGGTTACTGGATGTCCTCTTACTGTGAGCATATGCAGCTGACCTCTGAATGCTGGCATCCAGGCCACATGCTCAGGTCACTGAATGTGAATCCGCAGCCTGGCTTCTGCTAAGCCTTGTCTTTCAGGCTACCATTTCCAGCTGCTGTCTAGACACAAATGTGTAACATCAGCATTTCCAAAACTAGATTTCATTTTTAATGTATTTCTAACTATAAGCTAATGGCTTTACTATCTGACAATCCCTCCCCCAAATTAAATAAAACATCAACTCATCTTTCTTCTTTCTTCTCACTCTTTTGGTCCTGATGTCGCTAGACTTGCATTTTTATTATGCATATATTTGAGTGGGCATATTTGTACATGAATGTATGTGCTCACAGAGGCCAGAAGAAGGCCTCAGAACTCCCTGGAGCTAGAGTTACAGGTATCTCTGTAACTGAAGTGGGTGCTGAGGATCAGACGTGGGTCCTCTGGGAGATCAGTGCATGTTCTTCCCTGCTGAGACATCTCTCCACTCCCCACTTACTTGTTTCTACCTCTATGACTGTCTCTGGCCTCTTCTCTCAGAGATCGCTGCTTCTCAACACTTGATTGATTTTTTTTTCTTCTTCTGGCAACTACGTGTGGATGAAAATGAATAATAAAGGTATATCCAAGGGTAGCCAATCACAATGTCTGCCAGAGTTCCGTTGGGTTTTATTTTTATTACATTTTGTTTACTGCATGTGTGTATGTACCAGCTGCAGGGCATGTGTCAGGGCAGAGGGTAAGTAACTATGGGAGTCTGTATTCTCCTTCCACTGTGTGGGTCTCAGGGATCAAACTCAGGTTATCACCCTTGGTAGCAAGTGTCCACTGTGCCACCTCCCCAGTCCTTTAGTTAGTGTTTGAAGAACCATAGCAACAAACAAGGATGGAGTACAATCAAGTCATGATCCTGTTTGAATGTCAAGCAGAGGACATGGGGCTTTATTTGGCTGGCCACAGGGGAGTGAGAAAAAGCCTTTATAAAGAGATGTGATGTAATCAGAGGTATGCATTAAGACGATTAATTTGGCAACAGCTTATAGGAAAAGATTATTTGGAAAATAGATTAAAAGTCAGGAGATCAGTTGTGGTATACTTGAAAAAGGTTATGTGATTAGTAATGAAGATTTGAACTGAACTGACTGCTATGGAAACAGAAAGCAAAAACTGTTTTGGAAATAAAAAACATTTTAGTTTTGAGACAAAATCTCTCCCATATATAATCCGGGCTTACCTTGAACTTCTGATCCTCCCGCATCTGCCTCCCAAGTGCTGGGATCATCACAGCATGTGCCACCATAACTAACTTTTTACTACTTTTTAAAGGCTGGTGACAGAATAAATAGAATCAAGAGTTCTGACCTAACTCCCAAGGTTCTCAGTCCTTACGACCCAGGGCAATGGGGATGTCATTTGAAGAGGGACAGAACACGAGAAGAAGTTTACAAAATGGGGAATTTCCAAGGTCCAACTGAGACATGTTGACTTTGGGAATGTCATGATGGCAATAGCACAGGGAGTAGCATAGGGCAGAGCAGGGCCGGGGGGGCACAGTGACTCATCCCTAGAAGAGATGGCAATAGCTCTGGGAATAAATCACCAAGGTGAGAAACTTACATGATTCTTCAGAGTTAGCCATGAGAAGACCAACTCTCCTAAAGCAAAAACAAGGTGTGTGTGTGGGGGGGGGGTCACAGGAAGTAAGCTTGTGCTCATGACAAGATAGAGCAGTCTTTGAGGGCGGTGGAGGCAAAAGCTATAGAAAGACTGGGTGGAGCAAACCACTTTGGAATGGTGCTGGATAAGTTACAGGCAGAGGAAGCGAAGATGTGGGAGGAGGATAAAGCTTCAATAAAGAGCAAATAATTGATCTCAGATGAATGTCATCGACTAATAAGAAAACCAGGTTTATTAGCTACTTTACCCAGAACTATGGCAAAATATTCAACAGAAACATATTGGGAAAGAGGGGGTTTAAACTTCTCTGGAAACATACCCAGACAAACCCAGGAGTGTATTTCTATGGTGATTCTAAATTCAATTAAGTTGACAATGGCCATTAATCATTGCAGGGGTAACCTGGAAGAATGGATGGACTGCCTTCTAATTGGAGGGCAAAGCTAAAGGAAAATGCTAAGACCAAAGAAATAGAAGTTAGTAGAGAAACCTTAAGAGCAGATGTAGGGGCAGGGAACAGTAAACACATACAGATACACAAATTGCCAAGCAGTATTGAGAAGACGAAATGAGCAAGCCAATTTCTTTTAGAGCTGGATCAAGATGATTTTGTCATATTCCCCTTAGGTGAGCTTTGCACATTTGCCCCCTTTCATGGATATGCTCTTATCAGAGAGTAGAACAAACAGCCAGGATAGGAAAAAACCAGAATAAAGAATGCCAACTGAGAGAGAGTGTGTCACCAGACATGCAGAGGGGGACACAGGCTGGAGACCAGCACCGGGAATGAAGAATGGCCTGACCAGGGAACCAGTATCACTGGAGCATGCCCCAGGGAAGTACACTGTGGATAGAGAGCAAGATCCACTTAACAGGGAGCAGTAGAGGGAGGGCTCAGCGTAGGCTGAGGAGCAAGTTCACACACAGTGGCTCTGAAGTTGTCTGAACTCACTGGAAAGACCAGAAAGAGGGACAACTTGAGTACTAAGAAGCACAGTTCAGTGGAAAGGCCAACAATCCAAGACAAGGGACAGTTGTATCTGCAGAGATGAAGGGACATGCCTGGCTGGCAGATCAATCTTATTGAGACACTCTGTGCTAGCTAGCATCCAGACAACCGGAAACATCAGGCTCGCTTCTCTGTGTCTAACTGATGAACCAGACCAACTTAAAAATTGCATTTTCACACCCATCCGTCCAAAACTATCTCTTTAAGGACACTCTGGGCCTGAGATCACTGCAGGAGCGTCTAACTAATGTAAATCTTGCACCTCCTTCACTTCTGCCTTAATTGCTGGGGCTGGAGAAGAGCAGCTAAGAACACTGGCTCTTCCAGAGGGTCTGTGTTTGACTCCTCAGTGTTCACATGGCAGTCACAACCATCGATAACTCCAGTTCCAGGGCATCTGACACCCTCCTCTGGCCTCTGTAGACACGAGGCATGTGTGGTGTGCACTAACATACATGCAGGCAAAATATACATAAACATAAAATAACCGAATTTAATTTGAAAATTGAATGTCTCATTGTGCCCCTCTTGATAAACAGCTTACTCAAGTGCCATCTTACTCACTTCATGGCTTTCTGTCAGAGACGCTCTAACTCTCATAGGTTCTGAGCTGAACAATTACACTGGCCTCTACAATTTTCTTCTTCACTGCCTTGCCCCTCTGGTGTTGGACTTTGCCAAACATTATCTGTTGGTGTCTTCCTGTCCTATTATACTCAAAGTCTCGCCACCAGCCCAGGTCACTACTGTTGACCTTGCAAGAGCAAAGGTCACTGAAGGCTGAGTGTCTCCCAGTGCAGCCGTCTTACTCAGCCTAGTGAGTGTCCCCTGGGTGAATTTACTAATCTGCTTAGGTTGAGCAATGTCCAAGGTCCACTGTGCAGGCTCAGACCCAGTTTCATCAGAAATTTGAGAAATAAACTCAACAAGCTCATAAACCCTAAAGCACACAAGAATTCCAAAATGGTAACATTCCCTAGAAACTCCCCAACCACACCTAATCAGAATGATTGATGGACTCATCTGCTGCCATATTGGTAAGAAGACTTTCCACCACTTTTCCTGTTCCAGAGAAGGTCCTCACCGTGGCACAGCTGTCAGATGGGTCCTGGGATGGCTATGCTCCTTGTGCTCCTTTCCACATGAGCAGGATTTTCCACGTGCCCCAGAGTACATGATTGCTCTTATATGTGGAAACTTGAAGAATTGCAGAATCCAAAAACCACTTATGTCTGGAGTCCATAAGGTTCCAGGCTCTAGAATGGCTCTGACTTCCCCATTTCTGTTTGCTCTACTCCACTGCCTCCCACCTCCTCTAAATCTCTCTGCAAAACTGATGCCGTTGGCACCATGGTCAGTTAAGTGCTTGCCATGCAAGCCCAAAGACCTGAGTTTGATCCCCAGGACCCAGGTGGGAAGCACCTGTAACTCAATTACGGGGCAGAGGAGACAGGGAGCCCCTGGGGTTCAGCGGCCAGTTAATTCAGCCTAATTAGCAAGTTCCAGGTCCCAGTAAGAGACTTTGTCTTAAAACAAAGTGGGAACCTGAGGAACAATACCAGGGGTTGACGAAAGACCTCCACATAAACAGAAGCCCACATACAAAGTAACAACGGAGGTGAAAAAACCTGGTGATTTTGTCAGTCTATTCTCGGTTCCTAATTCTAGGTGTTGGGTTTTCCTCCTTTCCACGTCCTACTATACTTAGTATATACTTAGTTTATTCTTAGTTACTGTTATCTTTGATACTAAAAGTAAAATCTTATTCCTTCATGAACCCAAAGTCACTTCTGTTCATGAATTCTTGGCTATTCATCAACTGCTTCCAGCTCAATCTTTCCTTAAGAGTTAAATGAAGGCCAGGCGGTGGTGGTGCAAACCTTTAGTCCCAGCACTTGGGATGCAGAGACAAGTGATCTCTCTGTAAATTCGAGGCCAACCTGGTCTATAAGAGCAAGTTCCAGGACAGGATCCAAAGCTACAAAGAAACCCTGTCTCGAAAAACCAAAATAGGAAAAAAAAAGATTTAGATCAAGAGCAACCTGTAGGTTTCATATTGACTTGTGTACTTCTTTTTAATCAATTGAACTTACAATGCCTCCTCATCAGTCATATTTCCCAAGTCAGAAGATAACAACAGTGGCCAAAATCAAAGCCTGAATCCTTGATAGTTTATGACCGCAGACCAGGGCAGGTAATTCTAGGGAAGATGTGAGTACAGACGAAAGATCAGTCAAATCTTTTGTTCTAGCTGGTACTGTTGCCCCAAGCCTAGAGCAGTCTCCTTGGAAACTGGGCTAAGCTATAAAGTAGCCAATGACATGTTTATACTAGAAAGACATCTAGTTTTTATCACCTCTCCAACGGGCTCCATAGCTCCTGCTCACCCTCCACAGAGTCTAGCCAAGTAGGTCTAAATGCCAAGCAATCTCAATCTGTTGGGACTCACTAACCACCTGAAAACTGCAAGGAATGGCAAAGAGAAACCAAAGGCAACCCATCTACTTGACATAGCCTAGGAGGAAGATCTTCGGAGCGTTCTAAAAGTCAGAACTCTCATCACGTCTTATGTCTGTGTAACAATAAAGTAATTATGTCTGAACACAGCAACCAATACAGTATAGGGCAGCATGCATAGTATGAGATGGGGGCCATTCTTACACAAGGGTGTTCTCAACTGTTGCTGCCAGCTAGGATGGCCAGTGTCGGGCGTGAAACTACAGTGAACCAAAACTACAAGGTGATGTAATGACCATATCCTGGATACTATTAGTCTTCAGTTGGATGGTTAGAAGACAGTGAAAGGAAAAGGAAAAAGCCTTTTTATTATGTGTTTAGCTTTCAGGGGGAAAGACATGCTAGACGAGGCAGATACAAGTATGTTCAGTACAAAAAAATTATATTCAGTAATGAAGGAAGCAAGCTTAGCTAGGTTCTCCCACCTAGAAAACATCCTCACAAAACATGCAAAGCCCTCTTGCTCTAAATCCTTGATTATCAGAAGACCATCTGACTATTAATTAAATCTGCATTATGGTTTTAAAATGAGACATTATGATTTGCTTAGTATTAATCAAACCTCACCTTCAGAATTTTCCACCTCAAGGTGAGCTAACAAAATTGAATTCTTGACCTGCAAAGATCCAAGCCCTGTTATTTCTTTCCTTCTAACACCCTCACCATGAGGTGCAGCCCAAGCACTTGGCGCTCCAACCCCCTTCTTGCTAATCCGCTTACTGCAATAGTATTAGCAAGCATTCGAGGGCCCATGGACTACCAGCTGGGTGTTGGCTGTGCACATTTGGAAAACAAATGAAGAAATTGTTTAGGAGATGAAAAGATGTGTCAAATAAGGCTGTATATTTTAAGGGAGAAAGCAGAGAAATCTCAAGCTACAAGCCAGCCAGAGTTGTTCATTAACTACCACGTATTTGGTAGTAGGGAGAGAGATGTTGTCACTATGTCACTAAGTTAGCCTTTTGCCTTAGTCAAGCATGTGGGCTATAGCAACACAGCCAGAACATGAAGAAAACAGTAAAGGTCTAAGGAAAGCCATCAACTTGTAACTTAAAAACTTAAGCACCAAACCGTCCTTGTGTTCTCTAGCTGTGGATCTTAGCTGCTGTTGGTATTACCACAGACCAGGCAACGGCTGAAGCAGAGGCTCCAGGAAGCTAATGAACTTTGACATGAATTCATCCCTCTTGATGGATCCCTGCAACCATCCTCCATGAAGAGCTTTGACAAATTCAATTGAACACCAAAAGGCATTGCCCTCCTGTCTGTAGAAAATGATGTTTCTCCATGCAGCCCATTCACAGAGAGAGTGAGTTCGATGGCAAAAAGCATTAGGTGGTCTTCTGTGAGGGAACAAGCACGCCTTGGACAAAGAATGTATTCTTACTCTGTCCATTTTTCCTTCTGTTCTGCTCCCATCACATAAAATGCTGCTGGACCTCTGACTCAGACTGCAGACAGTCTACCTGCTGATGTCCCAGGCTCTGTTCAAACATGCTTTAATAATTTCCATCTCTGTAAGGGTCATCAGTAGTTTTCCCCACCACACTCAAGACCCTCCCCTGCTTCAGATCACCTCCCCTTCTCTTCACACCCTTGTCTCTTTCAAATTAAACTTTAAAGAAGATGGTTTCTAGGTCAGCATTGTTTCAAAAAGCGAGGAAATGAAAGTCTCTGGTTTTTTTTTCAATTCAATGGTTAATAGAATCAATTATCAAAAGTCAGCAAGATGAGGTGGTAGGTCAGAACCATATGTAATGGTCAGAGATACATTTAGGCTCCAATACTTAGATTAAAATTTATAAATGACAGAGATGGAGTTATCTCTGTGAGTCCAAGCCCAGCCTGGTCTACATAGTGAGCTCCAGGACAGCTAAAGCTACAGCAAATCAAAGCAAATGGTAAATGAGTAGAGCTCATGCTGACTATTCCATGGCTGTGTCGGACACAGGGTAGGAGGGTGTCACAGGGAATAACGTTATGAATGCACTCAGGGTGAAACACTGTCCGCAGAGTACCCTTGCCCAGGGAGCCTGAAGCCTTAGCACCATGTCCTCAGGGTTGACATGATCTTATCTGGAGTGTCCGTCTGTTCAGTGCATCACACTGGAAGAGGATGACCAGGGGGAGGAAGCCAGAGAACAAAGTCCTGGGTCCAGAGGATCCCAGGTCCTAGGTCTGAAGAGGAATCTCTCAAAGAAATAGGCATGTTTATTTGGCAGGAGAAAATATGCTGTCAGAAGACCAGCAATCGCAACAAATCTATAAAGAGGCTGGGTGTCACCGTGAATCGGGACCATAGACTTTGCATTCAAAAACAAAACAAAACCTGAAGCATGACAGTGCCAGTAGCAAAGTCGTCTGGTCTCAGAGTTGGAGGGTACTCAGGAAACTGACATGTCCCAGCATGGGACCCCACAGATTATGTTCATGGGATGTAAGCCAATTGCTGCCATCTTCCAGTTTCTCAAGATGAGCCAAAAGCCCAGCTTTTAATGCAATATGGTTCGATTTGTAATTTTGCAAATATTTTAAAATTCGAGAGAAGCAGTGGTACGTGAGGGCAGGTGGCAGCCCAGCTCTGTCAGTTTATAAGATCCCAGGGAGGTGATTCTCGGTTTCAACAATCTGTGGAGTTAACACACATGGGTGGGAGATTTCTCTGGATAGTGAAAGAACCTTCAACTATTTGGGATTCCTCTATGGAGAAGAGTTTTCTATCACATTCTGAGCAATGGAAAATAATGAAGTCACTCCTGGGCGACAATGCATGAGATGCTGGAGGAAGCATTTCCTCCAGAGGCACAGATACTGGCTTTCCAGTGTACTATATACATATGTACTTGACGATGCTAGAGCTGTGTTCTCCAGTGTACTATACACATATGTACTGGACGATGCTAGAGCTGTGTTCTCCAGTGTACTAT
>LOEQ01001124.1:77442-88148 GCA_001685075.1 Bramus lutescens | reverse complement strand
CTTTATTAACCAATGAAAGTAACATATAGACAGATGACCCTCCTACATCAAACTTTACTGAGTGAATTCTCTTTCTTAGTGGATTTTGTTTTGTTTTGTTTTGTTTTTGGAAACAGGGATTCTCTGTGTAGCTCTGGCTATCCTGGAACTTCCTGGAAATCACTTTGTAGACCAGGCTGGCCTCGAACTCACTGAGATCTGCCTGCCTCTGCCTCCTGAATGCTGGGATTAAAGTCATGCACCACCACTGCTTGGTGCTTGGTGGATTTTTTTTTAAATCCCATAATATCCCTTTTTCACTTTTGAGGAAGAGACAAACAAGACTGGATGGCAATGTGACAGAGAAAGGAAACTTGGCAGAGTGGGCGCAGTGGCACATGCCTGTGCTTTAATGCTGGGAGTGGGCGAAGGTAGAGGGGTCAGGAGTTAGTGGCCAGCTTAGACCAGGGGCTAGGGCTATAACAGTTTCAGAAGGCTTGCCTGGCATTCACAGGATTTGATCCATAGCACTATAAATAATAATAAATACATAAATGGAGTTTGAGAAGAGCCCCCTTCCATTTTCTGGGTGTTGTTTTGTGTTTGTTTTACTCTATCATCCAAGCTTTCTTTGTCATGCATTCGGAAATGAGAGGTATTTTTTCCAGGTGTGTTCAAAGCTCTATCTAAAACCTGCGCACAAAATGAGTAAAATTATACATACACACCTTCTCTGCCCGCCATCCCTTCTGGATGTTCCTCGCCTTGGCACCTGGGTGCTGCGGCACCCAAGTCTCAGATGATCTAGTGATTTGAGATGTGGCTAGCTAATTGCAAAATCCACATTTTGTCTGGAGACCTTCCATGAGCCCCAAAGCTTTCGTTCACATTTCTGCTGATGTCACCAGCCACACGCTCCTTGTGTTGTGGAGAGAAGTCTGCTATGTCTCCCCCAACACCTCAGCATTATTACTCACCCGAAAATACACATCTTCTCACGTTAGAGAACTCAAGGGCACAGAGGGAGAAAAAAAATCCCAGGACTTGGACACAAGGAGCATTCCTGCCTGGTGGGAATGTCACTGTAGATCAGACCGCAGGCAGACACCAGCATGCAGGGCAGCAGGAGGTTCCTGCCAGCATTCTAGCTCTGGAAGTCTGCAGTGGGTGACAACCACTCTTCCCCATGGGTCTTTTGTCTGTAGGTACTTCCCTTCTCCCTACTTTTCTCTGAACCCAAGAAAGTGAACAATAGTTGTCAGGCTCTCTGTGACTCATTCTGGTGTGACCAGAACCACTCCCACTGGTCACAAACTTGCAAAGAGAGGCCCCTGCAATTCTATCAGAGATGAACAAGGCTCAGAAGACTTAGCTAGGCAGCATGTTTGGTTTTCTTCTAATTGTTTGTCCCCCTGAAAATCAGGCAATCACATGAAGATTATCAATTTAGCACTGAACTTCAGGGAATGCTTTGACTGTGGCTCCAGCCTCTGGGATCTGTTTGAAGCAACTGTCTCTCCTTTCTCCCAGGTGGTTTTCACAGCCAACGACTCTGGCCATCGCCACTACACCATCGCAGCCCTGCTCAGCCCCTACTCCTACAGCACCACTGCCGTGGTCAGCAACCCCCAGAACTGAGGGGCCCGGCCCAGCAGGACCAGGATCCCGGCAAAGCACTAGCAGCCCGTTTGCACTGAAGCAGTGATTTCGATCGATAAACTGTATTAGTAACTTGGCAAGACGCCACGAAACATTCCTATTAAACCACTTGGTGTTTCATTCAAACTTTGTTTCTTTTTATTCCCTCATTTTCCCCCACTGCCCCTAAAACCCAAATCTTACAGAGTCACCAAAAAAATTCTAGAAAATCTTTGAGCAGAAGTTTCTTTAAGGAAAGAAATATTTTTGGCTCATGGTTTAAAGGGACCCTGTCTGTCATGGGGGAGCTTGTGGTTGCTCATGGCAACTGGCTCAAGGCAGATGGATCAGGAAGCAGGGCGGGCCATGCTTAACAAGCAGGCTCATGCTAGGAATGGTCTGTAGACATCAAAACCACATGGTCTAAAGGTCTGGAGACACCGGAGTGTTTCTCGAGCATGCTCGAAGCCCTGGGTTCAATCCCAACACTGAAAATCAAGTCCAAAGACATGGTCTGGAAATAAAATGCTTTATTTTTCTATGACCGTTAAGTGACTAGATGGAGACAAACCGTTAAGGACTAGGTCTCCGTGCATTTTTGTTAAGCGCTTCACTCATTTGGGGGATATCACAATTCCTCTCACAAGAATGGGCCTATCAGCAGTCAGACATGATGGAGATGTCAGGGCTCCTATCCCTTGCTGCTGAACTATTTACTACGGATAGATTCAGGGAGAGGGGAGTCATTGTCTTCAGCTGTGTATCCACTAGTGACCCCACTGTGCTTCAGCAGACAGTAAGCCAAGGTGAATAAAGATGTCACAGAGCCAAACCAAAGGGCATGAAGCCAGGAGGGCTGGTGGCAGTGTGGGGAGGGTTCGATAAGGGTGGGAAGGAGGCAGGGAAGAGAGCATCAGAATACATTGTACACATGTATGGAACTGGAGAAAGCAAAATTCATCACTAAAACATTTTTAAAGAATAGTAAGTTACAAAGGGACAAACTTGTACTTTAGACCAGTTCTATCGGGTAAGAAACAGAACCCACCTCTCAGAATACAGAAACAGAGGCAGGAAGATGTCTGTGAGTTTGAGGTCAGTCTGGTCTCCAAAGCAAGTTCCAGGCCAGTCACAATAACATAGTGAGGCCCTGTCTAACAACTTAGTCTATCCAAATTCATGTTTAACTGGAGATATACATGCCAACGGATGAGCACAATAATATAGGCAAACAAACAAACAAAAAACTACTACCATATTTATCATCAAAGAGAATAAGCTCAATTTTAACCACAGAGTTTAATGTAATCAGACCAGTTTTTAAACTCTAAAGTTGACAGTGTGTACACACACATAACCAAGGGGTGGAGGCATCTCTCAAAGAGAATAATCATAAATATTCAAGTCCTACCTACATATGACAGCACCTGTCAAACAAAAAAAAAGGGTATTTTTGCCTAAAGCTCTGTTATCCACCAAGAGCTTGTTAGCAGAAGCAGAATCATTTCTCCGCAGACCTGTGTTTCCCAGACAGTTCCTTGCTTTACTTCACACGCCTCCCTAAGCTCCGTTCATTTTTCCTTCCTGATTTTCAAAATGGAAATAAGCCTAGACTCAATCCCATTTCCCCAGATCTCCATACTCTCTGGGTTGGGGCTGCCCAAGCTAATTTTAAGCCAAAGCAGATTGTAATTCATTTTTGGCAAACCTAAGCAAATACCAATGGTCTGTTCCAGAACCTCTGCGAGCAAGGAGGTGAGCTGCATGCAGGCTTCTTTAACTAAATCCTGGGGATGTGCACCCTGCCCACAGCTCAGCAGGCAACCACTTGCTGTTGCTGCCACTTACTTCCGGGAAGCTAGAGATTATAAACACAGGTAGAAGATATGATGGGAGGGAAGGCCAAGGCTGAGGCTGCAAGATGAACTCAGAGCAGCCGTCTGCATATAGGCTTGTGCTCAGCACAAGTGAACAAGACAGTTCACTGGTTTCCTCAGGAAAATGCATTTGGAAAGCACATGAGATGTGTTTCCCAATCTCTGGAAAATAATGCCTACCACATAGGGTGTAATAAATGTTGGAGCATCAGGGAGCAGCATCCCTTCCAAATATGTACAGTGAATGAGTGATTGAACCAACAAATGAATAAATGGAAGAATTAGTTCCAGGTGGGCAAACCCGAGCCTTCCACCTCCTGTGACCAACCAGCTGGGTTTTCTCTCCAACATACACCTGGAAGACTTGGTACCAGGGAAACCTGGGAAATCTTCTACCTCTTCTGGGTAACCTGTTTTATGTACCAGGGCCAACTTCTACATTTTCAGACTGACTTTAAGAACTTAACATATATGTAGAAACTCTCTATGGAAAATGTCCTCCAGACTAGGGCCAGGACAAGAGTGGGAGTTTCTCCTTTTGAAAGGACAACTAAAGACAATGGAGAGGTTTAGAACCAGTCTTCAAAAGCAGAGTCCTTCCGCTGCTCCCAAGCCTAACTATGAAGCACCATGAGATGGGAATCCAGAGTGGGTTCCAGACCGGAGCTCCACTGAGGTCACTGAAACATGCCCAGGGAGTAGGGAGCTCAACAGAAGAATTCAGATGGGAATTGCTATAGGAAAAAAAAAGGAAAGAAGGGAGCAGGCTGTGCAGAGACAGTGCCAGCTTGTAAAGTTCTTGTCATAGAAGCCTAAGGACCTGAGGCTGGGGGTCAAGAATCCACAAAAAAGCTGAGTGTGATGTGTATGCCTATAATCCTGGTGTCAGGAATGTGGAGACAGGAAGATGCTGAACACATTGGCTAGAAAGTGTTGTCAAGTCGGTGAGCTCCAGCTTCATGGAGAGACCCTGCCCCCAAAAATAAGGGGCCAGTGAGAGAGGAAGATACTTTTCATGGACATCTGACATATGTTTGCATGTATGAAGACATCCACCTACATCCACCATACACACATACACAGGGCCAAGGGCTGGGAGAGTGGGAGAAAGGCAGGAAGATGAGAAGACAGGCCAGACAGACAGAAGAGCCTGTCAACATCGTCATAAAAATATTTTAAATCCAATAGTAGCAAACTAAAAAAGTGCATTCTGATTCCCTGAGAGCTGAGAACTTCACAAAGATGGGCAACTTGCTAATTCTTAGAAGCTACAAGGAGCTACTAAGCGAGCAAAAACCAAAACTCAGCCATGAAAAGAAAGTTAAGCTGTGAAGGGGCAAGAACTTGAGATGGAGTTTGACAATATTCACAGAAAGGAGGCACTTGGGTTATTAGAACCTGGGGAATGAAGTCTGGAGAGCTTTGGTAAGAAACTAAAAATCCAGGGCAATGCGGAAGTCAGTGAAAGTGAGGAGGACCTTTCTGCAGTTCAGCCTTTGGCTAAGGGGCTGCATCAAGGGTGCTGAGAGTCTGGTAGACTCCCTAGTCTGGAGAGACAGCAATTCTGCTCATACTGACCAGGCATGGGGAAGGCGGGAGGATTGCGAGTTCCAGTCTAACCTGGGCTACATAACAAGACAAACGAAGGAGGGAGGGAAGAGTGGGAGAGAGGGAGAGAGGGAAGGAGGAAGAAAGGAAAGAAGGAAGGAAAGAGATGAAAGAGAGGGTGGGAGAAAGGAGATTTTCTATTTCTATTTCTTGTCTAATAAAAAATAAAAGAAGTGAATTGAATGCCTTGAAAATGTCCTCCTTGGTTCCATGACTCCTGTTCAATTTGTTCCTCAGTGGGATTCGTAATTATAAGGCTTTAGCTTCAGGGCAGAGTGAAATCACATCCACTTCCAGTAATGACTTTTAAAAGAATTTTTTAGATAAGTAGCTACTAAAAACTCTTTATTAACAAATAGTTACTTGATTATTTCCTCCAATTTTCCTAATAGTCCTTTGAATAGCTTTTATTTCGTTGTAAAAAAAATTCTCTGTACAAGCAATGCCGTATTATCTCTTCTTAGAAGTATTGAAACCCTTCACACTATATACTCAGTGTTTGTGCACACTCATGGATGGGTAAAACCTTTATAAATGTTGAGCTTCTTTGGACTTAAATCTAAAGTTATAAGCTGTGTCCTAAGATAGTATCCTGAGTCAAACTGTGACTGTCTTCCTGAGATCAGCTATGCCTACAGTCTCCAGACTTCATCATGGCGGACTGTTAACAACCTCCTAGGAGGGTGAGGTCACAGAATCCTCGACCTGAGTGTCACCATTCTTTCCAGACATTTATAGGCAATTATGCCTTAATTGTAGTATATAAACTAGGAAAAAACTAGGGTAAGGGGTTCCATCTATGGGCTCCAATGAGGCCACCATCCATATGGGGTGGAGACTTTCCAGTGTGCCTGCTTTGGGGGTCACTCACGCTCCTGTTAGTAACTCATCACTGCTGATATGTAAGTAACCCGAATAAACTCATTGGCTCCCAGGGTAAACTGAGGCAGAATGTACTTTGGTTTGTGATTGGCATCTTTAGAGGGAATGGATGTTGTTCACATCTTCCCCAGAAAAAATAAATTAATCCTTGTGACAAATTGGCTTCTAGAAAGAATTTTGTAGGCTGTTATGTTCTGGGGTGTGTGGACTTCTACAATTCCTCAAAATTCCTTCAACGATCCCCTTTTCTATTCCCTTTGAAAAAGCAGGAGTACCTAGCAGTGAGTCTTCCCCTTCCCCTGCCTGGAACCCTCTCTTGGAACTGCATAATAAATTTATTTTCACTCCCAAACCTACTCTCACTTCTAAATAGATGTGAGAATCAAAAGAGGACTTAAATTGAAAGTTTAGAATGTACCTGAATGTAACAAGTGAAATAATATTCTCTTCATTAACCATTTCTAAGCTGGCCCTGTGATCCTATAAAATATTTAAAGCACATTAAAATAAGAATATCAGAGAGGCCAGGTGTGAGAGGGGTCACCCCTAACAGAACTCATGAACACTTGGTCTCAGCTTTTTCACCATAATAGTGTTTGTGTTTGTGTGTGTGTGTGTGTGTGTGCACGTGTGTATGCAATGTTAGACCAGTGATACTGTCTTGACACTGCTAATGCAAAATGTTCTTTCCTTTTCTTCTTCCGTGGCCCTTTTCCATTAGCTGGTGGTCAGATAATTGTACTGTTCCAGTTATTTACCACGTTTCTTCTATGACTGCTACACATGTTGATGATGGGCCTTTGGCAGTTTTACTAATTGTTTGCATAATTATGCATAACCACTGTAAAAATTTCTGAGAATCAAAGGACACCCTGCCAAATATTTCTCAAACATAACCTAGGGCCATTGGCATGGAAGAAAGGCTTCTAAACATAAAGTCAGAAGCTAACTTCAGACGAATCAAGTTCTTGTTGGGAAGGTCAGGCATGTTCCTGTGTTAGCTTAGTTAATCATCCCCACAATCCCCTAGAGGCTCACTGAACCAAGAATCACCCAACTTTAAATGTTTACTGTTGCTGGCTCGTAACATGTGACCCCCAAACTCAAACCTTTGTTAATCATGTGTGAGTCTTGCCAGAGTCCTCCGAAGAGTTTACTACCCCTTGTTAAGCTTTATTGCAGAAAAACAATCATTTCAACTATCCTTTCAGAGATCATGTTTGCGGTTTGGAAGTAGCCTACCTATGGAGGAGTCGCTCTGACAGTGATGCTCAGAAACTCGCACAAGCAAGTGCAAGCCCATTGGTGGCATGTGCTCTTCAGGTCTGCCCACTCCATCAGTTTTACTCAGAAGACGGATACTTCTTGAGGATCAGATTGGCTGCTGCCCCTACAGAAGGCTCTAGAACACAAGTTGAAGCACTGAAGATTAAATTAATAATATACTTCAAGGACATCAAAATGTATCTTAAGATTATCTGAAGGCTGGGCATGTTGGCACACAGAGTTCATCTGGTAGTTCTCTGGAAGGGTAGTGTGTGCCCTTAACCAGGCCATCTCCCCAGTCAAATCCCAGTATTTTGGAGGTGGATGCAGGAGGATAGGATGTTCTAGGCTGTTCTGGCTACACTGTGAGTTCAAGGCCAGCCTAGAATATGTGAGACCTTGCAGGCAGAGGTCAGAGGACACTCTCAAATCCTGATCCTTGCCTTCTTCCCTGTTTAAGTCAGGGTCTTTCTTGGTCATTGTTGCAAACATCAGGCCAGCTGGCCCACAAGCCTCCAGGAATTCTCCTCTCTCCATCTCCCAACTCACCATGAGATTTGAGATGTGTCCAGCATTACATGTGTTTGGGGGACAAACTCGGGTCCTCTGATCTGTGGGGGGAAACACCTGACTCACTCATTCATCCCAACCCTGGGCTAAGGAATTCTTGATACTATGAATTACCAAGTGTATGGATGAGAATTAAATAATAGTGTGTTTTTGTGTGAGCAAGCACTAAGTGAGGGTATTTAAGCTTAGAGCACCATATCCGTACAGTGCACCCTTAACATCAACTAAGTCATCAGTAATGGACCCAAAATTTAGAGGGGACAGATAATCCCCAAAAAGTCCTGAGAAAAAACAATGACATCACCACATAAAGTCTTTAGAACATTATATTTCATAAAAGACAATGATAAAAAAGTACAAACATTTCCATGAGAAGCAAAACAAGACCAAAAAAAAAAGGAAAAAAATTTGCAAGGATTCACTAGCATTTACGTCAATGCACTTACATAGAAGTATTTCATATTGTAATAAATAATCTTAAGTACACTTCCACCTCCTGAAAAACAACACTGTGACAGTTTGCTTCTCAAATGACAAATCTGCAAATCCAAGGCAAGAAATCTAGAGTGCTATTCACCTGACAGGTCTATAAAGGAAGAGGACAAGGCCAAGTACAATGACACAAAATCTGCTTCGACTCTGTCTCCAGAGGAGACTATTGTATTGGCTATGCTCCCATTTTGTCTTCAGATGGCTACCAGTACTGTGGCTGGAATAGGAATGGAAGGTTTTAATAGATAGTTTTGTACTTATATTTTATAAAATAAAATTTTCTTAGAGAACAACTTTTCATAAAATACAAACAGAAATTTAATTTTAATTATTTTTGATTTACTTTGTGTGTGCCCTTGTGAACACATGCATGCACCTCTTTGTGCGTGTGCACACATATGGAAATCAAAGGACAACTTGCAGGGGTAGGTTCTTTTCTTCCACATTCTGGGTCCCGGGATCAAGGTCAGGTTGTCAGGTTTGGTGCAGGCACCTTTACCCCTGAGCCATCTCAAAGGTCAACAACAGAAAATATCTTTATAAAAAGGAAGAAAGCCACCTCATTCAAACCCAAGTTTTGGCAAAGAATTAAATGACATCTTCACTAAGAACCGGAAAGAATGTTATAATGAATGCACGTACAAGTCTCCCTTTCTTTGATAAGCAGTCCATCAATCATGATTTCTTTCTCTAGTTCAAAGGCATCAAATGATTTCCCCAGGGTCATGAGGACCTCCCGGCACCTCTGTGTCCACACTGGTCTTGAGACCAAGACAACTGACAGACAAGTGGTCAGAGGGTGCCTTCCTCATTCAGAGAAGTTCAACTGTCTTGAGTTGACTTGTTTAGAGAAACACCACCACCACTTTTAAATTGTCGCACTTAGCAAAGCAGCCAACTGGGAGTAGACACCTGATGAAAACCACTGGGAAGATTGGAACAGATCGTTTCAGCTAATACATAAGGAAGAGCTTTATTGTCATATGACCATGGTAACTGAGCAAAACTGTCATTCATGTTCCTAACTGAAAATAATTTTGGGTCTGAATTAAAAAGAGTAAAACAGAAAACAAAGGTGGTTTTCACAGGCTGGCATACCAGATTCAACACCAAAATACAGCAAAAAATAATTATATCCAATTCCTGAAGCCAAATCAATGCCAGATTTAACCCAAAAGAGTAAGGCAGATCACCCGGAGTCCTGAATGTTTCTGAAACAGTGAACTATGTACCAAGGTGAAAAGGTATCCCAGTGTAGGCAGCCTAACGTTATAAAATGTTTCCTGAATAAGATACAGCATGGCGTCATCTTCCCCACCACTGTGAGCAGGACCTCCTCTGGGTTCATCACCCGCCAAAACCCTGGCTCACAAACCCTCAGCAACAGCAACATTGCATGCCACTGTCATTCCGCCAAATTAAACACTGCCTCGGCCACGAGACAGAAAACAGACTAGCATACGTGGATCTTCATCTTCAGAAGTTTGGGTTTTTCACTATTTTGAGTAGCAAAAATGTTTAGAGGTAATTATTTCAGAACCACATCTAAGAGCTAAATGCAGCAAGACTGCTGTCACGACAGGATCGGGTAAGGATTTTAATTACTGTATGATTGGGTTTGTGGCCATCAGCATTACCAAAACTATGAAGAAGATGACAGCTGCAAGCTAAGCTCTCGCCACTAGATAGAGAAGAGGAGCACACTTTCTCACACCCAGAATTCTCTCACCCCTCACGCTTGGGTAAAGTTCACTTGACAGAGACACTGTTCAGTTTTAAATTTGTGAAAGCATGGGAGATAAAATCTTAATAAGAATATGAGCTTTTTTTCAAGGAATTTGTTTTCAAAAAATTATTTTTTATAATTGATATTTTTCAAAGTAAGAATGCTGTTTTGGCTTTGCTGTTTTGTCACGGAAAAGCTCATCCAAACTGAGGATGACTGGACTTGGCATTAGGTAGTGAGACATATTTCAGAAGTTACAGTATCCACACATTCAATAAACTGATTTTAAGGTAAGTCTAAAGGCCCCAGATTCAATCCCCAGCACCACAGAAAGGTGGAGGGTCTATTAAATTTCACTTTTAGTGAGAAAACTTTAATAACACCAAAGATTTCTTGAAAGTGAAAAAGAATAGTTTGAATGTTTGGCTGATGTGAAAAGGGAACTGTGTCATCTGAGAATTAAAGTTGAAGTTTATTTTAATCTAAGCATTTATCTTCATAAAAATAGAGCATCTAATTTCTCATCTAACAGTATAATTCATCTGTAGAAGCACTACTGGCTTTTCCATAAGTTCATTCTTAAAAAATGTTTTTAAAAGAAGATACTTTCTTTTGGTTCTCCTTAACTGGAAACAATAATGCTGCTCATTATGAAACGGAAAAAAAAA
>LOEQ01001124.1:52949-66525 GCA_001685075.1 Bramus lutescens | reverse complement strand
ACACAGGCGCAGGGCGTAGCGTCGCCGTCATCAGCGTCTGACGTGGGCACGTCTTTCCCCCTGTGCGCATGTGCTGGGGAGCCTTTGAAAGCTAAACACGCCATTTCCACGCTCTCTCTTCTTCCCCTTCTGTCCACATCGTTTTCACCGAGCTCGTGCACATAATCTTCTTAATAAACTCGTACACGTGGGTTCATTCATGTCTCATGTTCTCTCCTCATTTCCGCTGGACATTTTTACTCACTATACAGACTGGGTTGGCCTTTCCACAGAGATCCAACCGCTGGTGCCTCCCAAGTGCCGAGACTAAAGGCATGTGCAGTGATGCCTGGCCCCAGCACGTGTACTTTTCAACATAGCAACTTATCCTATAAAAGCTGACCTTTTAAGAAATGATCACCAGTCAGGATTTGAAGCCACTTTTACGACAGCTGTAGCTGTGCATCTACACTGTTGTCAGAGATGGCTAGCCTTCTCTTTTGAACCATCATTCACCCATAGTGTACAGGAGGTGAGCACTCTGGACTTTGGTGCTGGTCAACAACTTTGCGGCTGTGGCACAATATCTACCAGAGCATCTGAGATCCGCATTTTAACTCTCTAGTCTCTGAGGTCTGAATCTCAGCCTTGATCGATACTAAACCAGGAACAGACATTTGATAGTACAGGACAACTGAAGAGCACCCCAGAAAGCCAGAGAATCGAGGGGTGTAAATGGCTTTGCCTCCTCTCTGAAGACAAGCTGAGAGATAAAGGTCTGTTGGGTGATTAACCCACAACAATAAACTCACTCCCAACAAAGGGCTAATGAGGAAAACATCAGCTGTTTTATAGATGCTGATGAAATAACTAAAAATCCACAGGACAAAAGAAAAACACCCAACCCTTCCTCCTTACCTCACACCACATGCAAAGATTAACTCAGAGGGATAAACCCAAATGGGAGAGTTAGAACCTCAAATGTTCTGGAGAAAAACATTCTGAAAGTATCTGAGAACCATTCTCAACTACAAAACAAGAAGCAGGAACTATGAAAAAAATCAAATAAATGAACTTGATTAAAACGAAAACCTTTACTTTTCAATAAAACCCTATTGAGGTTGGGGATGTATCTCAGTGGTAGAGTATTTAAATAGCAGGTGCAAGGCCCTGGGTTTAATCCCGGCACCGAAGGGGGAAAAAAAAACAACAAACACTATCAAGAAATTAAAGGGCAGACCACAGTCTGAAGATAAATACTTGCCAAGCATAACTCACAAATGACAAATGACCTACGACTAGAATACACAAAGAATTCTGCAGCCCAACAAATAGATACCTCAAATAAAATAACAGAAGATTAAACAGAGACTTCCTAATTTACATGAACAGTACTGAGACTCTACCAACTCATCAACCAAGGCAAGCAGGGAAAGGAAGGTAATGTGACAGGAAAGGCCAGCATGAAGGCGAGCTTCAATAGTCAACTTGACACAACCTAGAATCACCCAAGAACGGAGCCTCAATGAGGGAGTGTCTATATATTGGGCTAGTCCATGGGCATGTCTGTGGGGTCGTAATTACGGTAATTGGTGTGGACAGAGCCTAGCAACTGTAGGTGGCACTGCTTCCTGCCTGTCTGGAGCTGTGGAGAAGGAAGGCTGAGCTAAGCCAGGAAGCAGGTGAGCACAGTCATTATTCTCAGCCTGATTGTGGGAGTGACGGCTATTTTAGGTCCGGGCCATGATGGACTATAACGTGGAGTTGTGAGGTAAAATAAACCCTTTCCAGAGTTGCCTTTTGTCAGGGCATTTTATCACAGCAACAGAAATGAAATAGTCAGTACAGAATACACTGCCTACCACTGAGCTTCCAGAAAGAGAGGCCTAAGTCAGAAGAGAGCACTTTCTTCAAGGGGTGGCTCACTATTTTAGGTTTCTGATACAGCGCTTTAGAAAAGAATAGAAATAAAATCACGAATCCTTTCATTACACGTATAGTCTTTAAACAGAGGCATGGACTGCAACAGTAAAGCAAGGTCACTTCAATTCTCTGTAGCCTAGGCCAGCCTGCATACATAGAATCCATTCGAGACAAGTGTAATGTAAAGTTTTTGTCTTGTTTCTTGCTTTGCCAAAATTTATTAATTAATTCCACTCTCTTCCTGTTTATCTCTTGTTCTAAAAGAACTCTAGACTCCCATCTGGAAGGGATCCTGGGCACCACAGATTTGATTCTCTACGTAATTCCTCTGACCTGTCAGTCACTGGATGGGCATTTCCTTACTGAGCTGGTCTCTGCCGTGAAAGGGATACTTCTTTGGTCCATATCAGTCTAAGTGCTGCTGACAAACTACGCGTGTGTCTACAACAGAAACAGCCAAGGCTCTGCTACCAAGAAATGTAATGCTAAAAATGGAAAACTAAAAACACAGAACAGAAAATGACCATTGCATACCACTTCTCTCTTTAAGGACTACTACCTGGCTCTACTCAGGCACCCTTCATTACCTAATAATGTCAAGGCAATATGAACTTCCAAGGCTAGCCAGCAGTAGTACCTCCTAGACAAAGGACTCCCCCCATCAGAATTAGCAATGCTTCACATTGAAACAACAATATGAAACCTTTATGTATTAAAATTCATAGGTCAGAAATGGAAAACACTTTCAAAATAAAACAGAGTGAATGTGTCTGAGGTCACTGATGTAATGAGTGCATCCCTAATTCAGAGTAGGACAGGACATTGATGACATTCCAACATGCCCCATCAGGAGCCCAGACAGTTGCACAGGACTAAATACTCGAGTATCTGGTATTACAAAAGAAGCAATGTCCTCAAGCAAATTGCCTTTAGTGGGGGGTTTTAAGCACAAATCAAATTCACAAAGATAAGAAGAGCAGAAGTGGAAAAATGTTACAAGTCCAGCATTTAACTCTGTAGGATGAGCATCAGCCATTTACTTATAAAACAGTTTGACAATCTAATAGGTAGTATAAAGCCATAAAATATATCAAAGCTATTACCTCAAAATCAAGCATAATCCCTGCTCAATTCATTTGACCAAACTGTAATTATTACAAAAAAATACAAGTTCAATCCCAAATATGATTTCATTCAATCCTAAATCCAAGGATGACTCACCAGCGAACTTTGGCTGAGCATTCTTAATCAAGAAACTCCATCACGAATTGAAGTTCTAGAATATTTAGTGGCATTCTGAAAACCGTCCTCACCTGTTCAATGACATAAAAGGCAAATTCCAGCCGCTGTTTCTGGAGCATCGGAATTAGGTGCAGGAAAAAAATTGGAAGATGTTCGTGGCGGTTACGGAAGGGGATGAGAACGGCCACCTTCAAAACAGAACAGAACGCCTGCAGCATGAGTAAGGCAGTGCTGCAGCAAGCCTGCAGGTGCACACAACAGCTGAGCCTTGGAAACTCCCAGTGCCTTCACGCAGCCTTCTGAGTTTCTCACCAGACTTACACAGTGTGCTCACACAGGTTCGGCCATTATTTCACACCGACTAAGGTCTTGTGAAACTAGCAGGGACAGAAGCACTCTTAAGCATCACTCATCCCCCCCACACACACACACATTCACAGACACATACACACACACTCTCGCAGACACACACATACACACACACTCTCACAGACACACACAGACATTCACAGACACATGCATGCATACAGACACATACACACAGACATACACACACACACTCTCACAGACACACACACACACACACACGCATCCTTAACTACAAGGGTTTAAAATTTACCAGAGAAGTAAAATCTTATACATCAGATTCAGACCTTCACAAAGCTAAATAAAGTATCTTCTAATTCACTTTCCTTGATTTCTGAGTTAAACTGGCTTTATTGTAGCTGTTAACTTGACAATAAAATTTGAAATCAACACAGTATATTTTCTACACAAGATAAATTTCAAAAATCACCAAATTTTCAAACAATTTAAAAAATAAAAAGGTTACTAAAACACATCTATACTACTCTAGGTTCTGGATTTTGAAAGAGCCATAAACCTGGACTTGTTGAAATTTTTATTTAGACCAAATATATTGACCCAAAAGAATAAATAAACCAACAAATAATTGAAATTGCTAAGTTCTGGGACTCGTTTCACTTGTAAAATCAGGACGTGACCTTAGGCATTGTTAACAACAAAAAAATCATCAATGGAGCTAAGGGTGTAGTCAAAGGTGAACCCTGGCTCCTGGATTCAGCTCCCAACACCAGAAAAAGAAAAAAAATTTTAGCCATGTATATTGCCAGAACTGCAAATGGAAAAAAGCTGAGTCAAGGGTTTACTTAGAAGATCCGACTTAGTAAACTTGAGGGCATGGAGACTAGAAAGGCCACACTTCTCTTTCCTTTCCTGGTGTGACAGCTAGAACAGAGATAGTCTGTGAGGCTGGCATTCCCATGCTGTCATGGGCAGTGTTACATCCGTAAGTCACAGGACCACCATGATTCTGATGCCCTGTGGACCCCACTCCCATTTGATTTGCCCCAGAAGATATCTCTGAGCTCAGAAGAGTGAGGATCTGGATGATGCTACTGCAATATCCAAGACTCCCTCCCCATCCCCCACTTGGTGACTATTGAAGATGCTAAGCAGGAACTTGATGGTGAGCTTCAGGATGGCTGGCACACTGGAGGAATTCCTAAATCAATAGGCAGCGAACCACCTCCCAGGGCCCTGATTCACACCGAGTGCTGGAATGGCTACGGAGGTCCAAGGGAGAGCTAGTCAAACAGTGAAGACTAGTCCTTGCAGTCCCTTACCAAGCTCGTGGCAGAGAAATCTACCCTCCTGGCTTTAAAATCTACCCTCCTGGCTTTGCCTCTGGCTACAAGTTGCTGACTGATACAAATGGGCTCCAGAAGCAGTTAAGGCAAATTAGAGCTATTAGGGAAGGAGATGACACATCAGGTAAAATTGCCTGAGGATCCAGGACTGAAAGTTGTTCTCTGGTCCCTCCCCCCACAACACAGTACATATTTTGCTCTCATCATTTACACAATAATAAATAAATTTTTAAAAATCAAATTATAGGGGCTGGAGAGATGCCTTAGTGGTTAAGAGTGCTTGCTGCTCTTCAGAGGACCTGAGTTCCATTCCCAACACATGGTTTAAGGGCCTCACAACCACCTGTAACTCCAGCTCCAGATAAGGGGATCTGACATTCTTTTCTGCACACATGCACGCACGTGCACACACTCATGAAAAATAAATCTTAAAAAAATCAAATTATAGATACTTAAGCAAAGAAGCCACCAAAAGATTGACAATCCATTAATGTTAGCCCTATGAAGTAAATACGACTATGTTTTACTGATCACGTAAGGATCAGCAAACACCAAGGTCAGCCTTTAATACAGAGAGTGCTTCAGTGGGCATATGAACCAACAAGAGACTTGGGCTTGGAGGTTTGTTGTTGCTGTTGTTTATTTTCTATCTTAGTAAGGAACTGAGAATGTTCTTAAAGAAAGCATCCTTGAAAACAAAAGAAACTTTTAATAGTAAATGCCTGTCCAAAAGACAAGCAGACACTATCATGTTTGAAGTGACAGGCCTAAAGCTAGATATATGTGTGCGCATGCGTATGTATGTGCATGTATGCAGGTGCGTGTGTATTTTCATTAAAATAAAGCTACATAATATCTTTAAAATTAACTTGGTGCTATGACATTCCTATATTGCGGCAATATTCTTAATAGTTTATAATTTATTGTCAAGAAAGAGAGCACAGTGTCCCATGGTTATTCATGTTGAGGGTCTTTCTTCCACAGATGTGGACTTGGAGAAGTCCCTCTCTCGTGGAAGCATCAGGGAAGACAGAAGTCTTTCCTCACCACCTCTTGTTCGAGAAAAATTACACCATTCAGTCACTTCCCATTTCAAAAGCACTAGTCTTACTAAATTATCTGTGCACTTCCCCCTTGTTTATTTCCTCCTAAGTACACAATGAAGAGACAATCAAGAAAACGTCTGCCACGTAGACTTCGCCCAGCAAGGCCCCGCCTTGGCACACACTCTGAAGGTCTTACACCAGCTTTTCACCAGGTTGCTTTAGAGCCCAGCTAGCTGTTGCCACTGAATTAGATGGAAACACAAGAGCTACTGAGCTCCCATTCTGCTGGTGGTTTTAGCTACCTTCCCCTTCCTTCCTTATTTCCAGGGCCTACAGGACCAAATTTCAGCCTGATAAAGAGGGGAGGAGACAGTTCTTGTCTCTTCTCTTTACAAGAGGTTAATGTCTGATGACTTTGTTCAAGAATTGCCTTGTGTGGTTGAGTACATATATTCATTCTGTAAGTTCTGTTCCTCTAGAGAACCTTGATTAATAGATTCACTAAGAGGCTCAAAGCTGATCTAAGGGCTATCATACATCCCCTACATCAAAAGAGCTAAGTTTTTAAAATACCTTTTGCTCCCATGAGCAAAATCATCCAATCCTAATCAGCCACATGAGCATCACTAATAGCTCTAATTAAGAATGACCCCTGTAGTTCCAGCTGTCCCAGAAAATAGAAGAAAAATACACTAGAAAAGTGAAGACCCATCCAGTACAAACCACAGTAAGCAGAATGAGCAAGTTTTCTGATCCTAACTATGCCACCAGTACGATACACACATCTCGTGTCCTGTTTACGTCTTAGCATCGGCCTCCATGGCATCCCTCAGCTGTTATGACTCTGTTTTTTTCTTACATAGCATTCAACATATGCACTCATCACTCAAGTAATAAAAACAACCCATTTTCCAAGAGCATTTTCTAAAGTAGACTGCTTAAAAGATCTCTAAAGAAATATGAAAATTCATTTATGCAATTATAAAATATTTTCCTAAAATTTACTCTGAAATGCATTGAGGCAGCTTTCTAAGTTGCTTGAGGTCATGAGAAAACTGAACCTTTATTTATTCATTTGTAATAAGGCCCCAAAGGCATTTATTAATCTCATAAACCCAACTCAACAAAACTGCGCTGTTTACCTCATGCAAAGTGTTCTGCTACCTGAGGGCTGTGGGAGAAATGCACACATCCCTGAACAGAAGGAGTTCAAGGTCAGGTCAATGACGTCACAGGATCTTTATTAGATGATGAACAACACATCATTCTCCTTCCTGCTAGGGATTTTGCTTTGATACTAACATACAAATATGTTAGAAGAACACTGTTATTTTTTAAAGGGCTATTCCCAGGTCAAAGTCACATCAAATCTTGAGGGTGTAACACCTGTTTGATGACAGCTGGTTTTCATTTCCAGCACACAATGCCGTGCTGAACTCTAACACAGCACCATTATACAAATTTTCCTTTAGGGTCACTTTCACAGGATTGAGAGCAACTTCCAACCAGTTCTCTTTGCTGTTGTTTTGTTTTTGTTTGTTTGTTTTAGTGCACAAGAGGCTGACTCACTCCCTTACGATTTTTCAAACAAACCATTAAATAGAATTCTGAGCTCGAAGCCCTCCCTTCCAAGTTTGACCATGAACTCTGAGAGGCATCTGGGGACTGACTGAGAAACAGTTTGGCAGCCCCAAGCTGAATCCAACTGAAAATAAGGACGTTAGCATCCTTCCTGTGAGTTCTCCATTCCAGAATACCTACAGGTGTCAAGCTCAATGGCCTCTCCCCTGAACAAGGCAGTACCAAAAAGAAATCCATTCTGCAAGTTAAACTGGTCTCACCTTTTTACCAGAAACCCTGGGACCCTGAACACAGGAGCACACTCTGCAGGTACAGGTGCCCTTACAATCTTCAAAAGAACAGCGCTGATCGTAAGGAAACTATAACAGTCTGGGCATTAAATACATACATACATTTTGATGCTTTCATTTTATTAAAACTTAAAAAAATATTCTGCTCTGTTTTGAACAAAGCACACCTTGTCCCCAAATCCTTAGTCACTGTCACACAGCCTTTGAGGAAAACTGCCTCACCTTCCATCTGGGCTTGCAGTCTTTGGGCCTCCAGTGGCCTCCTGGCCCAATCTCTACGTCCTTGGAGAAGAGCTGATGAACTTCATCAAAACTGATCTCACTCACGTTGACACTGAGGAATCCCCCTGCAAGTCAAAACACATGAAGGACCAGCATCAGTCATAGAGTGACGGGCAGTGCGGGTTATTCCTGTCATCACCATGTACTTATTGAATAACACCTCCTTTCACTTTTAGATGCTAACTTGTATGGCTACCCCACTATATTTGGCACACTGGCTAAAGAGAACAAAATTCTTCAGCTCTTCACTTTTTAGTAAAACGCTTCTAAGTAAAAATATATATGTATTTAATATATTTAGAAAATGTTGAACCTCATTCTAACACAGTATACTCTAATGTGTGTGTGTGTGTCAAGTATGTGTGCATGCATGAATGTGCACATGAATGGCGTGCATGCATAGGGCAGAGGAGAACTTCTCTGGTCTCAGTCCTCATATACCTTCTGCCTTGTGTTTGAGACAGGGCCTTTCATTGGCCTGGAAGTGCAGTTTATAGGCTAAATGTGCTACAAGGGGACAGAATCCACAGTGTCTGCCTCTCATCACTTCATCACAGAGATAACATGTACACACCAACATATCTGGCTTTTTATGTGCGTTCTGGTGGCCTAAACTCAGGCCCTCATGCTTGGGAGGCAGAAATTCTCCAAATCATCCATCTCCCTAGCCCTCAAAACTACATAAGAGTGAAGAGTTAAACGAGTGATCAGAGGGACCTGAACCCTAGAGTCTACTAGGAGACATGGTGTTTTCTCTGCCTCCGCTTCCCCATCTGTAGGAGGGTGCAATGACGTTTGCCCTCCAAGATTATCACATCCGTTTGATTCAAAAGCTAGCAGTATCAGCAGGCTCCACAGCCATAGATAAAATGGACCTCACATCAAAACATGGCATTTTTCTTGTCATTATTCCCTAAACAAACAAAACACATGATACCTACAGTTATTAGATATTATTACCAATCTCGGGGTGGTTAAAAGCATACACGAGGCCATGCATAGGTTGCGTGTAAATATGACATTATGTAAGGGACTGAGGTGTCCATAGACCAGAGCACACTGGACAGGAAAGTCCTGAAATCAATTCCTCCATGGACTCTGAGAGAGGACTGTCACCTGTAGGAAGGATAGATGACAGGACAGACACTAGATATACTCAGGAAGTATTGGTTGCTATCACGATTATTTACAAACCTTCTCCCCCATCCTCTAGACCCCGGAGAGAGAACACAGGGCCCCATATAAGGTTGAGAAAGGAGAGAGAAATAGAAGAATTAAAGACACATAGAAAGGAAAACTAGCTTCTCATCCTAACTATTTTGCATTTCTTGCTGGTTGACAATCAAGAATCTGCAATGTAACTGGTAAAAGTAAGCTTTGCTACAAAGGCAATGCTTAGTCTCCCAAAGGGTGGTGAAACAGCAAATGATGCTTTTCTTGAGGCCAGAATGTTTGTGGGCTTGAGTTGCAGTCTGTTAGCACTACTATAGACCCCAAACATAAACCCTGCATCTCAGGAGACCACATTACAATTTTATTTACCAAAAAAAAAAAAAAGAGCAAGAAAAGATTCCTTAAGATAAATGAGCAAACCAGCTTATATATGTTTAAGCTTTACTTAACTTGTAAATTGTTTAAACCCTGTTGGAAATTACATTATCAGAACAATGTAACTTACAAAGCCACATAATCATGTATACAGCCACCTAAAGACACTTATGGGTAGACTCTTGCTCTGGAGAAGCCCACACCCTTTTGGTATGCAGTCTTCTTATCTTGTATGTCTCCCAACCTATCTTTGCTTCACTCTGGCTGGTCCTGAAACACATTTCTGCAGTATAGTCAAGGACCAGGCTTACCAGAGAAGAGGTCTCTATGGCACCTTCCTGTTCATATTGATACTACTACTGAGCTAAATACCCAGTTATCGACTTGTTTTTTACTGGAGACAGAGATGGAATCTCACTAAGTAGTAGCCTAGGATAGCCTTGAACTCCCATGGGTTGGTTGATTGGTTGGGTTTGGTAGTGCTGGTGATTGAACCTACGACACACATTAAGCAAGTGTTCTATCACTGAACTATATTTCATCCACCCCGTTTGCTTGTTTTAATTGTGAAAAAAAGTCTTGCCAAGTTGACCACACTGGTCTTTTAGCTGCAGTCATTCTGTCTTGGTCTCCTGAGGAGTTGGGATTACAGACCCACACCACCAGGTGCAACCCTAGCCTTGAACTCTCATTTCCTGCTTCAGCTTCCTGGTTAGGCTTCTAGACATGCACCATCATAACTGGACCTGACACATCGTTTTTCTTTTTTAAAATTGTGTGTGTGGCGGCATGAGGGGGGAGATGTCCTTCTGTATGTTGCTTTTATTGGTTAATGAATAAAGCTGCTTTGCCCTATGGAAGGGCAAAATATAGCCAGGTTGGAACAGATATATAGAGAGTAGGCAGAGTCAGAGAGATGCCATGTAGTTGCTGTAGAAGGACATGCTGGAACCTTATTAGTAGGCCACACCTCGTGGCATTACACAGATTAACAGAAAAGGGTTAATTTAAGATATAAGAGCTACTTAATAAGAAGCTTGAGGTAACAGGCCAAACAATGTTGTAGTTAATATAGTTTTGTATAATTATTTGGGTCTGGATAGCCAGGAAATGAATGAGCTGTCTCCATTTACTTGTGTGTGAGAGACAGACAGACAGACAGAGAGAGAGAGAGAGAGAGAGAGAGAGAGTAGAGCAGCTGCCCCTTGGAAGTCAAATGATCCTCAGTTGTAAGCTACCTTAAGTGGGTGCTGGGAACCAAACTTGGGTCCTTTATTCTAGGACCCCATTCCCAGTAGTTCTTAAGAAAGAAAATTTGCAAATATAAGCCAACATATTTATTCTGAGTGCCTGCCATACAACAGGCCCCTGATTATACAGAGCTGAAAAGTCAGGAATTTCTAAGATGTTGTTGGTCTAACAAGCACTGACTCTCCAATGTAACTAACACTCATGCTTCTACTGTGAAATGAGACTGAATTTCTCTCAATCTAGTCAAATCCTGAACTAAGAGCTGGAAGTTTTTCAGTCCTCACGGGAACTGTACAGCAGCTACTCACTAAGGTCCCCCAACATCCCCCATCTGTCCCCCATCTCCAGTGATGGCCAGGAAGATGGAACCACAGGTCATCTTTTGGCAGTTAACTAACTCAAGTCCAAAGAGGTACAAAATAGTCTAGAATGCCCTCGGGTCAATTCTCCCTTCTAACTTCCTTGCCTCATAAAGGACAAACCAACAGCCCTCTTCCAGCCACAACTGCGCACAGGACACACTCGGTTCTGTCCAGACATCCCCTGCCTTCCCTCCTCTGTATGCTCAGGTCTCTCCACGGCCTCTGCTCCCACTCTACCTCACCTGGGGAAGCTGGCCCATCAGAGGCTGCAGGCAGCATTTGCTGTAGACATAAGTGCCGTGCCGATTCTCCCCAGAGTGAGCTAGGAAAATGTATCTTCTAATGCCAGTCTGCTCTACTGATGAATTTATAAACAAATCCCCACACTTCAGTGAGACAAATCGCAAAGTGGTTGATAAAATGGTCAGATTTCAGTATGTAAACCAGAATGAAGCCTATGAACTTAGAAAGACAAGTCAAATATAAGAGTAACAGTAGACATCAGGCCTGAAATACCAAGACTTGTTCACAAAAACTCATCAAATAAAAATCACACAAATAGCTGGGTGGTGATGTCACATGCCTTTAATTCCAGCACTCAGGAGCCAGAGGCAGGCGGATCTCTGAGTTTGAGGTTAGCATGCTCTACAAAGCAAGTTCCAGGAAAACCAGGGCTATACAGAGAAGCAATGTGTCAGGNAAGGAAGGAAGGAAGGAAGGAAGGAAGGAAGGAAGGAGGGAAGGAAGGAAAGAAGGAAGGAAGGAAGGCACAAATAAATCAGATGCATTTCAAAGCACGTTACTAAAATGATAGAGATCAGACTAAATTACAAGCAGCTTGCGCAAGTAATTGAAGTTTGTGTTCCTGCACTGTCAAACAACATTTTGTCTTTTCTCCAGCTTTCTTGGCTCAGCATCTGCAATCATCATCATCAGTCTCCCCCCAGCATCCTTTGCAGTTTAATTTCTATCTCCAGTGCATATACACGGTCCACTAAATTAGGAGTCAGGCTTTCTGGGTTCCTGCTGGCTGCCTAGAGGATGTCTGACACCTGAGGTAACCTGTTTTCATCTTTCTCCTGATTGCCTCTTCATGGGTAACCCACATCGCCTGCTATCAGCTTTTCTGTGTACCCACAGGAAATGTGGAATGCCCTGGAATCCTAACATCTTACTAGCTAGAGGGCAGAGATGACCCAGTGACATGAAGCTATCCTGCCAGCCACAGAAGCAACACCATTCTGGGGTGCAGGTCTTCTGATTTCTAAGGAAAGCCTCTTATACTTCTTATATACAGCTGGTCCCTACAAGAGTGTCAGTGCCAACAATGAGGACCTTAATCTATATGAGTAGTAGAAAAAAGACAAGGTCTGCTGAGTAAATTGGGAGCACGGGGACCTTGGGAGAGGGTTAAAGAGGAGGGAAGGGGCAGGGAGGGGAGCAGAGAGAAATGTAGAGCTCAATAAAAATGAATTTTAAAAAAAGAGAGTGTCAGTGCTTTATAAAAGCATTTGAGAGCCACCTGCTGAGAAGGAGCCAGGAGTGTGTACACACCCTTCACCCTTACTGCTTGTACATGGAGTCACCAGCCAGGCCAGCCAGCCCTCGAGTTTATTTGCAGTGGGTGTACAGAGCTTCCCAGAGACTGGCACCTTCATCTGTCCAGGCTAAACTCCTCTTCTCCAGCCAATAAGTGAATTCTGCCTGCTGTTAAAGATCGAAAGATCAAAGAAACAAATACATTCACTAAAATCCACTTACCCTTACTCAGAAGTAGAATCAATCAGCAAACAATACAGATAAAACAATTTATCACAACAAATTTCACTCTTTGGAGGGTGGGGCTAGAGTCAGAAAGTACAGAGCAAACGACAAGCACCTGCACTGGAAGGCAAAGGGGAAGGGTGGGAAACCTGGCCAAGGCAAGCCACCTGTCAGTCTTACAGCCATGCCCACAAGCCCAAGGACTGTTGTGAATGAGAATACTGTAGCTGCTCCCCTGTTGACAAAGACTCCAACCTCCTGAAGGCACTTACCTCCTGTCTTGACACTGGACCCAATGGGCCCAGAGCCTGTTAGGCTCTCAAGGACCAAAAAGACAGGCGTATGGTGATGTGAACTGTAACACATCCCCAGACACGATCCAGAGCTGTTCTTTATTTTTTTCTATTAAACACAGTTCTCAGAATCACAAACAACTCAGAATTACTCAAGCTTGCATCCTCCTTACAGCTGGAGTGAAATATATAAGGCTTACAATCTGCAGATGGCTGCTCTTTCCTATAAATCAACAGTGCAAAAAAATTTTATCACTCCCACAGGGTTCTCCATCAGTTGATGTAGGTGGGTCTTCTATGTGTTACTTTCATTGGTCAAATAAAGAGACTGCCTTGGCCTTTGAT
>LOEQ01001124.1:26412-41121 GCA_001685075.1 Bramus lutescens | reverse complement strand
CCGACTAGTCAGCCACATTCTTACTCTACAGGCTGCAGCTTCTGGAGATCCTGGAACTGCTAAATTAGGCCCATTTTCTTTAGGGTCACCAAGTTCCACCACATGCACAGCAATGGCCTACAGTACCATCAAATGCTTGCCTTCAAATCTCACCGCAGCATGTGATCGATTTGAGAATGGGACAATTCGGTTTCTCATCTGGCTACCTGCTATTGGCATTTTCAGATTTCAAAAAGATGAACTAACTAAAGAGGGCTGGAGAGACGGCCGGATGGATAGGGTCTTCTGGGCAAGGATGAAAACTTGAGTTCAGATCCCCACCAACCATGTAAATGTCTGTAAACACAGCACAGGGATAGGAAGATGGAAGCAAATACAGCCCAGGGTGTGAGGACCAGTCAGCTGAAATGACCAGCTCCAGCTTCAGTAAGAGACCCTGTGTCAAATAATGACAGGGAAGCAGGACAGAGGAAGACACCCAACTGATGGCAACCTGTGGCCTCCATGTGTGCACATAAGAGTAAGTGCATACAAGACATGCATGTTAGACAAACTCTCTCTTGCATACACACACGCATATGCACACACATGCTCAAGAGCCTAGAGTGAATAATCTCATGAAACTATTCATTAGCTTTAGTTTTGAGTGAGTGACTGACTTCCTGACCCAACATGTGACAGTCACAGGCATAGGATTTGAACATGGACTCCAGGATCATAATTTAGTTACTCTCTAGGGGATAGAGGCAAAATGCAAATCTGAGAGACAGGATGTGCCCATTTCCTGCTGTGTGGAGGAAGATGGCCTAGAGTGGCAAAGAGAGATAAGAAACAGAAATAACTGTCAAATGGCTGTGCCTGTCACATCCAACCATGGACACAGAAAATGTAAATATGTCCCTACAGTCATCCACAAACAGCTACAATACAAACACTGTAAAAGCTAAACCCTTTGGCCCATGGAACAATGACGTTAGGATGGATGTAAGGTGTGTGAAGAGCCATTGCAAGCTAAGCACCACCCCTGTGAATAGAAATGGCCACCATCAAACAGAGTTGGTGGGCTGCAGCCTGGGAAGCAGGGGACATTTCTGAACAGGGCTTCAGTACCTTTCCCGGACCACTGGAAGAAGGTCCTGTGTGGAGGTCCAAAAATATGAGCCTATTTCACGTTGCCATTCACTTTGTCAGAGACTTGGAACCTGCCCCTAGTTTCTTTAAGGTTATTGTGCTTCTAGCTCAAAGGTGCCACCTAGGTGTAGAAGAGAGTTTTGCTCTCTCATGGTTATAGTCAACAGGTCTGGCTAAAAGTTAGACCTTGTACTCCAAAAACAGACCTCAAACAAGAGTTTAAGGAACCAACTAAGTTCTAGTTTCCTTTATGGAGATAACTTGGGATTCCACCCAGGGAGTGGTTTCCCTACAGAATGGTCTAGGGTGTGAACATGACTTGTTTTGTTCTAGCAACAGAATGTTTAACTGTGGCCGTAGCCCACAACCTTCAATTGATCTGTTCATTTCCTTGCATCATGTTAATGTAGTTCTTTGTCTCACTCCTACCTTTTGGGGTCAGGGGTATTTTAAGCAGTTGAAAATTAAACACGGGTGAATTTTCAGTACTCATGGAATTCCCTTCTGATACTATCCTATGTTTCTCCGTTTTATTACTTTCATTTGCATCTTTATAGTCTTTATTATATTTCTAAATCCCCATGCCTCTACCCTGACAAGGTATTTTTGTCGAGGCTAAGCAGGCTGCGTCCTGGAGGCCTCGGTGGAAATGCTCACTATGAACTGAGGAGCACACCTCTGAGGCAAAAGCTGAACTGCCAGGCTAGCCTAGCACGATAAACACACTGCACCAGGATATGGGAAGCCCCTGGGAAAGATTCCCCAGGCTGCTCTTGGGAGGAGCCCGGAAAGCAGTTGGCAGCAAACTACTCTCAGTCAGGGAGCAGGAGAGATAGAGCAGCCACATTTGATATGCCCAAGGGCAGACCAAGATCACAGAAACCCTCTGGGAGCCAAACTCTATACTTTCTCCTAGAGCATCTGAGACTGACACTACACTCCTCATAAAACAGGACTGTGCTGTCCAGTGTGGCGCATTCCTTCAAGGAGTTTTTTTAAAAAATGTATCTGGATTATCAAATGCACAGCATAGTTTTAAATTTTTCTTCTCCTATAGGGAATTCCGCTCTGCCCAATGGGAGGGACTGGTGCTCTAAACATGAATTAAGAGCCTGCACATGGCTGAAGGGATGGCTTAGAATTTAAGAGCATATACTGCTCTTGCCAAGGAACCCAGTTCAATTCTGGTTGATGGTCAATTTAACAACCACCTGAAATTCCACCTCCACAGGATCTAGCACTACTTTCTCCTGTGGAAGGCACCTGCCCTTACATGCACATCTGCCCACACATCCCTTACACACACATCTGCCCACACAGATGTACACACATCCCTTACACGCACATCTGCCCACACAGATGCACACCCATCTGCCCACACAGATGCACACACATCCCTTACACGCACATCTGCCCACACAGATGCACACACATCCCTTACATGCACATCTGCCTACACAGATGCACACACATCCCTTATACACACATCTGCCCAGAGATACACACACATCCCTTACATGCACATCTGCCCACACAGATGCACACACATCCCTTATACGCACATCTGCACAGAGATACACACACATCCCTTACATGCATATCTGCCCACACAGCTGCACACACATCCCTTACACACATCTGCCCACACAGATGCACACACATCCCTTACAAACACATCTGCCCACAGAGATACACACACATCCCTTATACACATCTGCCCACAGATGCACACACATCCCTTACACACACATCTGCCCACAGATGCACACACATCCCTTACACACACATCTGCCCACAGAGATACACATACATTCCTTACACGCATATCTGCCCACACAGATGCACACACATCTGCCCACACAGATACACACACATCTGCCCATACAGATATACATACATCCCTTATACGCACTCTGCCCACACAGATACTCATAATCCAAAAATAAGAATGAATCTTAAGGGAAAAAAAAGGTTCTCGGGCTCAGGTGAGTGGCCCTGAGGACCAATGCAGTGGCATGGGTGAGGAAAGGTGCCCTGCCCCCTCTGGCCCTTGCTATCTGTGGCAGGCAAGAGAGCTGGCCCCAGAGTCACCTATGCCCTGCCCCTCACCAGCTGCAGCACACAAGAGAGCAAACCCTGTATCCCACCTGGGCAGCACACTAGAGCTGACCCTGTTGTAGTGGGTGCAGGTGAGCCAGCTCTGAGTGCAGGAGAGCAGGAGAACTGAGTCCCACCCTCTTATGTCCCCCACAGCAATTAGGAGAGAGGGCCCTGAACCTCACCTGGGTAAACCAGTAGAGCTGGCCCTGGTGGTGTGAGTGTGGGGGTCCCAGATCTGAGGGCCTATGAGCTCCTTGCTGCAGGATGCATGCACTGGGCGAGCTAGCTGAGGCGGTACAGGACAGGCTGCCCAGGTAGCGACGATGAGGGAAAGCTAGCGGTGGGACCAACCCAGCTACCACCCAGGCCCAGAACCAGGGCTAGGAGTTGGCCCACCAAACATCCATCTCATCTATGTTGGAGCATGTGAAGGGAACAAACCTACAGTTCCAAAACAGCAAGATCTCCACGACACAGGACAACAACAGGATATCCAAGAGGAGTCCAAGAGAAAGCCCTTTATCGGTGGGGTAGCAGAAGCCAGAGACCTTGAGCCAGGCCAATGGCTCCTGGCCATAAACACTTGCAAGTAAAGATGAACAGACTAAAGAGTAAACTGTGTGACTCACCAGGACACACTACAGCCAAGAGAAGATTCCTTTCTCTCTCTCTCTCTTTCTCTCTCTCTCTCTCTCTCTCTCTCTCTCATTTATTTTGTTTGTTATATTTGATCTTTGGCTTTTCTTTTAAATTTTGTTTTGTTTGGGAATTTAAAAAAAATTTCTGTCTCCACTACAAATACTTGATTAGCACCTGCTGCTATGGGTTTCAGCAGGTCTTTGTCAAACTCCTGGATTTATACCTAGAGTTTCTTAGCTAATTAATAAACAGATTTCCTGTTTATTAAAATATAACCGAAGTTCTCTTCTTTATTTGACAGGAAAGGGATTCTCATTTCAGATACATGGTTAGAAAAAAACATAAACTGGGCTTGCTGGCACATGCCTTTAATTTTAGTACTCAGGGGGCAGTGGCAGGTGGGTATCAGTGAGTACGAGGCCAGCCTGGTGTACACAGTGAATTCCAGGACAGTCCAAACTATGTAGAGAGACAGTACCTCAAGAAAAAAAAAGATAATAAAAATAGCAGTAGTAACAAAAACAATAGCAATAAAAATGAAAGAAAGAAAACAAAAGGAATTCTTAACAATTACAGATAGGTTTATGAAAAAGGTTTTAAACCATATCAAATGTTTGTAACAGATCAAAGCAATCTCCTAGGAAGTAGAGAGAAAGAGAACTAGAAACTGGGGTGGGGAGGGCACAAATGATCCAGAAGTCAGCACAAAGGGTACTTCACAGAAGTGGAGGACTAAGTGCCCACAGTCATGGCTTCAGTCAAACCATAAGAGAAGATAAAAAGAGGGGTCTTTGTAAAACCTGACAGCACAAAATAGATTAAAGGATGTAGTGGCATTTCCTTTTTATTTTAATAAGTAAAGCTTGCCTGGAGATCAGAGAGTAAAACAGCCCCACTGGTCAGCCTTACAGACCAGGCAGTGGTGACACACACCTTCAATCCCAGTAGCCACACTAGTTGCCATAGAAACCGGGTGGTGAATGCCTTTAATCCCAGTGGTGTAAACCTTTAATCCCAGAACTAGAGAGGATTATAAAACAGGAGGAGACAGCTCTCAATCACAGGTTCATTCTGAGATTCCTGGAGGCAGGGTTGCCATTTTGAATTGAGGTTGAGGTAAGAGGCAGTGGCTGGTTGCTTTGCTTTTTGGGTCTTCAGGTTGAACCCATTGTTTCTGAGTTTTTATTAACTGTGCTTTGAAAGGAGGAAGGTAAAGAGGAAGAGGGAAGGATTCCAAAGGTTCCAGAAAGGGGGGAAAAACAAAAATTCTGGTCTACATACAATAATTACCAGAATTCCAGTCATATTTTAAAAGAAACACTACACTGGAGAACAGAAACAGATGCAGAGGAGGCGGGAACCCTGCATAAGCATGGCTCACTGTGTGCCTAAGCAGCCCAGGGAAACCCAGTGATAGCCGGCAGAAAGCTTAGTGAGAGAGAGGTGACAGAAACTATTTTATCATAATCCTCTCCTACCTTAAAATAAGAAATGATTACCGAAACAGAAAACTGAAGAAAGTGTTTTATACAGGTGGCTTCTTGACATGAGATCAATGGTTAAAACAAAGTCTCTCTCCCGCCTACTCCCTTGCACATACACACCTCACAGATTTCTTCTGCACACATTGTCAGAAGGAAGGCTGTCAATGACTGTTCTTTTTCTCAGCATCTACTGCATACTGCCCATGCACAGTCGTTGGAAATGGAAAGCAAGGCTGTCCTGGGTCCACTGCCTTTGTGTGCTCCCCAAATTCAGTTTTAAAAATAATTCTAAGGCCAAAAACGACTAGGTTTCTCATACAGCTCTCAAGTAATATTTTGGTCTGTTTTTAGGAAGTCTGTGGTAAAGTCTTACACTAGTCAGGATGGCCTGGCCTGAAACTCAAATCACTGTGTAGCCCAGGCTGGCCTTGGAGTTGTATCAACTCTCCCGCCTCAGCATCCTAAGTGCTGGGAGGACAAATATGGCCACAATGTCTAGTTGCCCGGAATTTCTTCTTTATCAATTTTTTTTGTGTGTTGTGTGTGTGTGTGAGAGAGAGAGAGAGTGAGAGAGAGAGAGAACATACAATGCAAGTGGGTGCCTGCAGAGGCCAGAAGAGAGTATTAGATCCCCTGGAGCTGGAGTTACGGGAGACTGTAGGTCACCCTATGTGGGTGTTGAGAACTGAACTGGGGTCCTCTACAAGAACAGCAAGTGCTCTCAGTAACCAGTGAGCTACCTCTCCAGCCCCACCGAGTAACTCCTTGATGTCATGTATTAATTTAAAGCAGATACTCTGCATACTTGATTAATTTTGTCACTCATACCTGGGCCTCTCCTCTTCCACATTCTATGATTCTACAGACCCACATCCAACTCCCTTACATTTCAAGCTCTCTGGCTATTTCTATTACACAAATTTAACCATCACTACCTAGAGGGGGTCTGGTGACAAAAAGAAGCCCAGAGTGGGTAATCTGGGGCTAGACTAATTACATATTTCATGAAAGAACACAATCATTACGTTCATCAGTTTTAATAAAACCAAATGATAGTTTCTAAGTGCCTGAAAGACATGCAATACTGGCCAATCACTCGAGTTTCGAGTATCAAGGCAAATGTCTCTGTCCTCTCCCACAACACTGTAAATAACAATGAAGGGCAGAAGTCACTAAGAGACTCACATACATGTTTCCAAGATGCCCAAGCCCTTCATCTGGTGCCACTTCAGCCAAGCCTAATCACAGCTGGAACCACTAGGCTGAGCATCACTTTGAGCTAAAGTCATCTTTAACTTCCAGTGTAAGCAAGGCACCTAAGGCATCCAAGAAAATACTGCAATTAAATCCACCATGACTGACAAAGCAGCCTGAATGATAATCAGGCTCTGGAAACAATGCCGACAACCCTCCCACAATCTTTCTTCCTGTGAAGGCGGTGAGTGAGCACCGTCCATGGAGTAACCACTACTTTGAAAGCCCTGAACAGTTTCCAGAGGTTATGTGGGACAGACACTCTTGAGATTCACCACAGCTTCTGTGCGAGGCAGACATTATTTCATCTAATGAATGGATGGAAACAAAATGAGCTCCAGGCAACCTGCCTGCCTCCCTGCTACCAGAACCACACCCCAGAGAAATGGAAAATTCCAAAGGAAAAGGTGCTAGGCAGGTCCCAACACACTTTCAAATGGAAAGAACAGAGAAAAGAAGACGACCAAAGGACGCCTCTCAACAGCTTCCCTTCTGCAAGAGGAAACCCTGGAAGGTGCCAGGGAACTCCATTAGAGAGAGCTTTGATGTGCTTGTCACGAACACGGGTAGATGGCCAGAGCTGATGGCCTCACTTGAAGCACCCATTAAGTAAGGAAGGGCACAAAGTTCATTCTAATGAACCCATCGTCTCTACCCCACACAGATATGACCACCTAGTCACGGCCAATAGCTACACCTTGTTTCGTCAGTTCCATAGGCTGCTCAGAAAGGCAGCATGTGATTCTGAGAACATATGGTTTCTACACGGAAGTATTCTAAGTCTGTTTGTACTCGATGGTGCTGAAAGTCAGAAACAGTCCTGAAAACCCAAAACCAAGAGACATAAATAATCATGACCAATTTACCTTCACATGTTAAATTAAAAACATTAATCAGTTCTCTTGGAGTGCTCACTTATAGTTTTGTACATTTTACTGGCCTCTTTTTTAATTTTGGCAAATTATATCTACATCTTTGCAAAAATAATTAGATGCATTTTAGTAATTATGTCTCCATCTCTCCCAGAAGCCTGGAAGGCTCCTCACTTAAAGGGTTTCTCTGACAATGCATCTCCCATATCTACTCATGTGCAATCTATACTAATTGCTCAATAAACACTGCCTAAGTGAGCCTGGTGTGGCCTTAATGTTGCCAACCCAGACTCTATTTCCCCATCCCCTTGGGTGACAACCACAGCCAAACGTTTCACACCTTCATTCCCATCACCTTGCAGCCATTAAGTCTGGTCAGTGAGTGGTAAAAGGACACAGTGGGACTTTTGTGACATCTCCTTAGAGGAGGACATCTTTTGTTCCCACCCTACCCCACCCTCCACTGAACCAAGTACAAGCAGAAAGGTGGCTGACTGGAGTCCTGGCAGCCACTTTGGGCTATACGTTAACTAAGAAGTAATGTGGTAGGGCAGATTGGGGGGAAAAGAAGAAAGAAAAACGTTGTCGTTTGTGTTCAGGACCTTCCACAACAGCCACGGATTATCAGCTTGCAAGATATCACACAGAAAAGAATGTTTTGTGTGTCTTCCAAGAATACATTTCCCATCAGCAAGGGACTCCCACGGAAGGTTCTAAGAGGCTCACAAAAGCAAACAACTCTTTGTGAAAGCATCCCCTAGTCACTTCATCTTTATTGAAACCATAGCTGGGAGAAGGGAAGAAAGAATTTCCTTGTTTGTTGCAGGGTGCTATGAGGAACATCTGCTTGCTCAAGTCATCATTGCTCCCAGCCAAACTCAACACCCACACATAAAACTTATTCATATCCCAGAGTGCAAAAAAAGATACATGAAATTCTTAGTATCACACAGACAGATACAGTAACCTCAACATACTTTACACTGCAGCTGAATGGACTTTCCAGTGAAAATCCTCACAGTCAACTCCTCCAACTAATGTGCCCTGCAGAAGCTCCTGCCATGTCTAAACTTTTAATATGACCAGCTTAAGGCAGGAGACCAGAGACAGTGAGAGTGTCCTGTGCTTGCAAAAGGCCAGTTACCTTGAGACACTCTTTCTAGATGAGATTAAGGTTTGAAGATGAAAGAAAAGAAAGAGTGCTTAGATCTGGGGAGTCACAAAGAAACCAGGCACATGAGTAGGATGGATTCTCTACAAGTACACGTATCAGCTTGAAATTTTAGACATATATTCCCACCCATCTGACATAGTTTAAAGCTCACTATGGAGGGAGACAGGGGTTTCTGGTGGGGGGCAGGGGTGATGAGAACCAAGTGTGTTTACTCTTTATTACACAAAGAGTTTTAATATGTTTAACTACTTAAAACAAAGATTTTAAGAGTGCCTCTACGGAATATCACGGATCTTGTCAATGTGACATCCCATAATATGCCAGGAGACACTTTATTTCCGTAACAGGGAAATAAAGCCACCAACACCAACCCATCAGAAAGTCTTTAGCTGAGTCAAATGACATTAGCCTGTGTGAGTCTAAAGGAGAGTCCACTTTCAGTTAACATTGTGAACAACAAAGAGCAGGCTGCTGATTTCAAGTTTCACAAAATACAGCCTTTGTTTCTTTGAAGGGTTATAAACTTACTAAAGAAGTACATCCAAAACTAATTGACAGCCCTACTAATCTAGCAGAACACTTAGTAGGGGATGTCAACCTAGAATACACTTAGTAGGGATGTCAACCAGAATACACGTAGCAGGGATGTCAATCTAGAATACACGTAGCAGGGATGTCAATCTAGAATACATGTAGTAGGGATGCCAAACTAGCAGTACACTTAGAGGACACTCACTTAGCAGTACACTTGGTAGGGGATGCTAATCATCTAGTGGTGCACTTAGCAGGAGGCAACCCCCTCTTTAACAGCAAGTTATGATCAGGTAAATGAGCTAGAAGTTAAAAGGTTGGTTTATTGATTGGCAATCCCCAGGGCAAACAGAGGGGGACACAGCCTTACCTGTCCCGTTGAGAGTGGTGTTTTTATTCGTATATAGCCTGATCATATGTCCAATTGTTTTCACATTCTCTCTCAGCATGATACCTCGAGCTTGTACCATAAAGAGGTATGTGTTGGCTATAAAAGAAAAACAAAAGAGAGAAAGGAGGTCATGCAACAGTAAGATTTTCTTAGTAAGATTACATTGACTTAGAAAAGTACCCAAAAAGTGGACACTAGATTACCTCCATGCCAAAGGGGAAAACAAAATACAAGATGACTATTTCCTGATTTAAAAACTTAGGAACACTGGGTGTAGTGGTGCACGTCTTTAATCTCAGCACTAGGTAGGCAGAGGCAGGAGGATCTCTGTGAGTTCGAGGCCAACCTGGTCTACAGAGTGAGTTCCAGGACAGCCAAGACTACACAGAGAAATCCTGTCTCGAAAAACAAACCAAAACAAAAACAAATAAAAAACCTAAGGAACAAAGAAACTTTTAAAAATTAAAATAGGGACCAGCAAGATGGTTCAGTGGGTAAAGATGCTTGCCACCAATCTTGACCTGAGTTTGATCCCTAGTGCTCATACATTTGAAGAAGAAAACCAATTCCCAAAAGTTGTTCTCTGAACTCAATGTGCGCACTATAGCACTTGAGTGCACACACATACACATGCATACACACAAATATAAATAAACTTTAAATAAAAAGGAAAAACTTTAAGTGACAACATCCATCTTGCTAACAGAACAAGACTAAATACACAAATTATAGTAAAATTCCTTAACTTCATATAAACATAGTCATTTCAAAAGATATTTATTATAAGGAAACAATCCTATAATTCAAAACTCACTTTTTTAAAACTCTGTATGAATTTCCTAAAACCCAAAACTCCCCAAAGGTAATCCCCCTACCTGACATCAAATATATTAAGGCCACCCTAACTCCAGGATGGGGGTGTCTACAGTTTACCAAAACACCAGGATGGGATCAAGGATCACCAAAATACCAGGATTGAATCAAAGATCACCGTAGCACCATGATGGGGTCAAAGATCACCAAAATATCAGGATGGGGTCTACAGACCACCAAAACACCAGGATGGGGTCAAGGATTATCAAAATACCAGGATGGGGTGCACAGATGACCAAGAGACCAGGATGGTGTCTACAGATCACCAAAACACCAGGATTGGGTCAAAAATCACCAAAACACCAGGATGGGTGTACAGATCACCAAAATACCAGGACTGAGTTACCATTCTGGAGTGCCACAAGGCATCAATGTGTCTGAAAAGAGAATAACTTAGAATTGATAGCCACTTGGATCATTTCTATGAGTTAATTACTCAAAGTACTATAATTCCTCTCAAACACAAACTATGAAAAATCAACCATCAACGTACAGTTTAAGGCTGGCAGCTTTAATTCTCTGTGCTGTCTGCAAAGCAGGCTCCTAATTTCTATCTGTTGGGAAATGAGTATATTGACAGACTTCAAAATGCCTTGACTAAGGTGTTACACTCCCTTGAGCAGGCAGGGAGCTAAGTCAGGAGATCCTCTTTGGGAGGCCCTATTTGGGACAGCCCGTAGGACTCCAGCTCTGTCATTTTAAAGAGGTAGCATTGTGCTAGATGTCCCCTGAAGCCCCTTCCATGCTAACCAGTTTCATCACAAAGACGAACCTTCAAGACTCCATTCAGAAAAGAGGTTCGTCCCCACAGCAAAGGCAGGCACCAGCAAGACTTGGTTAACAGATCCGCGCATGTAATGCAAAGCTGTCATTACGGAGTAATGGCACTCTCACAATGAACGCCCAGGCAGGGACGTCTGTTGGAGAATACTTGCTCAGCGAACAGAAAGCCCTGGGCCCAAGCCCAGCACTACATGACTTTTTTCTTTCACTTTCAATTCACACACAAAAAAAAAAGATAAACAGAAATCCAGGTTTCACATAAGCCTTACCTCAATCATATTTTGAGGTATATTTCGGGCTGTGAGGTGGTTCAGAGGGTAAATGCACCCGCCACCAAGCCTGATTACCTGAACACGATCCTCAGGTAATCAGTGAAGCGGAAAAAGAAAACTGAGTCCTGCAAGCTGTCTTCTGATACCCATGTGCACAATGGCATGTGCACACATAAACACACTAATGTAAATGCAGAGAGTGTGTCTTCATGCTTTCTAGTCTTATAACTGAACTTCACTTATTTAGACTTGCATTTATTGTGTACGTTTGGAGACGCCACACAATTTTCCACTTTCGCCTTGAGTGGATGCCAAGATGCTAAGAACGCAGGGACCTTAGCCTGGGTCCTAGAGACAGAAACGTTGGCGTCGCATACTTGCAGCTGCAAGTAACAAAACTTCAGAAAAAAAAAACAGATCATGAGGACGGAGATGATTTTTTTTTACCAAAGGAATGCGTTTGACATTCATGGCATGGATGGAGAAAGAGACATAGGGAGGAGCTGGGGAGCATGCTCAAGAGTGGGAAGAAATCTATTAGCTCACTGTAAATCATTTACAGTCAAAACAATTTACATTCCTCGGGTGAGTGACCCTCCAGGGTGTGGTCCCTAAAGACAGAAAGCCATTTGGGAATGAAGATGTGCTTAAACACAGAGCAGCTCACAGGGACACAGTGATGCGCAGACAAGTCACACTAAACAAAACCATCAGGACAAAATCCCCAAGGTCATACAGCTACTATGATCGCATTCAGATACAACCTAGCTAATCTAGCTAAGTGTCGCTAATAGCAAATGCAACCTCTTGCTGGTAAGACTTTAAGAAAAAATCCGTATCTAAAATTTTTTTCCAATTTGTAAGAAACTATAATTTAGAAAATAATTAAGGTTGTCTTTCTTGTCTTTGCCCTTATGTCTTGAGACAACTCAGAATTATATATTAAAAAACCAGTTAATTAAAACCATGCTGGCCCTCTCTAATTAGCTCATTTTCTACTTCCCTCTACATAATGAGACATAAATCCAACTTGTTTGCCAGTTATCCTTTCAGAAAGAAGAAACACCATAAAAACACCTTGGGGAAAGGAAAGAAAAAACTTCAAAAGACAGTAGTTTACAAAAGCGTCTAGGTGCTCTATCCAAAGCTTGTGATGGTGACTTGATGAACCCCCCCCCTTCTCCACTATAAAAAAAATTAAGAGATTTGTTGTGTTTTTTTGCTTATGTTGATCACCCTTCCCACATCCAGCCCTGCTCATGGGAAACGTTGAGCATTGGTGGTGAAGAGACTGTACCATGAGCAGGGACATCAAAGTGTCACTGGACAGGGAGGTCTCCAGGGCTCCTGACTGCTGAGACATGGCTGACTGCTAAGAGCTTTACTGTCAGGTGAACAGTGCTTCCAAAGGGACTGAGGAGAAGGGAATCTGGCTGCAGTTATAATGATGGCATTGCTGCTAAGAACGGGATTGGAAACACAACTAGGAGACATGCAGGTAACTGCAGAAGCTGCAACTAGATGGGTGAATTACCAGAACAGTGATCCAGAATGGATATATAATGAGCTCACGTACGTAGATGACACACAGGAGGACTGAGGCTAAATGACCCCAAATTAATTAACCTCAGAGGAATCTACAGACTAAAATGAAGCCAACTAGGTTAAATGCTGCAAAGGCTACAGCAGCAAAGACTATGGTAGCTTGAGGGCAGGAGAGCACGCGCTCTTGAAGAACACCAGGGTTCCGTTCCCATCACCCATGTTAGATGGCCCACAAGGGCCTATAACTCCAACTCCAGGGGATGTGACAACATCCTCTGACTTCTGTGGACAGCTAAATAAAAGTAAGTCTTAAAAAAGAAAAGTACAATAAAATAAAAGCATAGTTTAGGGGAGAATACCTAACACATGACAGATAAGATGTGCTTTGCCAGACATCACTAGATATACCTTACGTGAGTCATCTTCATTAATTCTCTCAGGCAGCTCCATGGGTATTAATAGCATTCCCATTGACTAATAAAGAAATTGAGGTGGGGCACTGAGAAAACCACATCCTTATTGCAGTAATGAAGCAGTCACCACCACAGCTCTCCGCCTCCTGACATGCTATGAGGAGGCCCCTGCTAACCTCTGAGACAGCAGTGTCTTTTAGAAATGAAAGAGTAGTCAACAGTTCAGCGGACAGTGCATTTCCTGTAAGGAAAGTAGGCAGCCAGCGCATTGAAGAGAAGATTCCTTGGAGGAGGAGAGCATGCCTGTGGCCCAAGAGCAAGAGACCAGCAGAACTGTTTGCAGCACTCAAGAGAATGAAGACCATGGGGAGGGGCATTTCTGCAGATGGTGGAGTGAGCAGAAGCTCTGAGGAGGAAGGGAGCAGAGGAAGAGGACTCGGTATGACGGTCAGCCACTGGGCTCCCAGGGCATCGATGGCTGAAACAGAGCAAGGAGAACTGAGGGGACTGGAGTGGGAAGCACTGTGAATGAACAAGGGGAGGAAAGGCTGAAGGCCATGGAAGCCTAGGAGGCTGCAGTATGTAGGAGTGGGGAGGGCAAGCCACTCGCGGGCTGACTGACACCAGCCTTCAGCAAAGCAGAGTTAAGGACCTTGAGACCAAGAGACCATTCTGGGTCACTGGATTATCCAGCGGCAATTGCTCTTATAAAAAGAAAGGGAAAGGGGGTGTTGTGGGTGTGGACTCACAGAAAGAGCATGGAAACAGAGGCAGAAACTCCTGTGATCCCAGACCAGGAGGCCAGCAGGTATCTGCAACCTCAGGATGAAATATCTTGCCAAGGCCTTCATTTCAGGCATCAAGCCTTGGAAAGGGTAATTCCCAGTGTTTTAAGCCATGGGTGTCGGAAGGTGTGCAGACCTTGAAAACTAATGTACTAGCTGAGACGGAGTCAGCTTTCTTCACTATGAGATCAGAAAGAGAAAAATAAAAAGGAAAAAAAACCCAGAGGTAACTTACAAGTGGATCTGAAGGGCCTGAGGGACAGTAATTTAGAAGCAATGCAGCAGAGATACAGGGGACCAAGTGAGGACAAAAAGGAATCTTCAAGACAAAAAGTTGGATCCCCAAAACCTACAGGGTAGAAGAAAGCTCTGGAGGGCTATCCTCTGACCTCCACACACACCATGCAGTCGCAGGCTTTCACATACACATTCTCTCTCTCTCTCTCTCTCTCTCTCTCTCTC
>LOEQ01001124.1:11269-22520 GCA_001685075.1 Bramus lutescens | reverse complement strand
TATATATATATATATTATACAACAGCTGCAAAGGGACCCATTATCTTGAACAACAAACACAAGCTAATAAAAGAAAAAAAAAAGTAAGGCCAGGTATTGTCCCTTTAATCCCAGCATTAGGGAGGCAGAGGTAGGTGGATCTCTGTAAATTCAAGGTAGCCTGGTTTGTATTGTTGAGTTCAAGAAAAGCTAAGGCTACAGAATGTGACTTTGTCTCAATAAAGCCAAAAAGGAGTAAAGGGTATAAAAGGAAAAACGGTATATCTGAAGATATTCCTGGGAAATAAGACCATTTAAACAGACCATCCTAAATAACGTTTAAACATTCATATCTGAAAGTCACTTTTAATAGTATCAAAACATAACTAGTAATGGATAAAGGTTGGAGGGACCTGCAGAGGGTATTTTAGGGCTTGAATTCCTGAGTCATATTTGGGAATCCTTTAGGCCTTGTGTTCCCAGTAACCAAGTTGGCTTTTGCCCCCATGGCCTAACCTTACAGAACACCTCACTAAGCAGGACAATCTGTCTGCACTTCTACTCCCTTGCCCTCTGATTTTTTTTTTTAATTCCTGCAGGACGCAATGACAATATTTAAAAGGTCTTTTATCAGGACAGTAACAAAGAATGTAGTGTGTGAGTAATCCTGAGGCTGGCCGTGAAGATCAGGTCATTCCAGGAAGGAAGAAGACATTTCAGGGTGCTACACTGCCTATGAACGTGCCTTTGGAAAAAGTGTGTTTCCTCCTCCTGGAGCTCCATGTGCTGTCTGTCCATGGTGTGTTGTGGGCATGTTTGATTTGCTGTTTTATGGTTAGACTCCTGTGTGCATATTTGCTTTTTGGTCATAACAGAGTTTGGCAGCATTTGATTTGAGCCACTGCAAAAACCCTGCTTAGGTGAAACAGAAGTTAGGCAAAAGGATGTTTATGTCGGCCACTATACTTCTGGCTGTGCGGCACAGCCATAGGTTGATGAAGCTATGCCTAGTAACGGCAAACCTTAAGTTTGCAATTGCCCTTGTCAGCATAACCGTCCTTTGACAGTCTAGAACAGTGGTTCTCAACCTGGGGGGTTGAATGACCTTTTCACAGGAATCGCATATCAGATATCCTGCCTATCAGATATCTGCAATTCATAACGGGGCAAAACGACAGTTATGAAGTAGCACAAAGTAATGTTCTGGTTGGGGTCACCACAACATGAGGAACTGTGTTAAGGGTCACGAAATAGGAAGGTTAAAACCCCTGCCCTAGTTTCACCTGGAATAAAAGGAAAAGATCTCTGTTAATAATTGTCTTTATCAGATTGACCTGTGGACATGTCTGTGAGGAACTGCCTTGATTATTAATTGGTGCAGGACAGACCAACTCAGTATAGGTGGTACCATCCCTAGCAAGGAAGCCTGGGCTCTGTAGAAGAAAAAAAAAAAAGTCAGCGATCAAGCTGTGTTCCTCCTGGTTCCTGCCTTGAGTTTCTGCTCTGACTGCCCTCAAGTTGCTCTGGTCAGAATGGCTTATTATAGCAACAGAAAGCTAAATAGGGCAGCAATCAACCCCTTTCCCCCTTCCTAGGTAATTATTACAGTTTTTTGTTCAATTTTTTGTTTCTGAAGTTAATTGAGTGAGGTGTAATAAGTTTTGGGCTCTACTAAATAATCAGGTTGTATGTTCATTATGTATTGCTTGAGCAGCACATACATCAGAAAACTATATAAAAGAACACATTTGATATAAGTTAAGTTGATTGGCAATGACTCTGCTTTGACTTGTTAGAGATGTACATGTTTACTGAAGGCCCTAAAGGCGGCTGGAGAGGAAGCTAGACACTCAAACCTTGTGTGTGTGTGTGTGTAAGACAGGTGTGAGAACAGGCCAGTCCTTGGATGGGGAGCTGGAGTGCAGCAGGCCAACCCAGCACAAAGTTCAAATGTTCCAGGCCGTGTTAGGGGCTTCTCCTTTTCCATGTCCTCTCCAGTCCCAGAAGGCTGGTCATCTATGTAAGGAATACATATATGTAAATTGAACAAAAAAAGAAAATGGAGTGCTTCTAAGGGCACTTATTCAGGCCTTTTAGTACATTGGGATGTACATGTGTGCAGGATGGTTCTCTATAAGTCTAAAATCAGTCTTGCCACTACCCTTGTTGCTAAGGTTATCCAAGTGTTTGCCTTTTCATCTACACAAAACTATTCAAACTGATTTAAGAGAGAGAAAGAGAGAGAGCTTGTTTCTCCCCTATCTTCAGCTCCACCAGGCAAAACTATAAATTTCCTTCTGCACAGACCCGGAGTCAGGTATCCTAACATATACATTTCAGCTCTTTCAGAGATGCTCAATGAGGGAAGTAGAAAAAGGCAAGATCTCCTGAGTAAATTGGGAGCATGGGGACCTTGGAGAGGGTTGAAGGGGAGGGGAGAGGCAGGGAGGGGAGCGAAGAAAAATGTAGAGCTCAATAAATAAAAAGCATTTAAAAAAAGAAAAAAATGCTAAATGAGACTTGGAGTGGGGGATGATGTGTCTCTTCCCCCTTTCAGCAAATAGTGCAGTCACATTGACTGTCACTCTGAGATGGACAAAGTGATGGGCTACTTTGGGGATTTTGTTCCTGACACTGCAGCAAGGCACCACTGCATCTATGCTCAAAGCTCTCATGGCTCCACACGCTTGCACAGAGAATGAAATATGGGAACTGTGATGTCGACAGTCACAGCTAGAACCACCAGAACATGAGGTCCAAAGATTAAAAAGCTATTTAGTCATTTAAATGGGATGACTTATGTTTTTAGAGTGATCAGAACCAAGATCTTCAGAGATAAGATAGAGGAAATGGGTTATTGAAACAAGGCACCCTAGGACTACAGGTGCAGTGCAGTTGATCCAGCATGTACAATGTCCTCAACACTACAGATACTGGGCACAAAAGCCCACACTTGTAGTCTCAGCAACTCAGGACAGGGAGGCAGAAGATCAAAGTCATTCTTAGCTAGACAGAGAATTCTAGCTAGTCTGAACTTGAGACCTTGTTTTACAACAAGAAAAAAAAAACACTACATTCAACATGGTTTGGGTGGGTTCAAAAAATTAACTACCATATTTAATTACCATATTTATACAACTTCCCAACATAAACCTCTTCCCACAGTTGTGAACAACGGTTGAAATATCGATCATACACAGATACCTACCAGCCTAAGATAGAACTTCTCCTTTACATTTAAATACTCATGGGTGTGGCTATTTTTATCTTTGATAAATGCTAGAAGGCAGAAAAGGAAAGCATGGTTGCAGCATGCACACATCACCTGTGCATCCTGCTCTGAAGATCCACCAGCTCCCAGATACTCTCACCATCAAATGCACACATCACCTGTGCATCCTGCTCTGAAGATCCACCAGCTCCCAGATACTCTCACCATCAGAAAGGGTGGAGAAGAGCACCTGGATGAGCCAGATTTCTATGAATCAATAAATTAACTACTTCCCCACAAGGCCACGGGGTTGACACCCATTTTCATCAACACTAAGGGCAGAGCTACAAATACTACTTGTGAGTGGTCACTGCACTGCTGAAAGCCATCCTTCGGAGGGGCTGCTTGTGCATGGGCAAGGAAAGGGTCTATGGGACTGTTAGAATCTAAACCAGACTGCACACCAACCTGCAGCAGCCTCCCCTTAAAGGGACCGGCCAAGCCGCCTACCAAGGACCTGGATGAACTTCTGACCTCTTAATATATTCCTGGGTGCTCAAATTCCAAGACAATAACAGACACCATGGCCACTTCCTCAAGGAAGTTGCCTGCATGCTAAGACATCAATCAGAAGGCTACTAGTGAGGGCACATTCCCCCCTCCATAATGGGTACCCTCAACTAGATGTGTCCTCCCCATCTCCTCTTCCCACACATCTTATAGTTGGGTGGCAGTGTAAGGCCCCTGCCCTTCTCTGTCTGCCAGCTGGAGAACTGGATCCATCCTGCCTACATGAAACCACTCCCTTTCTATGAGAGTTCTAAGGCGGGATCTCCACTCTGGTCTGATCTCTTCAAAGCCGCTGCTGTTTCTATCCCCATGGCGGTAGTAGTTCTTTGTATCCAATAAATCCTACCCACAGGACAGTCTGTCCCCACTTCCGGCCCAAATCTGAAACCTTTCACTCATTCCTGTGGGCAATTCCAGGTGGGAAGTGAGAGGGTGGCAGACCCTCTGGAAAGAATTCCAAAGTGCACTTGAACCTTCTGGGTATTCTCCTGAAATCACCTGGAGGCCATGTTCAGGAGTCATGGACTTGGGGTGTACACTGCACTTGCAGAAATGGGATGGTTCCTCAACTGTGATGGGCAAGACAGGGACAAACACCATCCTCCTGGAGGATGGCAACACCCAGACCTGACCTCTAGGCTCCAAGCCCTTATTTCTGCCTACCTAGCCACTGACAAATTCTTCTTAGATAGTCCAGAAGCATCCAATTCCCATACCTTAAAGGCAAAACTGCTAGCTCAATCCTCGCACCTGGACATCATCTATGACTGGTCACCTGGGGTCTAGGTTAGAGCCTGAGCGTCACAGAAAAACTGTCCCTTTGCCAGCCCTACCGCTCTCAAGGGCCACCCGCTCTTATCTGGATCGAACCTCCTACTGCTGGAATGACACCAGCAGCTTCTCACCTGGGCTCTCTGTCTCCACGGCTGCCCTACATTTCCCATCCTTCTCACTAGGATTACTCTAAAACAAAGGGCTGTCTCATTTCCCTTTGCAAAACACCTGCTGAGTCCTGCTACTCGCCTAACAAAAATAGCAGGCGACAGCAAGGAAGGCCCAGAGGCGAAATGTGACCAGAACCGCAGGAAAGGGCCCCCAAAGAAGAACAGGGAACTTGAAGGAAAAAAAAAAAAACAAAGGGCCTTTTCAACACAAAGCAGGCTAAATCAGCTCCAAAGGCACAGAAGGTCAGGCAGAAAGGCCCCGGAAAGGTACCTGAGGCCAGGAGGCTGAAGGGCAAGTAAAAAGTTGCAGTGCAAGTAGCTACCTGCTGAGATAACCCAGAGCAAACAAAAACAAGATATCACACTAGCCTTTGAGCAAAGACCTGAGCTGCCTCCCACAAACACCCACTCCCAACATTTCCAGCAGGCCTCCCTTAAGGCCCAAGTAACCAAGAGACAAAGTAGCCAACCACAATTTGTCCCCAAAGAGAGAGAAAGCCTGCCCAGGGGTCAAAAGGGCAATAACCTCCCCACTCCCAAGGAAGTTGGGCAGTCTCCCTCTAATGCTGCCCCTGTGGTGGCAGGCACATCTATTTCTTATCATCATTTAGATAAATCCTTGCAGGCCAGAACGTTAGTGACCTCAAGCACTGGGTTGGATGTGGAGCCCTAAGACTTTTCTGCAGTCCGCCTCTCCACACCCTAAGGAATAGCCATATGGAACCTGAGTACTGTTATATTCTAGAGGCTTTTTCTGTGCTCTGTCTAGATCAATCTTATTCTACCCATCCTAGGAATCTATAAGCAGCCCCCACTCTGTCTATGTGCTTTCTGTCGTGTGCACTGAAGCTCCCTCACAGAGCCAACCTCCACAAATGACCTCGCTGTCATTTTTCAAGACTTCCAGGCCCCGTTGTTGAGCTTCTCTTGGGTGCTCCAGTCAAGCCAATTGGCCCTCTGACACAACAGGATATGATTGTGTTGCAGGGGAAGTTATATTAGAAATGGCTTCCTAATAAATGGAAGTCTGTTCTCAATACAGCCAGCTCAAAGCTCTGGAAGGACGCTGCACTAATCTCTTGGCAACCACACACAGAGGCAGGCACAAAACAGAATGCCTGACTCCCACCTCTGCTGGGAAGGCTAGGGCAGAGAATCCAGAGACTTCTTGTGGGATGGCTCCAGAGATTTAGCTACAGCCCGGCTCCCCTCAGTACTGCAGTTCCTACCGTAAAGACACTATCTTGTGTTTCCTAAGTGACGTATCAGGAAAAACGTTTCAACTTATTCTTAAAATAATGAGCTCTGAGTGTTCCTGAACGAACTCTAGACGAGGACCCAAACAGTGCAGAGTGCAGAGAGGCATCAGGACAACAGAAAACTCACCAGACTGGCTGCCTACAGTGTGTGACCCACCAGGTAAAGAGACCCGAAAAGAGTAAACTAAAGGATGAAAGAAGTGACCAACTGTCTGGACCCCAAAGGCAGAGAAATACAGACAGCAAACAAGTTGTTACAATGTGGCTCAGAAGAACTTAATGGGGCAGATTTGAAACATCTTTTTTGAAACCAATGAAAAGAGGGGCTGGAGCGGGGCAGTGGTGGTGAATGCCTTAATCCTGGCACTTGGGAGAGAGAAGCAGGCGGATCTCTGTGAGTTCTGGGCCATTCTGGTCTACAGAGCAAGTTCCAGGGCAGCCAGGGTTACACAGAGAAACCTGTCTTGGGGAGTGGGGAGGGGAAGGAAGGAAATGAGAGGTGTTCAGTGGGTAAGAGCACTGGTTGGTCTCCCAAAAGACCTGGTTTCTGTTTCCAGTACCCACATGACAGCTCATAACCATCAGTAACTTCAGCTTCATGGCATCCAGCATCTTACAGCTTCTGCAGGCCTTTGATGCACAGACATACATGCAAGCAGACACCAAGGGACACAAAATAAGAAGGAAATTAAGAAAAAAAAACCTCTGTGTAGCATAATTCAATCAGGAGGAAATTTGGCTCCAAGATGTAATTTGGGTGAGAATATTAAGTGTTGCGAGATGTATATCCAATGAAAATTATAAAGCCATGAGGGATGGCCCGGGAGAGGGCAGAATGCAGCAGCGAGGCCTTGAGGGAAAGCACTTATGCAATTGGCTGCTCTATGGGGAAACTCAACTGACCACATTTTCCACATCATTTTCACTTCAGAAAACAGCTGACACACTGTGGTTAGACCTGTGTCTCTGACCTGCATTTCCAGAGACATGAAAGAAAGCGACCTGACACACACACAAGAAAAGGGGGGGAAGGAGGGAGGGANGAGGGAAGGAAGGAAGGAAGGAAGGAAGGAAGGAAGGAAGGAAGGAAGGAAGGAAGGAAGGAAGAAAACAGACAACCTATGTCACCAAACACAAAATTTGAATTTTCTAGCAAAACTTTGAATTTTAGAAAACGTTTTCCCAGCTAGGCAGTGGTAGTGTGTACCTTTGATCCCAGCATGCAGGAAGCAGAGGCAGGTGAATCTCTGAGTTAAGGCAAGCCTGGTCTATAGAGTGAGTTCCAGGACAGCTAGGGCCACAAAAAGAAACCCTATCTTGAAAAACCAAAAGGAAAAAAATAAAACGAAAAGTTCTTGCCAAACTTAAAAAAGGATGAGAAAAATACCCCCACCATTCCCAAAATAGCACAAGGGTTGGGAGCAGACACTGGTCTCCTCCCACAGCACAAACGCTGCCCCCCAAATAGCCCACAGGACACTGGCTTCCACCCCACCCCCATATCACAAGAGTATGGGGGGGGCAGACACTGGTTTAACAAATTCATAGCATTTATGTTTGGTTAACTTACTTTTCTTCCTGACTTCACTGTTAACATTTTTAATTACAAGGCTCTCAAAATAGAGTAATTTAAATTATTACTTCTGTCTTAGTTAGGGTTTTTTATTGCTGTGAAGAGACACACTGACCATGGTGGCAACTCTTATAAGGAAAACATTTAATAGCGGTGTTAGTTTACAGTTTCAGAGGTTCAGTCCATTATCATCATGGTGGCGTGTTGGAAAATGTGATACTGGAGGAATAGCTTGCAGGCCACAGGAAGTCAACTGAAAGTCACACTGAGGAAAGCTTGAGCAAAGACCTCAGGGCCCGCCCCCCACAGCGACACACTTCCTTCAACAAGGTCACACCTCCTAGTAGTGCCATTCCCTTTGGGGCCATTTTCTTTCAAACCACCACATTGACCTACTTGCTTGCAAGACAACTGTCAAGTTTTTACAACATTAATCATCGGTTGCTCTATGGCAACATTACACACTCAAATGAGAAAAATGTCCCAGGCTTTCACATCACCTGAATTTGAATAACCAGAGAGCATATGAGCACTATAAAGCTGGCATTCAGATTTCCTTTGCTTGACTTTTTAGCATGTTATCCAATGTATGAAGAAACGGAACCCAGAGTTAACTCGGTTACATAGTGCTTTCCTTGAACACACACAGCCCTGAGTACCACCCATCCCCAGTGTCCCAAAGGGAACAAGAAAGCAAAGGACTTCCAAAGTTATACATTCAAAATCATAAATTCAAAAAAAAATGCATTGCTGGGTGTGTGGTACTGTATGCCTTTAATCTCAGCATTTATATCTACATAGAGAGTTCCAGGCCAGGCAGGACTACATACAGCAATCCAGTCTAAAATATCAAATCTTGTCAGGGACCAGCAAGATGGCTAAACAGGTAAGGCTGCATGCTGCCATCCCTGACAACTTGCACCTGGTCTCCAAAAGCCCACACAGTGGAAGGAGAGACACTACAAGTTGTACTCTGACCTTTGCACACACGCCATAGCACCTGCACGCTCACACCTGTACAACATACACAAACAGAGTAAAGAGATATTTTAAATTATTTCTTATGGGAAGTGAGTGTGATCAGGGTGCATTATGTGACATTCCCAAATAATGAATAAAAATATTACATTGGAAAAAATATTCTTGTAAAAACAATATTCTCCAAAGAGGTCCAAGTTTTGAGTAATTATAAAAAAGTAAAATGTTTCTATAGAAGTAAATAATTTGTATGTCTAAGATGGCAAGAAAGAATTTTCTTGTTGATAACCTTTTCCTAAATGTCCTAAATAATATCCAATCTACTAAATGATAGAAAAGATAGTAAAAAAAAAATTTTTTTTGCCAGGTGGTAGTGGCGCACGCCTTTAATCAGCACTCGGGAGGCGGATCTTTGTGAGTTCAAGGCCAGCCTGGTCTACAAGAGCTAGTTCCAGGACAGGCTCCAAAGCTACAGAGAAACCCTGTTTCAAAAAACCGAAAAAAAAAATTGACATCTATAAACTAGTTGGTGTGGCAGAATCAATAAAGACTTCTTAATTAAAGAGATTCAAAACATCCAAGTTAAGGACAATAAAAAAAATCTTATATAGCTTATATCCCAGCTGTATGAAAATTTTGCCCAATTCTTAATCCAGGCTAAAATGTGAATTGCTGCCATAAGTATCAAAAGTTTCAAGAGAATTTTGTTGTTGTTCTTGCTTGCCTAAAAAACACAAACTAAAAGACCAAATTCTTACAACATTCATGCTCCTTCAAACTTTACCCTAAACTTCCAGTTGACAATGATAAATCAAAGATTTTCCCAGCATCATTATCTGACTGTATACCTTTTAATTAAATCCAATAAGGAAAAGGTTATACAGTAATAAATATTTTCATGAGAAATCAGTCTGGATGAGTCTACAGTCTCTTCCCTACACTCATCAGCATCATCTATCACACACCCCCACACACATGCACGCACACACATATGCCCCACATATGCATACACACAGGTATACACACACATATACACACACCCACATACCCCACACATACATGCACACACACGCATATATACACACATGCATACACACACATTCACATACCCACATATGCCCCCCACACGCATACACACTGGTATACACGCATATACACACACACACATACCCACAGACACACACACACATACCCATACACACACACCCACACACGTGTGCACACACACACACACACACCTCTGCAGGGATAAGAATTTCACCTCAAAATTCTGCAGGTGTTTTTCCTGTCTGAAAGACAAGATGACATTTTTAGCTAACTCAGGGAAGAAACACTGACTCAAAAAAGACAACTGAATATCTAATAAGAAATGACAGAAGGCGCACTGTTACCACATCACTCAGCATTAAATACTGAAGGACAAGAAAGCTCAGCCAGGTTTAGAGAATAGGATGTGTTTTAACAGCCACATAAATTCATAGAAATTTTCCTTCACTAAAACAGGGCCGTGTGGACCCCTTGCCAACAGCAGGAGAAATGAGGAATTGGGATATTATTTCAAAGAAGCCAAGATCATGAAAAGTGAATTTGGGACCAAAAGTCAAAAGCAACCAACAGGAAGTTAACAATTTAAGCCCACAAATTGTCTTGCATAATTATTTTAATCATTATTTTGTCTGAGCAGGAATCCTAACAGGAACAGAGGCTAACTTTGACAAGAAGACTTAAGTCGACAAGATACACATAACAGGGCTCTGTTTCAATAACTCAGCCCCTAAAATGCCTCAAGTATGGAGCAAAGGTTTGTTGACCTAGGCACGCACACACTCCTGACCTTCCTCACAGTTCCTGTTTCCCCATCAGATTTTCACAACCTGTTATTACATCTGGAGAAAAGGATGTCTGAGTAAAACTATATTTAAACACTGAACTTACGTGAGAGACAAAGTTATCATGAATACTGAAGAAAGAGACAAGAGACACCCCACCCCCACCATTACCCCCAACTCCCAGGCCCTCATTTCCCTACATCCACTGAATGCTACCTTTTAAGCTCTTTTAAACGTTTATTAATCAAGCTAACATAGTCAAGCAGTTTCTCCGACAGTTTTGAAATAAGTCAAATCAAATGCTTTGTTCAGCTTCCAAACTCCTCAACACCCCAATTACCTTCCTTCTGACCATAGGAGGTGAGGGTGTGTCCGGGTGCTTACCTATGCCTGGAGCTACATAGATGAAGTAGAGACAGGACGTGGAGAGGGAGAAGAAAAAGATAAAGGCGATCAGGGAACGATTGGAGACCCGCATCATCCGCTTGAGCGCAGACATCTTCCTCTGTCCTGCCAGCAGCGCGGGCTGCGCTCTCAGGGCGGACTAGGTGCCACGGTCCAGGCCCTAAACTTCCATGATTGTACCGAGAACCCCAAGAGGGTAGCGGGGTCCGGCCGGGAAGGCTTTTGAGGGGGAGGGTAGGAACAGAGCCGGGAAGGGGAAACGGATGCAATGAATGGGAGGTGGCGGAGCAGCGGGAAGGGTGGAGGGAGGATGCGGGTAAAGGTGGAGGGAGGCCGTGGGGCTGGGCACCGTGGAGGCCAAAGCCGCGGGCCAGGCTGGTTAGAACGCTGAGATGCGGAGCGCGGCCCGCGAAATGCAGCGTGCTGGGGTCCCCGCAGCCCGGGCGGCGTCCAAGAGGCGAGTCCCCGCGATCGGGACCCGGGCCGGGTCGCGTGCTTCTGCG
>LOEQ01001124.1:0-11107 GCA_001685075.1 Bramus lutescens | reverse complement strand
GCCCCCGCACAGACCCCGGACTACCCGGCGGATGCGAGCGCCCGGGGCCCGGAGGGTGAAGGAAAGAGGTGACAGACGCGCGGCGATCGCGGACCGCGAACACCCACGAGGACAATCCCGACAGCCCTGGGCGCCCCGAGACCCCTGCAGGCTCCGCCCGCCGGTGCACAACTCGCCAGGCGGCGCTGCGCGCGGAGCAGGGGAACCAAGAACCCTCGCCCCTGGAGCGCCGCGCGTCCTTATTGGTCCTGGCACTTAGTGCCAGAGTCCCCACCCCGCCCCTCCCTCCCGGGTCACTGTCCCTGGTGGACCCAGCATTAGGGAAGGACCGCGTCCCCACCGTGGGATGCGCTCTGCACCAAAGGCGGTGTTCGTGGGAAACAAGGACCTTCGGGAGAAAGACGAAGGAGGCGCATTTCCCTCCCAGATTTATGGACTGGCGGATGAGATGTGGGCCTATGTGTATCCGTTAAGCCTTGACCAGCCTTCCCATTGAAGGGTAACACAGCCAGTAGGCCCATGAACACCACAGCCCAAGCCCTAACAGCGCCGTCCACTCCATTAATACACCTCCTAGGTGCGGGGTTACCCTTTGTCTGAATGCTTCTTGCTGCTAGCTACATTACTCGGGCTCCTCACCTACATCACATATTCCTAGCAAATCGTGTGCAGGTGTTTCTTTTCAGCTGATCAGTTAATCGTGACTATATAAACCATCCTGGCAGGATTGAAGATAGATTCAAAGGGATAAATATGTGTTCCTTCTTTTAGCCATCAAATTACTAAAAACAATGGTCTTCAAGAAACTGGAATGTCTCCATAGTCTCAGACAGGGGAAGGGAAAGGCTGACACTTGGTGCCAGCCAATGGAGGAACTTACTTCCAAAAAGGACAACTTAGGACCACCTTGTAGGAGAGAGCGAGCTAGATCAGTGATGGAAGGGACCACAGTCTACCCAGGACTGCTTAGGCATATTCCTTGCCCTGCATTTAAACCTAAACCTCATGTCAGGACTGAAGGTAAACTCGAGGTGGGTGGGTCACTGGATCTCGTTTCTTTTCCCAGTGCGGCCACGCTGAACACGGTTCGTGTGTCACGATTTCTTCGCTGTATAAAAGTCCTGTTGGGGGCAGGTACTTGGTTCTGGTTTGTTAAGACTGCCAGGGCCCAGACTGACTTAACAATGGTTGTAACACTTGTGTGTGCTCTTTTCATCTCCCGCTTTAAATCCCATCACCTGGAGGTTAGACGCAGGCGGAACCCAGACGCTCACTGACCAGCCAGTGTTAGGCGATTGGTGAGCTCTGGATTCAGTGAAAGACTACTCCTGTCCCAGACCCCTTCTCAAAACCAAAGTGGAATAGAAGATCCCCAACATCATTCTCTGCCCTCCACTTGCACACACACATGCACGAATGTGAACCTGTAAACATACAAACATGCACATGCATATACAGAACTTAAAAAATAAAAAGCCTGACTCTTCTGAAATAAACCACACCTCTGCTGCTACAGCAGCAAACCTGTGTATGTGGGGACTTTATTAAAAGAGTAGACGCCTATAAAGGGCAAAGGGCACAGGAAAGTCTGGTCCATGTTGAGCACTGGTGGGATCTTTGTTTGATTTACTCATTTACAAACTCCTTTTCACGCAAGTGGCAAATGGATCTCTGAGTTCAAGGCCAGCTTGGCCTACGACCAGGACAGTCAAACCCTGTCACACAAAAAAATAAATAAATAAAAATAAAAACTTTTTTTTTAATTTAAAGATTCTCTCCTTTGGATCAGTCTCCCAAGGGACAAGAAAGCTTATCTCTCTGTTTAAACACCAAATTTCCTACAATAAGTTTCTTGTCTCTGGTGATCTTAAGAGATCTTAAGAGCCCAAGGCTCTCCGTGATCCCCTTCCCCACTCCCTACCCAACTTCCATGCCAAAGATTAAGCCTAAAGGCTTATAGGCAGATAATCCCACTGAGCTGCACTTTAAACACTATGTTCAGCTGATTTCTAAGACAGAGGTAGACAGAATGCTTGGAGCCTGTGAAATGTGAACTGAGCCTGTGTTAGCAACTGAAACTTCCCTGGCCAGGTAAATGCCACAGCAAAAGAGACTGCAGAAATCTGAGCTGTTTGATGTTTCTCAGCAGTGGGGAAACGGAACTCAAACCTATGAGAGAATGACACAGAAAGAAATTCTATTTAATGACGATCTTCTAGTCTTACTACTAGGCGTGTAGTGATTTTTTTATTATATCTGTTTGTTGGAGGCCCCACACTTGAAATTTTAAATATCCAACTGAATAAATTAAGTCATAATTGATGGTTTTTACAATGCCTGTAATCCCAGAATTTGGGAGGGTAAGGCAGGTGGGTAGAGAGTTTGAGGGCGCTGTGGATTACAGAGCAAAACTGTCACCAAAAGAAAAGAAGGAGGGGGAGAATGAAGGATGGAAGGAGAAATTGTCACTGGAGATAGAAGACTTTTATCTGGCATATGCTGAGCAAGAATGAGTGATGTCCACCAGCTGCCTCAGATTTATGAGCTTGGTAAAAAGGATTTTATGTGACAGAGGAGGAAAAGGGAAATAAAATCAGAATCTAAAAGCTCACTTTGACCAGGTGCATGCTATACACCTGTAATCCCAGCACTTGGAAGGCTGAGCTGAGAAATGTTGCAGGTTTGAGACTAGCTGTGGCTACAGAGTAAATATCCAATCATCCATCTTCACATGGGTTCCTTCACTTGCCGGGGTAAACCTCCCTAGCTAGTGTGTTTTTATCGTCTTTATTGAAATTGGTATAGACGATCTGTGATTCCAGCTTTCTTTAGCAATTTCATCACAAGCATCTGTGTCAGGATTCTATTTAAATGATACCACATGGAATTGATGCTGGATGAGAAAAGCAGTGCATGAAGTCACGGCCCCTTGTCTTAGTCAGGTCAACCCCAACTAGTCCTGACTTGTCATTAGTTTATAAATCAAAATTGAAAAATTAGTAGATTGTGTAAGCTTTATCCATTCTTTTTTTTTTAAGCTTGATTTATGCTTGGTTTATTCAGAGTTTGGCTTAAAGAGAATCTGAACTGCCTGATAGCCACCAGCTGGCCCCAGCTCAGGACCAGCAAATCCAAGGCTGACTGGAATAAGTAGCCTGCCTGATGGAAATGAGGAATTGTTCAGAATGCTCTGGGACTGAACAGTGAGCAGACAAGGAAAAGTAAAGGATGGGCTTTTGTTTTCATTTTAAAGTTCAGTTTTTACTTTGGAACAGGATCTGAGATAGCCCAGGCTGACCTCAGACTCTCTATGTAGCTGAGGATGATCTTGAATTTTGATCGTCCTGGCTCCGCCTTTCAGAAATTACAGCCATTCACCACCACAGCCAGCTGAAGAAAGAAGATAGAAGGATCAAAGTACAGCCATGTCACGTAGAAAGCGAAGTCCATTGTCCGCCATGGGAGGGGTTGATCTTAAACACCCAGGTTCGCCAGGAGAGGCTGTCTTCATTGGTTTGAAGCTACATATGTTGGAGCCTGTGCAACCCCAAAAAGACTGAGGGAAGTCCCCACACTAACACATATGTTCCCAGTGAGTGAAAATGAGGACATGGCTGCTCCAAGGTATGGTGGAGGAGAAGGGTTTTATTGTGATTTATTAGAATGGAACAGATAGTTACTTTCATGCTAATTAGGTCATCAGTCACAATCGAGGCAAGTCACATGGCTGCTATTTAAAAACATCTATTTTCCTAAACAAGAGTTGGATTCAAGTTGCATATATAGTAAAGCAGGTCTATTCTTCTACATAAGAGCTGAATCATCAAGTAGGTGAGGACAGACAGAAGCAGATCAGAGCAGGTGGAGGGAAGAAGAGGGTGAAGAGGTAAACTCTAGATTTTGGAATCAAATATGGTGGGTGTTGGGAGCCAGCAGAAACAAATGATCCATACAAACCTTAAAGAGCCAAGCCTACAGCTTGATTCAGAAAGGCCATGCTCCTTGGAAGGGAGCTCATTTATGCCATTCCTGGGGTTCAGCACCAGATGAATGGAAATGAGGCCATGACTGCTCCAAGGTGTGTGTGGTTGAGGAGTCACAGGTACTGAGCGAGACTTGTCCCAGGTTTCTTTGGGACCTGATACCCAGAAGCAAAGGACACCTCAGACATAGCACTTGGCAGCTGAACAGCCCAAATATAGAGAAAATGTTCTTAAAACATGGCTTCTGGCCAGGTGGTGGTGGTACACACCATTAGTCCCAGCATTTGGGAGGCAGAGGCAGGTGGAACTCTGAGTTTGAGGTCAGCCTGGTCTACAGAGCAAGTTCCAGGACAGCAAGAGCTGTTACACAGGGAAACCTTATCTCAAAACAAACAAACAAACCAACCAACCAGAAATACAATGCCCTCATTGTTAGACCTGCTGCAAATTCAAGCTGGTTAATACTCCTGGGATCTCGGAGATATCTCTCCTGTTGTTTACCTTGTTAAAAGGGAAAAACAAAAATTATTCCTTGGCACACTTCAAAAGAATCTGTTTATTGTGGCCAAAATATCATATTCTCAACCATTTGCTCCCTTTTCCTACCTGGGATAGGGTTTCTCTGTCTGTCCTGGAACTCACTCTGTAGACCAGGCTGGCCTAGAACTCAGAGATCCTCCAGTCTTTGCCTCCCAAATGCTGGAACTAAAGGAATGCACCACCTGGCTCATCATACTTTTTAAAAGATCACTTTCTCTAAAGTTTGATAATATGCAATGGTATCTGAGAGTACCTAGCACAAAAGCAGGAATTAATCAATACACTTTTATATCCCCTTAGGGTTTGTAACAAACAACCACCAAAAAGAAAAAAAAAGGAAAAACATAAGTCATTTTACCAGAGCACGTTAACAATAAAAGTTTTATACTCAAAGGTGAATGACTCAGATAAAATATCTAGATGAATGGTTCTCACCCTTCCTAATGCTGTTATGCCTTATTACTATTGCCGCAATACAGTTCCTCATGTTGTGGTGACCCCAACCATAAAATCATTTCATTGCTAATTCATAAGTGTAATTTTGCTACTGTTATGAATCGCAATGTAAATATCTGATATGCAGACGGTCTTAGGCAACTGCTATGAAAGGGTCGTTTAACATCCAGAGGTATCACAATCCACAGGATGAGACCTTCCAATCACGATGAAAGGTAATGTATTACAAAACTGTCCTTTTACTGCAACAAGAACTTTAGAGTCCAGCAGTGGTGACACAATTCCAGAACTCAGAAGGCAATGGCAGGCAGCTCTCTGAGTGAAGCCAGCCTGGTGTACAGAGTGAGTTCCAGAACAGCTGAGACCACACAGAGAAACCTTGTCTAGAAAATAAATAAGTAATAAAAATAAATAATAATCATTTTATAGCTGCAGCTATGAAAACAGGCCAAGAAATACAATTATGATAGAGAGTAACTATTAATGAGGGAATTTTCTAGGTCATTTTTTCTATCCATTTATTGCCATATTTAACATCCTAAAAAATGCTCATGGGATTTTTCTTTTAGTGACTTAAGGAAAAAATACTTTTGGCACTTTAATGTATTCATAATTTATGTCAATTTTCTTTACATTGTATATGTATACAATGAAACACGATCATATCTACTCTCATTTTCTCCTCTTCAACTCCTTCCAAAGCCTCCCAACATGCTGCATGGCTTCCTACCAACTTCATGTTTTGTTTTGTTTTGTTTTGTTTTGTTTTGTTTTGTTAGCCTACTAAGTCCAATTAGTGCTTCCCAGGTGTGAATGGGGGGCACCCACCAGAGTATGAGAATGGGTAGGAATGAGCAACTAGGAGTTAGAACCCTGAGAGCAGCCACAAATAGAAAATAAAGATTATAAACACGGGCTTCTTCCTCAACCTCCTGACCTGAGACCACAGCCTGGCCACTTAGAACAAAGGCCAAGTAGGTACCCTGCTGGTGAGTCTGTCTAACAAGTTCAAGGCCAGATCATGACATGTTTACCCCAAAGTTATGGACCTATAAAGCCCCCCACCCATCCTTGTTCACCTGATGAACCCTCAATTTGAAGGAGAAGATGCCTTAAAGATCTTTTAATCCCCATCCCTTAAAGAGAGAGAAACTGGACTCTAGCTCACTGAGTCTCCCTCTGCCCTGCAGGGCATTGTGTGTGTGTATCTTGCTTTGTGTGAGTTGCTGAGAGGGAGGGTCTGTAGCTGTAATAAAAGCCTTTTTTCTCCAGCTCGCTCTCTCTGTCTGGGATTTTATGTTGCTACTGCCTGTTGAGTTTGAGAATTTCCCAATCATTTGATTCTTTTACTGGCAGGAAAAAAAAATGAACCCAACCAAGACCACTAGTGGTATTAGGAATAACCTCAAAAAGGAATGATTCTCTCTCTCCCATAGCTCCTCAGTGAAGGATAGGGATTGGAGAGGACCTCCCCGTCTATGCCGGAACTGGGAATGAATTGATCTTGTGCTACTCTAGTGCAGGTAGCTCGTGTGGGTTTCTGAGTGCAACACCCTTGCTTAATGTACTAACCCTAGTGGAAATGGGGATCAGGTATGGCGGATGAAGGACTTGATGCTTCTGACTCTGAAGGAGAATCCTAGAGCACAGAATGAGGTCCTGCTTAAACTCCTCGAGTGCACAGTCACAGGAAGGACAGTGTTACTGTGAAAGGTAAGAAGCTGTGTTAAAGACAAGAACATTGGGTATGCCAGAGGTAGCTAAAGAAAGAAAGAAGCCAAGTGTTTGCACCCTCAAAGTAGGAATAGTACCAGTTCAACATGGCCAGTAAGCCTTGGCCAGATGTGCACGTCTCTTGCAACACTAGGTAAAGTACTAAAGTAATACAATATAGAAGATCAAAAATACATTTTTCCATTTCTCATGTGTGTGATTTGTACATAAGTATGTGGATGTTTGTTCAGGTGTATGGAGACCAGAGTTTGATATAAAAAATCATTCTCAGGAGATGTGGGATTCCCCTCTGTATGCTGTGAGTATGTTTTATTACCATTGGTTAATAAAGAATCTGGTTCAACCTATGGCAGGGCAGAATATAGCCAGGTGGGAAATTTGAACATAGATATATAGAGAGAGTAGGTGGAGTCAAAGAGACACCAGGTAGCTGCTGAAGCAGACGGACTCCGGAACTTTAGCATGGTGATATACAGATTAATAGAAATGGGTTTATTTAAAATGTAAGAGTTACTTAATAAGAATTCTGAGCTAATAGACCAAGCAGTGTTGTAAATGATAGAGTTTCTGTGTGATTATTCAGGTCTGGGTGGCTGGGAATGAAAGAGCAGCCTCCAGTTACAAAATGGTACCCACTGTCTGGGGCATGGTTCCACATAAGGCCTAAAAAAGCTTAAAAAAAAGAAAAAAAAGAGGGCTTCTAGATCCACAAAAATGGGAGCCAAACACAGCTTCTTGGTAACTGCATTTTTTTTTCACATAGGCTCTGTTTGCTGGTGGCAAGCAGAGGCATGGCTCCTTTAAGAGAAGGCTTCCTGATTCAGCATTAGCAGCAAAAACTGCATGGCTTCTTTAAGAGCTGACTTCCTGGTTCATGCTGTCAGCACTAACTCTGGCTCTTTCAAGAGGTCCTGCACTTAAATGGGGTTTGGGAGCAATGTGCTACTAGTTGCTTAATGGCAACCTAAACCTGCTATATTCCTGGAGCTGGAATGGTGAGCATGGCTCACAGAGGCCATGAACAAACCTCCATCATGTTGGACAAGGTGGAGCCAACAGGCAAAGTCGCAGCATTAGTCCTAGTCATGTGCTCCTGGTCAGAAAATGATTATAGATAGGCAACAAAGGCAGATACAGACAGAACTAAACCTCTGAATGGGTCATAGTATGTTTAAAAAAATGTATGTAGGCTTGGGAGAGAGAGGAAAAAGAGACTCTGGAAACTTACTGGTAGGCCACAGTCTTGTGGCGATACACAGATTAATAGATATGGGTTAATTTAAGATGTAAGAGCTACCTAGGAATACACCTAAGCCATTGGCCAAACAGTGTTGTAATTAATAATAGTGTTTGTGTGATTATTCAGACCTGGGTGGCTGGAAAAAGAAAGCGCAGTCTCTGTTTACACACTGCAGAGGTGAGAAAAGGAGGGTCAGAAGTCCCTGGTCATCTTCAGCCAGAGAATGAGTGTGAGCTAGCCTGAGCTACATGAGACTCTGTCTGGGAAAGGGGGAGTATAGACAGGTTGGGAATAATTTCTCCCAGGCAGGGAGAATGCTGGGAAAGGATTCCTGCCCCTGTTGACTACACGGAAAAGAAGAGTTGTTCAACTAGCCATGCACACACAGCATTTCTGAAAAAAAAAAAAACCCACCAAGCTATGGATGGGGAGAAAACCTCCAAGATATGGAGGAATCCTTGGAGGACAGAAAATTCTGAACTGCGGATTTTTGTTCATCTGGAGAGTACTGAAGCTGAGTCAAAGGTGCCGTATTCATTCTACCATAAGACTGTGGCCCAAGGTGGCCCAAGGAAATTCAGAAAAAACAAGTGTGACTTTTAACCTGGAATGAATCAAATCACAGCCCATCACCAATAAGAAAGCTTGAAAGGCAACTTCTTATAGGCCTCCTACATCTGAAGTCCCACCTCGGCCCATACCCATGACCTGCCCAGGAAAACTCCATTATAAATACAACTACTCAAGGCAGATCGAGGATAAGGCCCAGAAAGAACAGAAAGAAAAGATAGTTCGGTCTCATTCTGCAATTTCTGGAGGCAGGATCACCATTTCTGGCTGAGGTCTAGGTAAAGAAGGCCCTAGTGACCTCTGGGAGCAGGCAGGAAGGCCCAAGAGAACTCCGGGAGTAGTTAAGAAGGCCTGAGCCACTTTTGGGAGCGCCAAGCAACCAGGCCCCAGGCCCATACTCCACCTTGAGAATCAACCATCTGACCCTTGGACCCACTGGCATTGGGAAGAGTGATCACCAGAGAAACAGCCTCAACTACACCAAGTGGAAGAAAAAATGGATAGGCAACAAGGTAAGAACAAACTCAACATCACAAAGAGCAACACAGCATCATCAAAAAATAGTGGTTCTACAACAGCAAGACTTAAATAACCCAACACAGATGAAGCAGAGGAAAATGACCTTAAAAATAAGTTTAGGAAACTGTTTGAGGCTCTTAAAGAGGAAATGAAAAGTTCCCTAAAGAAGTTAAGGAAAAGACAAACAAAAAGTTGGAAGAAACCAACAAAACCCTTAAAGAAAACAAAACAAAACAAAACAAAACAAAAAAGCAATCAAACAGGTGAAAGAAACAATTCAAGACCTGAAAACCAAAATGGAGACAAAAAAGAAATCATAAACCAAGAGAATTCTGGAAATGGAAAATATGGGTAAACAATCAGGAACCACAAATGCAAGCATAAGCAGCAGAATATAAGAGATGGAAGAGAGAGAATTTCCAAGAGTTGAATATATGATAGTGGAAATAGACAAATCGGTCAAAGAAAACATTAAATCTAACAAAAGCTTAACACAAAATATCCAGGAAATCTGGGACACCAAACTGAAGAATAATAGGGATAGAAGAAGAAGTCCAACTCAAAGGCACAGAAAATATACTCGACAAAAATCATAGAAGAAAACTTTCCCAACCTAATGAAGGACATGCCTATGAAAATATAAGAGGCTTACAGAACATCAAATAGACTGGACAAAAAAAAAATCCCCTTGCCATATAATAATTAAAACACTAAACACACAGAATAAAGAAAGAATATTTAGAGCTGCAAAGAAAAAGACCAAGTAACACATAAAGGCAGACCTATCAGAATTACAATTAACTTCTCATCAGAAACCATGAAAGCCAGAAGGTCCTGGTCAAGCATTATGCAGACATTAAGAGACCACAGATGCCAGCCCATACTATTATATCCAACAAAACTTTCAATCTCTATAGATGGAGAAAACAAGATATTCCATGACACAACAAGATTTAAACAATACCCAGCCACAAACCCAGCCCTACACAAAATACTAGAAGGAAAACTCCAACCCAAGAAAGTCAGCTACAAACACAAAAACACAGACAATAGATGATCTCACAGCAACAAATCCCAAAGAAGGGGAAAACACATGCAATAACATCACCACCAACAAAAACTAGTAATCACTGGTCATTATTATCCCTCAATATAAATGGACACAACTCACTATTAAAAGACAGGCTAACAAACTGGATAAGAAAACCAAATCCATCCTTCTGCTGCATACAAGAAACATACTTCAACCTCAAGACAGACATCACAGTAAAGAGTTGGGAAAAGATTTTCTAATCAAATGGACCTAAAAAACAAGATGGTGTAGCTACCCTAATACCTAAGAAAATAGACTTCAAACTAAAATCAGTCAAAAGAGACAAAGAAGGACATTTCATTTTTTTGTCACAGGAAAAATCCATTAAGAGGAAATCTCAATAGTGAACATTTATGCCCAAAATACAAGAGCACACTCATATGTAAAAGGAACACTTCCAAAGCTTAAATCACACATTAAACCCCACACATTAATAATGGGAGACTTCAACACCCCACTCTCACCACTGGACAGGTCTACCAGAGAGAAACTTAATAGAGAAATAAGGGAACTAACAGATGTTATGACTCAAATGGACTTAACATACATCTATAGAATATTCCATCCAAACATAAAAGAATATACCTTCTTCTCAGTACCTCATGCAACCTTCTCAAAAATTGACAATATACTTGGTAACAAAGCAAACCTCAACAGATACAAAAAAATATTGGAATAACTCCATGTATCCTATCGCCATGGCTTAAAGTTAGAATTCAATGGCAACACTAATTCAAGAAAGCCCACAAACACACGGAAATTGAACAATGTTCACCTGAATTACCAATGGGTCAAGGAAGAAATAAAGAAATTAAAGACTTCCTAAAATTCAACAAAAATGACCACATAACATACCCAAACTTGTGGGACATAAAGTAAGTTTAAGAGGAAACTTCATTGCACTAAATGCCTACATAAAGAAGCTAGAAAAATTCCACATTAGTGACATGAAAGCTCTAGAACAAAAAAAAA
>LOEQ01001123.1:240972-264765 GCA_001685075.1 Bramus lutescens | reverse complement strand
TCTGGCCTGCAGGCATACATACAGACAGAATATTGTATACAAAATAAATAAATAAATAAATATTTTAAAAAAACATATCAGTGACTAAACAGTCAGCATAATAGTATGTTCACAGAGAAGGACAGACCACTGTGATAAAAGAGTTAGCATGTGCTGAACAAAACAGTAGAGCTGACCCTGGCGATATGAGTGAGGGGAATTTGGACCTGTGGGCCTGAAAGCAAGAGAATTGGCCTCGCACCTTGCTGTAGGCTCCATTGGGTGAGCTGACTGAGGCAGTACTGGAGAGCTTGCCTGGGTAGTGGCAATGAGGGAGAGCTATCGGACTGACCAATCCACCTGCCACTCAGGTTCAGATCTAGGGCTATGAGTTAGCTCACCCCAACATCCATCTCATCTGTGAACTGTTGGAGCATGTGAAGGGGGCAAACCTGCAGATCCAAAACAGCAGAACCTCTATTACTCAGGACAACAGGTTATCCAAGAGGAGCCCCAGTGAGAGCCCGTTATGAGTAGTGTAGCAGAAACCAGAGGCCACAAGGAGTCAATAAAAGGGAAAAAGAAGTTAGCATGTGCACAGAGAAGAAGAGACATGATAAGGAGTTGGTATGTGTACAGTGGAGAAGGCTTGAGAACCAATGTGGGAGAAGCAGAACGGTCTATGTAGTCCAGATTTTTTTCAAACTTCTGATCTTGCTTCTTCCTCCCAAGTGCTAGGGTTGCAAGAACGTGGTTCCATGCCCAGATCAATTGATGGGAAGAATCGTATGAACCAAGATGGATGGGCACCAAATACTATTGAATATACATAAAACCCTCAATTTTGCTTTTAATGTGTTGATTAAGAAAATAGGCTCAGCCAGGCGGTGGTAGTGCACGCCTTTAATCCCAGTACTCAGAAGACAGAGACAGGAGGATCTCTGTGAGTTTGAGTCGAGCCTGGTCTACAGAGCTAGTTCCAGAACAGGCTCTAAAGCTACAGAGGAACCCTGTCTAGCAAAACCAAAACCAAAAAAAAAAAAATANATATATATATATAAATAAAAAAGAAAGAGAAAGAAAATAGGTTTGCACAATTATGATAGCGCCCCCCCTCCCTTGCTTGGACAGCTTAGAGTCTCTATCTCTAACTCGACTGGTTTGAAGGATTTGATCAATACCTGTTGCTTAAGTGTGTTCTTTTTCTTTTTTAACATCTGGAGGGTAGAAAAGCTTGTATTTTGAAGAAATAAGGCTTCACTGACTTGGATAAAATTGGGATTAAATTAGTTCCCTTTTTTTTTTTTGGTTTTTTGAGACAGGGTTTCGCTGTAGCTATTGAGCCTGTCCTGGAACTAGCTCTTATAGACCAGGCTGGCCTCAAACTGAGATTCGCCTGCCTCTGCCTCCCAAGTGCTGGGATTAAAGGCATGCACCACCGCCTGCCTCACTTCTTGATATTCTAGATAGATGTCAGATCTATAGTTAAGAGAGAGCAAGAATTTTTTTTCCTTACAAATGGAATCTTGTTTCCTTAACTGTGTAATCTTGGACTATTTGCCTGCAAATAAAATGATTAAGAATATAAGTCCAGAACCATGCATGATTATGCACACCTTCAATCTCAACACTGGGGAGGCAGAGGCAGGTGACTTTTGAGGCTAGCCTGCTCTACCTAGCATGTTGCAGGACAGCCAGGGCTATAGCAGTGAGCTTTTGTTGGAAGTTGCAACTATAGTTTTAGACAAGATCCGCTGATCCTGAAATTCCTAGTTGCATCTTTTACTTTAGTATAGATTTTCTGATAGTTATTTTTATATTAGTAAAAGGACATTTGATATTAGTTAAAGGCACATTTGGATTTAATTGTGTGTGTGTATGTGTGTGTATGTGTGTGTGTGTACATGTGCATGAGTGCATTCTACAATGCTTGTGTAGGTCAGAGGACAATGAGCAAGAGTCAGTTGTCATTTTTCACCGTGTGGGTCCCAGGGACCAAGCTCAGATAGTCAGCTCAGTGGCAGGTGCCTTTACTTGCTAAGTCGTCTCATCGGCCCATATTTTGATTTAATAATTTAATAATAATATACCCCGAGTCACCTGTAGCTATACTGAATAGTTGCTTATTTGTCAGTTGGTTTCCCTATGTCTTGTTTTATATGCTGTTGCTTGTCCCATTTAAGCATTAGTTCTTGACTTTAGACTCCATTCCAGTGAGTTTCATTATGGTAGGTCTATCATCCTCTCAAATGCATTGCACCTCTAATGCATTGTCACTATATGATGAAGGCAGAGACAAACAAATACACAGCCATTCACCAAAATCCTAACCTTTCCTCCATTTGCTTGACTTACTACAACTCAAATTATGTTATGCTCACTAGAAATCATTAAGGTACATAATTTAAAGCAGTTGCTGGGATCCATCTTTTGCCCTTACATCCAAAATGTAGAACTTCAAATCTGAAAGGTAGAGAAATGGTTAGAAAACCGCCCTTCTGGAATTTTAAGTGAGCACTCATTTCCATGCTAGTGTGCTATGTCGGGTTCTTGGTGCCCACAGTCAACAATCAATGCACATCCTATATTCAGGGTAGAGTGTTTAATCCTTGACTCATTTGCCTAATTTAAATATTCATGCTTCATCAGAAGGAAAAGCTGCTGACTTCTAAAAGTGGGCCAAATTTTTTTTTAATGGCCCCTTTGGCACTTTGTACCGTGTTAATACTTCTTAGAGAAGGGGATAGTTTGGCAGGACTCACCCTTATCACTTCAGGGGCCGATGGAGGGGGAGAGTGTTGCAGTTATTAATAACTAATGGACTGTGATAGGGCTTTCTTTGCTCATCTGCTTGCTTTTCTGGGTGTGGGCTTTTGTATGTTAGCCAGAAAGCATTTATTTGATGTGTATATGGGTGATAAAGGTGATGGTGGTGGTAAGTCAACTGTATACTCTGTGTTCCAGAACAGGCTGCACAATTGTGTGCATTTATTTTGTTTTTCTGTTTGGATGTGAGAACTTTTAAAAGCCATCTTTGTGTTCATTGTTTGACCACAAATCTCATTCCTTTATTGCTCATTTCAGCTTAGGGAGTAGAGTGTACTTTTTAAAAAGTTTTAAAATTTTATTTGATTTTATTTATTTGTGTGTACCTGTGTGAGTATATGAACCATGTGCATGGGGCCAGTGTTAGACCCCTTAGACCTGGAGTTTGAAGTGAACTGCCTGATGCAGGTGCTAAGAACCCAAGTCCTTTGCATATGCAGCAATCACTCTTAACTGCTGAGCTGTCTCTCCAGCCCCATGAAATGTACTTTTATATATTGATTTGACTTCTTACATCTAAGAGACATATGGAAATTAAACATTTACATGTTGTGTTTTAATCATCACAGAATTAAAATTTTTCATGTCTTTTATGAAAAGGAAGAGTAAGAGTGAAGACGTAAGGAAACAGAAGGTGACAGCCATCTGAGGTACTGAGTGGAGGGGATCTGGAGATCCTGACTGCCATGTGTTGTGGTGCATGGGATGGCTACAGCAAAGCACCCCAGTCTGCATAGTTTACAGATTACAGCCCCACAGGCTGGGAATCCAAGATCAAGGTGCCCTCACCTAGCAGAAGGGACAAACAAGCTGCGTCAAGTCTCTTATAAGGGCACTAATCCTATTTTTGAGGATGGGCCCTCACTATCTCTACCTCCTAAAAGCCCCATCTCTTGATACTTTTACATTGGAGATTGCGTTTCAACAAATGAGTCTTGGGGGGATAACTATTTAAAACATAGCCCTATGCCTTAGTCATAAGACTTATATGAGACTGAGAGAGTTGTGCAGATGAGATGATCCCTGTTTCGTTGTTCTTTCTTCAGTTTACAGAAAACATCCACTAGGTTCAGGGCATCCTTAAAGTGTGTCCTTGACCCATCTTGTACTGTTGGATCAACTCAGGTGGTGAGGACCTCTTCCAGAGTTTCATTAATCACACAGACTGACATGGATCGTTCTATACATTCTTTATTATTGTCAAGTTGTATCTCTCAGTGTAAAATGGCCAAAGACCATCTAGTGCCCCCAGTACCAGATCTGTTGAGGAATATGCTTCGTTATATAATGTTCCCATAGTTCCATTTTTTTTTTCATATGAACATACTGAACTACATTATGTTGCCTGGAACCCTGAGAAATAACCAAAATATTGTTAAACTGGTACTTTTGAGGAATTATTTGCTTGCATTTATTTAGAATTTAGTTGTGAAGATTATTTTATAAAATAATGTTAAATGTAGCAGGAAAGTTACATTCTAGGGCCTGTGTATTTAATTTCATTGGGAAAATGCTTGCCATATAATCAAAAAGACCCAAATTTGGATCCCTAGCACCTATATAAAGTCTGGGCATGGTGGCACATGCCTGTACCCAGTGTTGGCAGGAAGAGATAAGGGATCCCTAGTACTCACTGGCCAGGTAGTCCAATCAGTAGGTAAGCTCTAGGTCCAATGGGAGTCCCTGTCTCAAAAAATAAGGTGGGCTTGATGAAACCGATACTTATGTTAATCTCTTGCCTCCACACAGACACACCAGCCTAAACACACATGTACATTTTTCAAGTTATTTTACAGTCCTGGAGGTTGAATCCATGACTTTGCACTAAGTCACACACCAGTGTAGAAATCACTTATTTTTAATAGATAAGCAGACATCTAGAATTTTAGAAATATGTTAGATGAATCTTGTTCTCTAGGATCGCAGAATGCAGGATTTTAAGGAATTCAGGGTCACAGTTTTATTATAAAGCACAGAATCCTTTTGTAATAGGAATGTCTCCTAATGAGTGTCTAAGAGCTAAATGTCATGATGTATTAATTGTTTTTTTGTTTTTGTTTTAATGATTTATTTATTTTTATTTATATACATTGGTATTTTGCTAGTGTGTTAGATCCCCTGAAGGTAGAGTTACCAGCAGTTGTAAGCTGCCATGTGGGTTCTGGGAACTGAACCCAGGTCCTCTGGAAGAACTGCCTGTGCTCTTAACCGCCGAGCCATCTCTCCAGCCCTGATGTCTTATTGTTAAATTCAGATGGTTCATGGGAGGAGAAAGCTGTATTACTCATGAAGAGTGGAAATATATATACATATGTGTATGTACATATATATACAGACAGATGAGGTAGAGATAGAATATAGGTTCATCACAATGATCACTATACTGTTCTTTGAATGTTTCCATATGTTTGAAGTTTTACAAAAATCATCAAAGTCACATTGCTTTCTAGTTTGTTTTAAGTCAGAGTCTTCATGTACTGGGTGTGCTGTAAAGTACCAAACCAGGCAGCACCCATACCTTGGACACAATGTCCTTGTATGCATCCTTCTCCAGGTAGATCACATCATCCAGAAGGACATAAGAACCTTGGTAGTTAAAGCTAAGGGGAAGCAACTCTTGAGTTTGGGATTGACCTGGATGATGAAAAAATCTATTTTTAATGTATGGTATTAGTGTGTAGTAGAAATTGTTGCTGCTCGGAAGAAATGAGCACAGTGCTTGGATCATTATTGACACAGATGTTCCCTGCATGTCGTAACGAACCTATCCTCTTACTTTCTTTTCTGGTCACGTGATTTTGTGTTCCAAATAGTGCTTATATGGATTGAAAGAATTTAGATTTTTGCTTCTATAATGTGTTGGAGGCTTTGAGAAAGAGAAAGAGATGGAAGATTAAACTTTTATACATGTTTTTTGAGAAGAAAAAGTATTTGTGTTTCAGGCTTGCCACACTATCTTCACCATAGCGAGGGAATCCTGTTTATTATGGTGGTATGGTCACCACTGGTGCCTTATCAATGCAGTTGGAACCAACCTGGAACTCTTCACTGACTCCACTAAGAATGTTCATATGGGTGCATTCATGTGTGTACTCAGTCTTCAGTGACTCAATCAAGAGTGAGTGTGTGTGTGTGTGTGTGTGTGTGTGTGTGTGTGTGCAATCTTCTATTTTGAGTTCCAAGGCTATAGTTCTTCAAGTGAATAGATTTTTATTTAACTAAAGGGAAAGGAGAAGCTATTCCTGGGCTGTTGCTGTTTAAATCTTCAATTCATGAGAGAGAATCTGAGCTATAATGGAAAACTGCAGTGATGTTTAAACTTGAATCCTCTACTCTAGCACAGTACACAGTTTTGTGTAAGGTAGTTCAGGATTGAGCAAGTATTTGTTAGCAGCAAGACTCTTAATACAGTCACACATTCTTTTCAGTGTGTTGGGCTGTGATAACTGCCGAGCTCTGAGTTTCTAATATACAGGAATGAGTCAACCACTGTTCTCATTTCAGACACTCACTTTGGCTTGAACAAGAGCAACAGGGCTCCAAGAGCTTACCCCCCCCACCTTCTACAGTTGTTATGCAAACATTGTCTCTTCTCTTTATAGCTGTCTTGCTTTCATTTTAGAATTAGAGAGCGCTTTAAACACTTCATTGTCAATGTAATATACTATCTCTCTTTATTATGCCAGTAGTGTCGTCATTGCAGTGTAGGGATTTTGGTCCACTTCTACCCCACTTGGCCTCTGTTTTTCCTCCATCCTTTACTGAAGTAGGACCACTATGTTTTATGAAATTCCAATTCTTTGTGACTTGTGTTTTATTATTTCTGTCTGCATAAATCTAGTAGTGGAATGACTGCTGCCAAATATTGTTCAAAAGAAACCATATCTAGTTAGCCTGTTATCTGATCTGACATATGCTTCCTACTCAGAAACCAGCACAAAGAGACATGGCAGGTTAAATGCCTGTACTGTGACCATTTCATGTGCCTTTGAAAAGGGTTATAAAAGGTCTAATCCCTTACCAGGGCTGTTTGCTTTATATAAAGTAAACTCATTCGAGGACATTCTCATAGTTTTAGTCATAGGGAAATTTTCAAGTTGTTCCTGATGTTAGTCCGGCTAGAGGAGCTGGAGGCTCTAGTTTGGACCAAGAACCTGACAGGGATCTGAAGTTTTAGATTGCACCTTGTGGTATTGACCTTTTGCTTTTACTATTTAGAAAGATGAATTACTGAACTAAATTCAGTCATGTTAGAACTAGAATTGAGCCTGTGCCTATCCTGAGTTTCGAGATTGTATTGGTTCATAGAAAGAATAGACCATTAGAGAAAAGAACTCTAGGTTTGAGCTGGTCTTCCCCATACTGATGCCTAAAAGCTCCTGAGAGTTAACCCTGCTCTAAGAAAGATTGCGCTGACTGCCTCCTTCAAGGTTGTGCCTACAGCCTTTCCCAGAGTGAATTTTGCAGTCATTATCCCAAGACAAAACCTTCTGTTTCTCATATGTGATTGACTAAGCCAAACCATTATTTCTAACTCTAAAGAGGCAAGCATTAACATTTGTTTATGTGAGAGGTGGAGTACCCACATGCCGTGGCTGTGTGTAGTGGTTAGAGGGCAATCTGTGGGAGTCGGTTCTCTCCTTCTACCATGTGAGTTCCAGACATTGAACTAAGGTCATCAAGTTTGGTGGTAAGTGCTCTTTCCTGCTGACCCAGCTCTTGGGTGGTTGGTTGCACAACTAACTCCTTTACCTCTTTAAAGAACCCAAAACCATATATAGCATGAACATGGTAGATGTTCAATAAATGGCTTTAGAGGATTGGGGTGTATCTCCATGCTTGCCTGTTGTGCACAAGGCTCTTGATTTGATCCTCGGCACCATCCCAAGAAACCAAACCAAACCAAACAATAGTAATAAGAGTATGCAAATTAAATACAACATGGGTGGCTAACAGAATAGACTTGGTGTGAAGATAAGTTAGTAAATCTGATGTGGCGGCAGGGTCAGAGATGGAAAATAAGTGAGAGATAGGGAGCATGGAAACTGGATATACGATCTGCATTTATAGGATAAGTGTCTCAGAAGACAAGTGGCCATCAAATTACAGGAGAAAAACTACTGACTCAGGAAAGTCTCAGCGTTTGAGAAAGTTCGTGTCAATCAAGGGTTATGGTAAGGGGAGATGAGACAGACTCTTCCTGTTGCTTAGAATGTTAAATTCTCAAGTAAATAAAACACATCCTGGATTTCTACTCAGTCCAGGATAGCAGCTGAAAAGAGTCATATATAAAGGATTATTTTCTGCACTCTGTCTGAAGGAAGAAGAAGAGAACAGGAGAGTGTGACCCAAGAGCTCTGGACTTAGAAAAGGAATTGCCGTGGCGTGAGGATAACAGACGGACAGCTCCAGAGTTCAGGACGTGCTGTGAACACGGCCTCCTGAGACATTGGGATCTTACCAGTCAGAGTAGTCAGAGAATCAGAGAAAGTAAACAAAACCAAGTCAATTATTTGAAAAGATCATCAAACTTAACAAAGTGTTAGCTCTTTGGGCTAGAGAGATGGCTCAGTGGTTAAGAATCAATAAGAACATCCAAATTATGGTACATTCCTACAGTGAGATACTATACTACAGTTACAAAGAAAGATGAACCAACTACAGATTTGTTAATCAACATGGGAGTTTCAGAATATTGGAGGAAAATGAAGGTTACAGAAGAATACTTAAAAGCTAGCAAAATATAGTTGGGTGTGGGTTGTGTACTTGAGTAGTGGAGTATTTGGCTAACGTGAGGATATGAGGACCTGGGTTCAGTCCCTAGACTCAGAGGGACAGAGGGAGGGATGGAGGGCTAGAGATGGACAAATGCATATATAGTAAAGTTATAAAGAAACAAATGAGTGAAAAATTCAGAATAGGACTTGACATGTGGGCCAGAGAAGGTTAGAGCTGGAGAGAAACAGCTTGTAGAATTCATAGATAATGTTTCTAGCCTGTCCATTAGAGATGATGCATGTACACATGCACTCACCCACAACCTGTCCATTAGAGATGATTACACCCTCAGCCTGACCCTTAGAGATAAATGTGCAAGTACATATACCTGTCATTAATGCTCACTATATAGTTGATGTTCAGTTTCTCTAATCTAAAAATAATAAAATGATAATGGAATGGATATATTTTTGCCCATGAAACTTTTAAAATGTGAAGGTGTCAGTTTGATATGCTCGCCACTGGTCCCAGTACTTAGGTGACTTAAGTCCAGAAGTTTGATAATTGAAGGCCAGCTGTGCTACATAGCAAGCGCTGTATAGAGAGATCCTGTCTCTAACAAGGCAACCATTTGAAGTTCATGTACCTGGAGAGCAACAGTGTTCATAGATGCAGCCTCTTGACTAGTAGAAATACAAATTTTAAACTGTGTGTGCGTGCATACACATGTGGTATTATGTTTATTTTAATTGAGGGTTGGGAGTGTGGTGCACTGGAATTCATGCATTTCTGGTGTGTGCAAGACCTTGAACTCAGTCCTCGATACCAAAAGAAAAAATTAAATGAAAATACATTTTTGTTTTTCTTGTGAGATGGGCATCATTTTATGTAGCTGGTTTATCCTAAGGATAGTTGTTGATGCTCTAGACTCTGGTACCAGCCTGCCCATGTTTGAGAAATTGATAGAGAATGATACAGTTCCCACTCTTCTTTCTTCGAAGTGTTGGGATTGAACCCAGACTCCCATGTACGCTATGGAGTGGTCAAACACCAAGCTGTGCCACTAGCCCCAAACATTTCTCTTCAGACCAGCATTTACGATCGGGTTTTGACTGACTTAGCAATCGACAAATAAAACTGTGATTTTCATTTTGCTGTAGAAAAGAACAAAAGATTGTGCATTTGGGGAAATTGGGTAGCTATATGACCCCAGTACAGTCTAGACCCTGAACTTGCTGCTGGCTTTAATCGAGCATTCCTGTCTCATTCTGGGTGAGAGTTACTTCTGAGTATTTAGGGATACTTTCACTTTGAATAGCGTGCTAATAAAGTCTCTGGAAGAGAAAAAACTTTAGTTCCTTTCTGAACACTATTTGGCCTCAGAATTAAAACCAGAGGAAAAGAGTCCAAACCAAGCACCTGCCTCTCTGCACCTGTTAATCTGCAGAGGGCCTGCTAACCAAGCAGTAGACACACACAGACTTCTGCATGTTGCTCTTAGGAACGTTCTCCCTCCCCTCCCCCTCCCTCTTCCTTGCTTCTAATGTTTTGAAGAAATAATATTCAAAACATTAATATTAAATATTAATATTTAAACATATAAAACATAAATATTAAAAATCTGAATTTAAAAAGATTTAAAATAGTTGAAGGAGACAAATACCTGAACACTTGTGTGTGTGTGTGTGTGTGTGTGTGTGTGTGTGTGTGTGTGAGATACAATCTTACTGTGTACCTCTGTCTGTCCTAGAACTCACTCTGTAGACCAGGCTGGCCTTGAATTTACACCTGTCTCTGCCTCCCATCTTGAATGCAAAATTTGAGGTTTAGTTTTGTTTTGTTGAAAATTGGTTTTGTTGTCTATGCTACCATCATTTTAAAATGTTAAATTTATATTTTTGATTTTGAGTTCAAGATTGTTTAAAAGTTATTTTTAGGTACATTCAGAGAGTGGACTAATAATAAATGTGTTGCAATAGAAAATGAAGACGTGGCTGGGGTTTGAGATACATTGAAGGTACAAAGGAGCAAATATGTGGAATGAGGGTTAACAGTAGTATATACAGGATTGTCTGATAACTCAGTCGGTTACTGCTGTTGTTGGGAGGGAGGTGGTAACTAAATGATGGCTATGTTCACACGTTTCATCACTGGCGTAGCCATTTTAGTGCATACATGTGTTTTATATCATGTACCTTAAATGTACACAGTAAAATTTATGTTTTCAAAAAAGTAGGTCAGTGAGATGGCACAGCAGGTAAAGGCACTTGCTGTGCCAGCCTTATGATCTGAGTTTGGTCCTTGGAACCCATGTAAAGGTGGAAGGAGAGAACTGGAGCCACAGAGCTGTTCTCGGACCTCCACATGCAAATGTGTCGTGAATGTGTGTCTTCACCGTCATAAATAAAACAAGGCTTAAAAAGGTAGAGTAAGGAAAAGTATCTGTACATCTCAGGCTAAGGAAGAACACACTTCTTATTGTGTATTTTTAGATTTCTTTTCACAGATGCTAGTATTGAAATCAGGTGTTAATCTCCACAGGTTTAGAGAAGAACCCCTTAATGAAAATATTAAGCAAATCATATGGCTAGAAGAAAAGATAATGCCATGTCTTTATACAGTAAAGGACGAGTTTTTGATTGGAGTAAGAGCTCATAGAGATAAAAAAAAATAATTTTTGGTTGTTTTGACACTTGCTTAAAGAAATTGGAGAATAGAAGCCAAAAATGTACCTTGGTCATATTCTCCATAGAGGGTGGGATTCTAAGCCTGCAGTTTTTGAATGTCGTAGCAAGATGCTGTTCAGATACAGCCAACAATTTGCTCTATTGTTAAGTATTTATTCTTTCTCCAAAAAGCTGTAATGCACAACAAACTTCCTCCCTGTTAGTTAGGTATGTCAGGGCCTCCTTTCTTTCTTTCCTTTTTTTTTTTTAAACAAAGGGTAGTGTATTACTTTCAGTTTTAAGAATGCACTTCCATGAGAAGGATAATTATCAAATCAAGTTGTAAACACCATCCAAAGAATAAGTCTTTGAAACACCTTCAGAAATAAAAAGTATTTTGCCTCCCTTTTCCTACCATTCTTAACTTTTTTCTTGGCCTTTGTTGTTATTTTTACTAAATACAAAACAGCTGAGGGGGAGGAAATTTTAAATAATTTTTAACTAAAACCGCTCCGTGGCCGTTTGTTACTTTGCATTGGATGTGCTGCTAGAGATGATGTGGAATGGATTGCTAGGTTTTTAGATTGTGTTTAAGAAAAATGTAAGGATGAGTACTGACAGCAAAGAAGTGTTTGAATCTTAAACTCAGAAGGAAGTGTAGCATAATCACTAGGCTGTTTTCAGAATGGTCGTTAGTTATGGCTCTAGAAAAGAGTAGGGTGTTGTTTGGAGGGAGCTTTTATGTGAGGGAAATTTCAAGTTGAATAATTGTTAGACTTGATGAAAGTCAGTATCAAATATTGCCAACTGGTCAAAGAGCGTCTTCAGCTGCCAAGTGCAAAAGAACGCCATCATTGACTACTCCAGTCAAGCTTCACTTACCTCCTCCTATCATGACAGCCAGGACTCTGTGTATAAAACACCGAAGTAAATGAATACACCATGATTACAGGAGCATGAGATTTGGGGCTCAGTCCTCCAGGATTGAAAGTGCACCTGACAGTGCTCATGTAGTCCTTAATAGATGTAGAAAGACTTGTTAAAGCAAAAGAAGAGGTATAAACACCTTGAAAGGCACGCTTTTAAAATGGAAAGAAGTTCTTCCACATGGATGGCAAAGTCAGCATTATAGCTGAATCAGGAAGCCTTAGAGGAAGAAGTTTTTTTCTCAAAATACAGTAGATATAATTGTTATTTTATTATAAAGCTATGTATATTTATTGTAAAGTCCTCTGCCAAGTCACCAAGGCAAAAATTGCCTGTAAGATCACCACTGTGCACATTTTGATGCACAGTGTGTTTCATTTCCATAGGAATTAATGTGATATTGTTCCAAAAGAACCAAGAGGGATAACTGTGTGCATATGCTTAAAAATTGATATGATTTTGCAACGTGACACCAAATAAACTCTGGGCAGTTGAAGTTTGGGTGGATAATTAGGAATACAGAGTCTGGAGAGATGGCTGAGCAGTTGAGAGTATAGAGTGAGTGCTCTTGTAAAGGACCCAAGTTCTGGTTCCTGCACCCTATGGAGCGGCTCACAATGCCTGTGACCCCAGCTGTGGGGATCCAACTCCCTCTTTTGGCTCCCTTGGGTACTACAATCAGGTTCACAAGCCCACACCCAGACAACTTTTTTTTTTTAAGAATACAAATAAAGTTTTGGTACTTTTTCAATTCTTTTTGTGTTGTATTTTACAAACCCATTTAAATAAAAAAAATTTATACCCTAGCTACTTCTGGCTCAGGCTTTTTGTTAGCATACCATCTGCTAACTCGCTCCAACTCTAGTCAGTGTTGACCCATTATTAGTCTGATGTGCAGTGGTGGTTGACTGACACCACTTTCACCTCAGCACAGTGAAGGCTGTGTGGTGCATAGGGAGTGATGTTTCTGTGATGGCCAAATAAAAATTCTTAATGTACTTCGTACAAATAGGAAAGCAACATACTGGCGACTGCTTGTTTCCTTCCCTCATGTGAACTACATGCCAAAAGCAGGCTGGAGAAGATGGGAATGGTTCTCTAAGAGGTATGTCCTCAGCCCTGATTTCTGGGAAAGCAGCTTTCTCTCAGGAAGAAAGCAGCTCCTCGTAGCTTCAGCAGTTAGCCCTCACGTCCTGGGAGGTGAGTAGTGAAGATCTTCTGCACTTGGGTTTTTAAAGATCTTAAGCATTACATTTAGTTGATTGGTTTGCTACTTTCTTAAGAAGGAGTTGTATGCATTAAAGACTTAATCAAATTGCATTGTATTTTGTGTGTTTCCTGTGCAGGTGTCTGCATTCAGGTGTAGGTATTACAGTTTTCCAAGCCCAGAAAGGGCAGGGTGCTCAGTTGCCTTTATAAAGGCAATTTCTTGGTTGACTGCGATTGAGTGCAGAATTACAATACTGAGAGCTTAATTTATAACAGAAAATGCAGGAGTGCAAACTTGCTAAAGCCCTTCTACATGTATAAATAAGGTAAACAATGGCAGATTAACATGGAATATTGGTTGATGTGACTAATCTTAAAAATACATTTCCTTGGCCTCTGCCTGTCATACCTGTTAGCATAAAGAAAACTTGTAGGAATCAGGGCATCATCTTTGAAATACAAAACCAGAGTGGAAAAGCAGAATGATAAGAGACAGCTGCTGCCTGGATTGGCAGCCTATTTATAATCCGAGAGGCTTGTTGCTAGATTGTTGCGCTGTGTGCTGTGTGCCTGCATCAGATAGGAATGATGATTTGCCGGTTTGTGTGCATGCGCACGGGTGTTCCTGCTCCCAGACTTCTAATTTTTCAGCAAAGGATCCCTTTTCCTGCACAGCAGTGGAGCATGCCAGCTAGAGCAGATTTGGAGTTGCAAACAGTCAACAGTCCCTCCTCAGGACCTGGGCATTCTTTTCGATGCTGGAGAAGAGCTCTGGTGGGCCAGGCATTTAAAGACACCAGGCCTTCCCTGCACTCTTCACCAGGCCGCCTCTGCTGAGTGAGTCATGTGGGGCAGGATGTTGCATTTCAGTACCTTTTGACTATCTGTGCACGTTAGACAATAACCATCGCCAAGCCAACGCTTCTCCGTTTTTTTAATTACAGATTTAAATGCCCACAGGATCTCTGCTCATATGTTAATTCCACTGTTTGACTTTAAAGAATTCTTTCTTTCTCTCTCTCTCTCTTTCTTTTCCCTCCCTTCCTTCCTTCCTTCCTTCCTTCCTTCCTTCCTTCCTTCCTTCCTTCCTTCCTTCCTTCCTTCCTTTTGTATTTTCTAATTCCGATTATAAAAGGTAATCAGCCATTCAATATGAAGACAGTTGACCATGTAAACTTGTTTTGGAGTCAAGCAGGGTAGGAAGAGGTACCTGGAGCCTTTTTACATTTTCATCCTGAGAAGGGAAACAACCTTACTCAGTGCTCTCACTAAGGTTCATTTTAAAGTGTGTTAGTAGACAGAGTCTCGACACTTGTTTTCACAAGCACCCTGAAGCACTGGAAGGGTTCTCAGTCCCAGCTCCTGTCAGCTCTGTCTCCTGGTGTCTACATAGATTGTCTACAGCTGAGTTTTCCTCCCAGGCAGTTTCCCCTAAGGCATATTTTACCTCAAAAAAACATCCTGTGCTGCTGTGCTGAGGTATTTCAGAGCATTCTTGTAGAATTTTAATTTTAAAATATCAAAAAATTTAAAGCCAAATATAAGAGAGTGTGGGGTATTCTGGTGTCTGGTGTATCCTTAGCCCAGATCTCTCACATGAATTGCCACAGACATCAGTTTCCTGTCAGAGACATAGAAGTCAGAATATGTTTACTAAGAAGGTACAATCTGGGATTTTCTTTTGTTTAAAGGACATTATTGGGGTTTCTGCAAAATCTGAAGAAGGCTTATAGGTAATATCCCTCTACTGGTATTGAACTTCTCTTTTCCCCAACACTGTATTTTGAAAAAAATTTCCATGTCCAACAGAAGTTGAAAGGGTTTGCAGTGAACACCAAAGCAGTTGTGGGATGCATTACCAGTACACGCATCACCACAAATCTGTTCACACAGTGACCTGATTTATTTATTTATTTTGAAGAATGGGCACAAAGGGATCTATTTGTGTAACTTGAAAGTGAGTCCAGAGGAGAGTGGGTGAGAAGAGTGGCAGGATGAGCCCAATAGGACAGAGCACAGGCTGGCACCTGGAGAGCTGGCTGAGGAGCATCTGTTTCATAAGCCTGAGAGTATGTCAAAATGGGTGTTTGTTGGTCTGAGCAGGGTCTTATGGAGCCATGCTGGACCCTCTAGGATGGCCTTGAGCTCTTGGGTTGCTGGGGTACTGGTGTGTACTATCACATCCATCTCAGAATGGATTTTAAAAATATATATGATGAAAATTTAATTCTGTTAGAATATTGCCAAGGTTCTAGAGAATCACCCTTCAGATTGAAGGAATCTTTTATAGCCAGAACACCGGCTGACTAGGGTTTATTATGACTATCTCATCAACAGGACACCTCTGCTAACTTAATCCATTGCTGTGGAAGATCCAGACTTGGTGCTCAGAAGTCATTTCACTTTTACCTAGAAAGTAACAAAGCCTTTGCTTGACTATCAGACCTGTCTGTGTAAAGAAGACACAGGGTACTTGAATAGAGAAGAAATTCTGTGGTGGTGAGGCATGAGAAGACCGCCATACCCTTTTCGTTTGAGTGTACCATAACCTATAGGAAGAAAAAAGGTTTAAAAATAAAGTTCACAGGGACTGGAGAGGACTCAGTGATTAAGAGTGCTTGGTGTACAATCATGAGGACTAGAGTTTAGATCGCCGCACACACAGAACAAGCTAGGCAACCTGTGCAAGCCTGGAACTCCAGTTCTGAAAGAGGCAGAAACGAGAATTGCAAACTTACACACTTCCAGCCTAGCCAACAAAATACAAGTCCCCAACCCCCAAGATTCAGAGAAAGACCCTGTTTTAAAGGAATAGGCAGAGCATGATAGGAAGAAGACATCTGATGCCCTCTTCTGACCTCTACACGCTTGTACAGATGTGCACACCCACATGGTGTATATACGCATACACTCACACAGACATATACATACAAATATATAAGTTAGTCTTTAAAAACATACCTGTGGACTGGGCAGTGGTGGCACACACCTTTAATCCCAACACTCTGGAGGCAGAGACAGGCAGATCTCTGTGAGTTCGAGGCCAGCCTAGTCTACAAGTGCTAGTTCCAGGACAGGCTCCAAAGCTACAGATAAACCCTGTCTCGAAAAACTAAAAAAAATACCTCCACAGGCTGGTCTGCAGTCAGATCTTATGGAGGCATCTTCTTAATTGAGGTTCCCTCTTCTCAGAATATGTTAGTTTGTGTCAAGTTGACATAAAACTGCAGCACAGCTGGGCAGTGGTGGCCCACGCCTTTAATCCTAGCACTTGTGAGGTGGAAGCAGAGGCAGGCGGATCTCTGTGAGTTCGAAGACAGCCTGGTTTTCAGAGCTAGTTCCAGGACAGCCAGGTGTAAGCAGAGAAACCTGTCTCATTAAACAAAATAAAGAAAAGCAACAACAAAAACTACCCAGCACAACCTGTATGCATACACTTTAAAAAAATAAAAAGTATAACTTACGTGCCTGAGAGAAAATTCTTCCTTTTTCTGTGATCTACCAGTTAGATCTTTTAAAGAAAATTCTTTGTGGGTGGGCAGCATATATTTTCTTTCCCTTTGCGACTGGTGAGTCAATTTTGTGCTTGGTCAGTTTTGTGCTGCTAAAATAGAATACCATAGACTGCCGGGTTGATGATGAGCAATAGAAATCTACTTGACTTGTGGCTCTGAACAAGATCAAGGGGCCACAGCTTGTAAGGGGTGGCAGAGAACATCACGTGGACGAGGGCAGGGGATACTAATCTATTCACCCAAAGTAGAAAGGTCTCCAACAGACCAAAGAAAAGATCCTATCCATTTTGGTCACCCATCAAGGTTACTGGGGCTTCTTACAGAGCCCCACCACAAGGAATTCCCTTCTGTCAGCTGTTCACCCCTTGTATAGTGACTGTTGGAATCTCAGGGAGGTGACATTTCAGGAGGGTTGTCTATTTCTTGAGTTTCTCCTTCCTCCATGAGGGAGTGTTGATATGCTGGACATCCTGGATATCTCATTTGGATTATCACAGCTGGTGCACTGCAGTACAACCACAGTCTGTTCAGCTCAGGTGCACGTGGTCTCTGCTCGTGCCCTAGTCACCTCTTAAAGGCCCCACCTCTCAACACTTATGTTGGAGATAACCTTTACAGGATAACGTTCAAACATAAGAAATAAATAATTGGTAGAACCAAGAAGCAAGTGAAACAGCATAGCAAAATGTTGATCTTGAGGATAGCCCATTTGAATAAGGGGTAATAGCTTCCTAGACTAGTCTGGAAAGAGGGAGTCACTGTGGGAAAAGAAGGAAAAGAGAAGTTGAAGACTGTGACTGGTTTTGAGGTAGGGTCTCACTCTGTAGGCCAATATGGTTCTGAACTCATGCTCTCCCTGCCTTGACCTCCTTAGTGCAGGTGTGTGCTCTACCATGCCACTGCAAGCATTGTTTTGGTAGAAGGAATATGTCATTGCATAAAACAAGTGAACAACAACAGAAAGCACTTTTGTAGAATGAGGGTATTACCAAGAAAATGAAGCAGAAGGGGAGAAAGGGAGCAGAGGAAGGCAACTTCTTAGAGTTGAGGTATGAGTAGAAGTAGGAAATACTAATTTAGTGGGAAGTAACTTTGTACCTAGATTAGACTCTTGTGGTGAGAAGAACAGGAGGAAGACATGGTAGTCACAAAGCTGAGAAACACCCCCATCTATCACCTGCCCTTTGCTTAGCTGGTGCTACGGGAAGCAGGTGTCCCTTTGAGTGTGGCAGTGCCTTCCATGAGGAAAGCATCTTGTAGTTAGAGAGAACCTTTCAGATGTGCTGTTGGGTGTTTCTTCATGTAAGGCATTTGCCTTGGTGTTTGGTAAACTCTGCTGTCTCCTTTTTAGAACATGGCTCACACCTCAAGAGACATCAGTATTCCGCATGGCACCCTGTCTGAAAAGAACAGTTTTCCCTCCTAGTGTCCATGTGTGGTTTTGGAAATGGATTTTGATTCTTCCCAAATGTTAGTCTGTCTCTGACAGTTGCATAATTCCATCTAATTAATAAGCCCTCTTGTTCAGTACAGAGTAGTCCAGTGCAAGGCAGACTCATTGACCATTTAAAGCGGAGGGGCCTATGTAACTGTCCATCAGTTGTGGCCTTCTTTTCCTTATGGAAGGCTCAGACCACTGCATAAGTACATTTACACGGTGGGCTTCACAAAGTTCTGACTCCTTTTCCAGCCCAAAGAATATAAATTTCTTTAACTTTTTCATTTTTTTGTTTTCAATTTTTTTCTTTCTCTAAATTACCCACCTATCATACGAGGCATAAAGCTTCACTCCATATATGTAATAGAAATCAACACTGTTTTATTCTGTAATAGAAAAAAAATGAAATAGCCATGTGTATATGAGTAACTTTAGTTCTTTTCATTTGTTTGGCTTTAGAGATGGGGTCTCACTATGTAGCTCATACAGTCCTCCTGCCTCAGTCTCCTGGGTCCAATAATTCCAGGTGTCCAGGATCATGCTGTTATTTGTGTCTCTTGTGTCTCACTAAAGAAGATATTTGGGGACCAGCAAGATGGTTTAGCCAGTAGAGCTGCCTGCCTCCAAACTTGATGATCTGTGTTATATCCCTGGGACCCACATCCGACTCCTTCAGGATGTGTTTGACTGCTGTACATGATACCATGGCACATGTGAACCTTCACACACATATAAACGCATAAAATAAATGAACATATTGTTGGCATGCACCTTCCACGGGCAGACTTTGATCTGTTCACTGTTTTGATGCCTGCCTTTTCTGTTGTCTTCTGTTTCCTTACAAAGTATATTATTCTGCTTTCCTCCAGGAATTCCCAAAATGTGAATTCAAAGTAGATAGATTGATAGATAGACAAACACACAGATAGAGATAAAGAGCTTTGTCTTTTGACTGCTCTCCGTGGCATGTTCTGTGATGTCTGTGTCTCAGTGTGAGCATTGCTCTTCACTCACAGGATTGTGGTAGTGGTGAGTGTATATGTCATAGTTTAGAATTCAGTGTGTTTTTAAAATGTCAAATGTTCCCCTTCATGTATCTGACATGCCTAAAGAGTTTGTTCACTATGCCTGTTATAGGTTTACCATGTCAGCATTAAGTTCAAATTTGTTCATATTTGAGAAAATTCATAACTCATAGAGACTGGTGAGAATAGCATTTCATATGTGAGGTCTTCCAGTGGCATTAGAGATGAGGGAAGAGAAAGCACGAAAGAGGGAGCAAGTCATGTCCAGGGCCTGCTTCAGAAGACAGAACTGTCATAGACACATACACTAGTAGATACACTGCTGTCCCTGCCATAGAGTGCTGTCACCACTCCTGCCAGACCCAGGCCAGCAGGCTGTCAGAGCATGCTCTCCTGTTCCTTGGTGGCAGTTTTAGTAAAAAATTGGTTTGCTCCAGGACACTAGCAGCTTCTTCTGGGAATTCCAGTGAGATCCCCAAGTGTTTCACAGGATGTTTGCCCTACAGCCCCAGCATGCATAAATGAGGTGCCACATTGGGAATGCCAGACAGAAACACAGACACTAGGAAATGACACACCTGGTGCCACGAAGTCAGGTCTAAACCCAGGAACCAGTCAGAATCTTATTAAATGACAGAGCTGTCCCTTCTCTTGTGGTCAGTAGTGAAGAAGTGAACCCTGATTTCATGAGGGTGTCTTTACCCCTCAGTTACTTTAGGTTCCGGATATTCATATCAGGAGACCCTTTTCAAAATGGTGGCCAAAAAGAGAGTTGGAAAGTATAGAATAGCGAAACAAACTTGAACAAGTATGGTCTGGGGTGGCATCACCAATGACTTCAGCTGGCACTCACGAGCTGGCACCTCTGTTTCCTGTATTAGGTGGTGTTCTCTACAGAGGCTACAGAGCATACGGGTGCGATGTAGTTTTCCTCCTTTTGTGTGGTGTGGTCTTAAATGTTGTGGGAGCTCCTTCAGCCAATAACATTTAAGATATCAGCCCACTTTGGGTGTGGTCTTATGTACTATAAAGGTGGACAAAAAGCATCTGCAACCCTCTTTGCTGCTGGATTCAGTTTCAGTTCCCAGCACACACAGAGGACTGCGGATCACTACTCTTACTGCGAGTTTATCCCCAAATAAATAAACCTTTGTTATACTCCATTCAGGGCTATTGTGGAACTCTTTGGTACTACTACTACCAAAGCTTCCACCTAACTGGAACAGAATGGAAAATCAAAGGACTCAGCCAAATCTTATTACAGAATAAAGAGACTAAATTTCTCTGGTAATACTGAAATGCAACCTGATTACTGAAGTTAACACAAAAGGTCTTGACAGACATATTTGCAAGTGGCCATGGTTAACTCTATCATGCCAGCACCAGAGCCTGTGTTGGGGCATGGCAGAGTATTTTTAACTAAATTACTCTGGGCCCTATTTTTAATACAATTTGTTTAGACTTTGCGGGCTTGATTCAATCCACAAAAGTTTTTAAAAGGTCTGTGAGTTCAAGAGGCTCAGAATTTTTTTTTTTTTGAGACAGGGTTTCTCTGTAGCTTTGGGGTCTATCCTGGAACTAGCTCTTGTAAACTAGGTTGGTCTCAAACTCACAAAGAGTCGCCTGCCTCTGCCTCCTGAATGCTGGGATTAAAGGTGTGCACCACCACCGCCCAGCCAGAATTATTTTTTTAAATAGAAGCCAAATTCTTCTAATCCCAGAACTCAGGAGGCAGAGGAAGGTGGATCTCTGAATTCAATGCCACTGTCTACAGAATAAGTTCCAGAACAGTCATGGCTACACAGAGAAATCTCTCTCAAAAAAACGAAAACCAACCAAACCAAAAAAATTAAAAAAAAAAGGATTAGACTTTCAGTAAAGCTTATATTATTATCCTTCCTTTGTTTATTTATTTTGCCCATGTTTTGACAAGATGAATTTGCCTTTGATTATAACTGACTTCTTTGTGGTTTGTGTGTTCTTGCTGCCTTCAGTAATGACCCATGGATTCAATCTGAGTACCCTGCACCGTGATACATTGCTCTGAGATGCTGTTTTAGGAATTGGTGATGTGCATCTGTGACAGCACATCATGGTGTGCGGTGAGCAGTCTTGTTTAGTGAGAGTCACCATCGGCTCCTACCTGGATTCCGTCTTCATGGAGCATTGCTGTTGTCTTGGTCTTCTTGAATTTGTCAAAAGATTTAACGTCCATGCCAAAATTTTGTTCATATTTGCTAGACTGTCTTTTGTCAAGTCATGTGATACATACTTGTAATTATCCCTTCCAGCCAAGCAGTAGTGGCACACACCTTTAATCCCAGCACTAGGGAGGGAGAGGCAGGCGGATCTCCGTGAATTCGAGGCCAGCCTGGTCTACAGAGCTAGTTCTAGGACAGGCTCCAAAGCTACAGAGAAACCCTGTCTCAAAAAACCAAACCAAACCAAAACCAAAACAACAACAACAAAATTATCCCTTCCATAAAAAGTTGAATCACATAGGTTAGTGGGATTTAAAGGAATTCAAATGGACATATAAAATAAATTATTCACAGACAGCTACTTTAGGATAGCTGTTTCTCTGAATTGACAAGAGATGAGGTCCTTAGTTTTTCTCAGTTTTATCAAAATTTTGTATTTTTCTCCATAGATTTGCTCTGCTGGCTGTATATACCAGAGATGAAATTTGTACAGTAGAGAAGAGGCACAGAGAGGGGAGATGGGACCCAGCTGTCAAGATGTTCTGGAGCGGTCCATTTTGGTGCTTTTATAGGGAAGTATAGGAAGCATGAGAATGCCCATAGATAGCGGGAGGGGAGGGGGAGAATCTAATAAAACAGCACCTTTCTCTGTGTGTGCCAATTGAGATCATAAAGGTAGGACACTTTGGAAAGATAACAACATATACTGTGAGCATCTGGTGGCATTTTCCTTCTGTTCAATACTACATTAAGTCATTTCCCATTATTGTTGTAGTTTACCTGACATAAACCAATTCAGAGGGAAATCGTTGATTTAAACTCAGAATTCCAGAGATTTCAGCCTGTAGTCCTTGGTCCATCTGATCCCAAATCCATGGTGAGGCAAAAACCCATGGTGCCAGGACCCTGTTGCAGAGATTTACCTCATGGTGTGCAGGAAGCAGTGAGGGAGGGAGGACCAGGTATAACCTTTAAAGATTGCACAGTGACCACCTTCCACCCACAAAGCTGCGCCTGCCATCGCTTAAATCCACTCCCCAGACAGCACCCCCAGCTAGGGACTGAGCCCATGGATAAGTTGCATCCAAGAGCAAATAGTTTTTTCAGTTGAACTTGGGTTTATTTTTAAGATATAGGTGAGTTGTACTATTTTAATGTCAATCTGTACATTTATCATAGTTTTCAGGGATAAAGCTATGTCTTTTGAAGCAAAATTGAAGTATACTAAATAATAAAAGTTCAGGATTTATTAAGATAACATATTTATACTTTAATGCAGTGGGGGAGAGGGAGGGAGACACAGAGAGACAGAAAGACAGGATGACAAACAGATGACCTAAGAAAAAGGTAGTAAGAAGTGTGCCTTCTGGCTTCTCAAGAAGGAGGCACTTACTACTCTTTGCTTTTGGGCTCTCATAATCTTTATTAATTTTGTAGCATCTAGGGAAACATTAACATGAGCAAGGATAGTAGTCCTTTTCTCAATTGGTTTTGTCTGAAGAGCAAATCTAGATGTTCTGTGAATCTAGAAGAGAGAGAAATCAATGTAATAGGAAAGCTTTGATTGAGAAATGTTTCGTCTGGGTCTTCAAGAATAGATAGTGTTTAAACTCTTGGATTTTACCCAAAACCCCAAACCCACATCCCGCAGAGTACTTTTACATCCATGTTTATGGCAATGTTCTTCACAATAGCTAAGCTGTAGAGTCAATCTAGGCGTCCAACAGCAGAGACGTAGGTACAACATGTGGTGTGTATACACCACAGAATTTCCATCCATAAAGAAGAACCAATTATGGTGTTTGTAGGAGAATGGAGCAATTAGAGATAATTGTATTAAGTGACTTAAATTGTCACAGAAGCACAGCTATCTCCCACTGTGGTTCCTAGACTTGCTGTATACAGAGTCATATATACGGCATTAAAGTTGAAGTGAAGCTTTCTGGGGGAACCAAGGGACTGATGAATGTCAGCGTTCATTATCCACTAATATGAAAACCTAAAACATAAATCAAAGGGCCCAGCAAGGTAGCTTAGTGGGTAAAGGTGTGCTGCTAACCTATGTTTGCTTCCCCAGAATACACAGTAGAAGGAGGTTGTCTTCTGACCTACACACAACTTTAACTTCAGCACTTGGGAGGCAGAGGCAGGCAGATCTCTGAATTCTGTGGTCTACATAGTGAGTTCTGGGACAGCCAGGGTTATGTAGAGAGACTCTGCCTCAAAGCCCAAAACAAGGGGCTGGAGAGATGGCTCAGAGGTTAAGAGCACTGGCTGCTTTTCCAGAGG